>JAODUP010000363.1:177500-362500 GCA_025642065.1 Paralvinella palmiformis
GGCACACACATTATAACGTAGCGTTAACACTGTACAAATGGAAGGAACATACACGTATGCGTAATATATCATTCAGCATATAGTTATTGTTGTGTTGAAAATCTAACTTTTGTTATGGTATCTCTGTTTTGTTGTCAATTCCGCGTCCAATGCACAAGGGTTCATTTACTGGCTGCTTTCCTGTATGTGGTAGTACTGATTAATGGAGGTCATCCGTATTTGTCTGTGTTCGGTATTGTCGTTATTGGCTGCTGTACCGTTTGGGAATGTGCAGAATCCGTCGTCTTGTTGAACGAACACAAACTGGACAGAGCGATCTCGGTGATTCTTGGGTACTGGTACGTCGACAGAACCGTTGGGATTGAGTGCTGGTGGGTTTGTGGCTCACCGGCGGCGATGTAATGATGAGGCCGTTTCCGGAACGGTTCATTGGTGTTGCAATTCAGATGTCCTGGACCTGCTTATCAGTGTGCGTGTGTGTGTGTGAGTGTGTGTGGCACATACTCCGGCCGTTCGCGAGTCACTTCGCCTGCGGAGATGAACCCGGGAAAACCAGCACATCGGATGGAAATGCGAGGAAGGATAGTGCGAAGATACTCCGTTTCAATTTTCTTAACATCTAATAAGAAAGTGTGTTGTATTATATCAAAAACTGGCGTGAAGGTTGCAGAAAAACATCATGCGCAGTTGAAGGCTTTCAATGTTACTACGAATTGAAACATACCCTTCGCTGTGTTCGTATTTGCATACTGAACGTTTTCAGACTACTTGTATCGCTAGAGATTCAGACCGAAACCCTAAATGTCACTATTAGAGAGTTTTATATACAAATTATGTGTTACTGTGAGTATTTATTTTGTCTCCATTGAAGATTTCACATTTATTTGCCATATGACAGATAATGAACGATTAGCATTTACGGACTAGAGACGTATCAGTGTTTGTCGGTTCACTGTGTGTTCTGCGTGTCTCGATTTCCTAACAGTGTTTGTATATAGTGTCCTCTGTAGAGATGTGTTTTAAAATATGTCGGTAACTTGGGAATTACGAAATCTGACTTGTGTTGGCATGGAACGTATTTGAGCGGAGAGCTAGATTAGAATGCGCGAATGCTTAGTGTACAGAAGATGGAACACTCTCCCAGTGACTTTCATCGTGTCATCACCACATGACAACTTAATTAATTAATTAATCGGTAGATCACTCTCACTGTTCAAATAAGGCAGCTCGTTTGTCATGTAATTAACAGAGATGGCGTGAAGGGTATTAAATAGGACAACAGCATTTTGTTTGTGTGTACGCTATTAATTATCTGGAAATTTGTATTCTTTTCGAATACAGTCGATGCGATTTGCACCCATATGGAACAGATTTAGAACATCCATTTCAGTGATAATAATACACAATAGAAAATTATAGAAGTGCAAGATAACAATAAATCGTAAAGTAAAATTTAAAACATCAATATAATTCGTAACATAGCTAGTCATTCGAATAATTCAGAATGGCATATCTTGTATAAATGAGATACATTCAATGATTACAATAGTCGCAGCTTATTACAAATTACTAATATATAAATATTAGTTTAAATATGTAGATGTCAGTCAATTACAGATGTCGGGTACCTAAATATTTCAAACACAAAATCAAAACAATATTTTGTTTAACTTCATACGAGTGGCGATGACCAATTTAGGAAGAACTGGTCTGCATTATCATGATCATGTTGATTTACTGTTCCCATTCCATTTTCCCATGATTTTGGAGTGATGAGCCAGCATCCATCGTTTTTAAAGCTCCGATTATCAACCACCATTAATGTTCAGAGGAAGTCGCTGAACCTTGCTCAGAGTCACGTGAGAGGTAAGTGTTTATCAAAGAAGCCAGAGACGTACGACGGTAGAAGTTCACTGTAAATTCTTAGGTGTTGCACTGTAAATGTTGATGTTCTACGCCCATTGTTGTGCGCAGGGTAGACTAAACCTGACAGTGCTCCCACACGTCCTGGAAAACCTGCAGAATAACAAATTCATTTTCCGGGTGCTTGAAATATCCTTGAATTTTACAAAATCAAGAAATGTCCTGGAAAACATATTGCCTGTGAAAAAATCCACTTAGAACAAAAAAGCTGTGAATAAATATTATGCTTGTAGAAGAAAACTTCAATTGTAAAGGAAAATGAGTACCGGTACATAGTCTTGATATCCTGTGTTCGTTAAAATTTAAATAAAAGTGAGTGAATCAGACAGCTAGAAGGGGTGAGGAGGAGGCTGTACCATAAAAATTTACAGAATCGATCGTACATTGATTAAATATTATATGCTTTTTCTCACATATCTTGATTTATTACATTTAAATCTTGTATACTTTGTCCTGGAAAATGGTAATTTGGTCCTGGAAATGTCCTGGAAAATAATGAAGCGAGGTGAAAGATGAAACACCCTTCTGACAGAGTCCGGCTGGGGTGTTAGAGTGGCCAACCACGTTACTAGTTAGGCCATGGAGGCGCCCCTGTGTATATTCTTAGAACGAGATAATGACTGATCTACACGGATGAGAGTTTGCCGGATTTCCAATTTTTCCAGAGCTGAAAGTAACATTTTCTAAATGGGGAGTGGGTCAAACTGGCGGTTTGAAGAAAATGTCTCTTGCTTGAGGCATGTTTTATCCCTCGCCCAAGTTTATTGCCATAAAGATGCACCCATTTGTTCCTCGGGGAGGGGGGAGGCCCTTACATCGCCCCTACACGTTTCTCTTTGGTACTACTACTCAAATATTGTATACAACATGCAGTCATTACCGAATAGCTGTTGGCCATGGGGCGCCTCTATGGCCTATCTGATAGCGAAGTTGGCCACAGATCTATGGTACTTTGGTTCAAACCCCGGCCGGGCTATATCAGAAGGGTGTTTCATCTTTCACTTCCGCTCATTACCTTTAGAGGTCGGTTGGCCCATTTAGCCTACCTCGTGCACAAAAGTGGTTGTAAAACAGCAACATTTACTGTTAGCCATGATGATACCCACAGAACAATATCTGAACGTGATCGAGTCTTCTTTTTCTCCGCCAAAATCAGGTCATCCTGACCTAGGGGGAGTTGTTTCTGTGCGAGGTGACTTCAGTATTTGTAGGATGTTTCATCCATCAAATGAAGAAAAGAAGCTTTGGTCTGATTATCTCATCTCGTTCATATAGGGAAACTCATTCTGCTGCCGCCTCCCCCCCCCCCCCGAATACACCGTGAAGAATGTAAACGTGCGAAAAGTCATGAACATTTTGAACGCAGAACTTTATGCCATAACATTCGGCCTTTGGCCTACATGAGGATAGAAATTAAAATAAAGCTGTTGGCATTAGTATAACAGGAAAAAATTTATAATCAACTAATAGAACAAACCCAAAATAATGTGTTGGCCTGACCAACTCGTATAGAGACCGATTTAAAAAAAAAACCATTGATACGAACAATCACGACCCAAAATTAATTGTCTTGGTTGATGTACCTATACGTACCTGTAGTCACTTTGTACCAAGGTTTTTTTTTTGGTTTGTTTTAGGTTGCTCTGACATGGCGTGCTATGCCAAGTTGCCTTGGGATATAATTTTAATATGAAAAGTTCGCGACATAACGACAATTAATAGCTGTCCGCTCTAGATACGTCTTAAACCTTTCTTGTGGGCCTCAAATTAATTGTATTAATAGAAACAATAACGAACAGTATCGTTGGTTAAATTAGCACTGAATGAACCAAGAATTTCAAGCTCGGACATGGTTTTTTGTCTCCATATATAGTTATTTCGGGGAAATCTTAAAACCGCATAATATATATATGTGTGTGTGTGTGTGTATGTGTTGCTCTCTTTCCGGTCTAGAACATATGCAATTAGCATTGAATGGATTTAGACTGCCAATTAACCTTCATATACGCGAGGCGAGAACATACTATGGCAGTTTATTGTTTCCAGCTAACAATTACGATTCGAAGATCAGGACAATAAATTGTTCGTTCTATAAGTTTTCGTCGAATATTTCCAATAAAATTATTCCAATAAAGATGAAATACTATGCGGCTTTCGTCGTAAGCACTAAAATGCGGGTGTATTCTCTCAGAGTACGCGGCGTCTAGATTCTAAAGAAAGGTATACACGTATTTAGCTGAAACATTAATTATCATCTACCGCCCCTCGTATATATGGCGCTACTTAGTTAGATAAAGAACGTACCGTACAATGCTATCTCTTGAAAAACAAAGCCAATTTGATGCCGTCTCTCTCTCTCTCTCTCTCTCTTATATATATATATATATATATATATATATATGTGTGTGTGTGTGTGCGCGCGGTCTGTCTCTGTGTGTGTGTGTGTGTGCCAGCAAAAGCTACCTACACGCGTTTCTGTTATAACGACGTTCTGCCATGTGATTTGTTTATAATGATGGACTCAGCGCACTGATAAAGCTAATTATAAGGAGTCAGCACTTTATCTTCTGGTTTTCTTTGATTCAGTCGAACTCTCAAATCCCCGCAGAGCATAAATAATCTCTATATAGTTACGAGTCGCTTATGCATATATATATATATATATATATATATATACGTGTATGTATAATATTCCCTTCACACCCCTAAAACGCTCATATCAGATTGATGCTATACAAATTAAACAATACGAGACTGACCCTAATAAGTTATAACTGTAACATTTTGAATTCAATTCGTTTATTTCAACATTCATAATACATAATTTTAATGAAAGCAAACACATATAGAATGTTGAATAGGAGGAAATTTGAAACATTTGCTTATATAATGCACCCCTTAACATAACATTAAAAAAAATTATGACAAATTTAAAATAAAAAGATGTGGAATATAGTCAATATAGATATAATTATATCTTTATTATGAAACAACACAAAATCCATATGTTTAATTATGAAATCATTATATAAAATTTTATTGTAATAATAACATATTATTGCGTATATTAGTCGATATATATGTTGTATTTATATACATAAATATTGTCGTTAATTGTAGGCTGAAATAGACAACGAACGTGGTCATTTTAGCAGACTGCTGAACTCGACGGGGCAACCCAGCAACAGCGGGGTCTCTCATACACACGCACGTATGTAAACCATTACAGGGGCGACAATTTCGAGCTGAAGAAAAATTCGTTAAATTTTCCCCCCTAATTTATCAATATATCGACATATATTGGTGATATTTAAGTTTAGGAAAGGCTAATAATGCCTCACAAAACACAGCACCCTTCCTGCTTCCGGGGGTCTTCGCGCATTTTTACTACACATTCTATAGGAGGGCCCATGTATATATTTGGCCCCCGGGCGGCAATATCACCTGCTCCGTCACTGATTATAGGCAAATAGTTTGTTCCCGAGAAATAATCAGTTTGCAAGAGATTTATCACGTGGCAATGAAACAAATCGTTACCAAGCTATTTTTTAATACTAAGCAAGATTTGTGATTGATCCAGACACCTGTGCATATAAGGCAATTTAAAAAAATAAAGCTGGCTTATATGATGGTGAATATTTGTTAGTTTAAAGCTCTTAATACGTACCTTTTTTTCCATTAAAACTAAATAAAAATACAGCAACTTAGTAATTAATATCTTTTAAGCAAATTAATCTCGGCATATGATTCACGTATCATTTGTATATGTAGTTATAGCAATACGTTTTCCTGAGAGGATCAATTTATCAAAGAAAATGTATAACTTTAACATAATGACATATCATAACGTACAACAAAAAGGGGACGTAATTGCAAGCCAACGAAACTGTCAGCAATATCGTCACAGATTAGGTAAAGGTAACATTAGAATGCACATGAACATTCATAACCGTGTATAAATAGACATAAAAGTGGATACAAACATGTTTATAGCTGTTTTATACATAATCATAATGCTAATCAATCAGCGCATTCATAGTCTTCAGATGTCACGTGACACATCCAAATTTTTGAAACGCGTATTAATATACTGAAGGCCAAATGAGTTCTACTAAAAATAGAATATAACGAAACATCGGGCCATTAAATCATTAAATCTTCCGGTGAATATGCACGATAAATACATTTCTTTAAAGTACAGATCGAAAGCTAAAGAGAATAATAATAATAATTATTATTATTATTAGATGGCGGCGGATGTTCGTAGGGGACTACATGAGTAATCCGGTCATTTCTCATCATATATAAGACATCGGCCCATTTCGTCCTAGTTCGTTGCCGGAGTTCCTGTGGTTGGTTCTTGCTTTTTTGTTTTAATATTAAAATTTAGCAAATATGCGTGAAATCGTTCACATACAGGCTGGTCAGTGTGGTAACCAGATTGGTGCCAAGGTGAGCCTTTTCATTGACATTTCTTTAATGCTATCGCTGAGTATTAATGATTGTCGCTGATGTTTTTGAATGTCTGATGATGGTTTTTTTACCGCCTTCTGGCTGTCAGATAGATAGATACCATCTCGCCGGTATCCGCGCGGGTATGTACCCGCTTGCGTCACGATCAGAGTATAACACTAAAAGCCGGAATATTGACTAGAAGACTTATTCAGCATAATTTATTCACGGACACAAGCTAAGAATTCCTGTGTGCCTACTACACACTACCAGACTAATCGATTGGATGCTCCACGCGCGCGCTCGCACGCACGCACGTTCATCTAGAATCGGTGATTCACTGATTGTTGTAACATTTTGACATGATCCTAACAGTAACAGATGGAATAATCAGTACTTTTAATTGATGTCTCTTTAAATGTGTGTGTGTGTGTGTGTGTGTGTGTGTACGGAGGGGGGGGTCGTAAATTAGTTAGCCCTTCATCTCGTGAAGTGATCATTATCGGGTGATGGGGACAGTGACCCCGAGCTCAGATATATGACCTTGATCTAGTCTTTACACCGAGGCTGGCTTCTATTCAATCGGATGATGGCCGCCTTGGAGACGGTATTGATGTTTAAAAAGCCGTCACACTTCGATTACTAACCGAAGGAGACATTCCGACATATTGCACATTTTTCGCATACCTCCTTCGGTAAGCGTGCTCATAATGATATTATTTCCGCACCTGTCTATACATTACCGATTGTAGTCATCTTGTGATTAACTCCCCCCCCCCCCCCGAAGTGCCGTTCTGTCTGGCTCAATGAACTTACCTAGTTATCATGGCAGCCAGTAAGTGAGTAACCGAGACGATGGGGGGGGGGGAGGATTGGATCAATATGGGTATTATCAGTATGTCCCATTTGAGTCAGCAGTAGCAGTCAGTGTGCTGATAGGATGAGTCATCGGAATCTACCGTTTATGTATTATCATCTGGCTGGGTTTTAGAGCGGACTGTGGATGGTGTCTGTGGTCTTGTCGTGGTATGTTGTTTGACACTTAATAATATTAATACTAGTGTGTGTGTGTGTGTGTGTGTGTGTGTGTTTCAATGGTATGTGGTTGCTGGAGTGTGTGTGTGTGTGTGTAAAATGGAATATTATGGTCTAAATACTGTGTGTGTGTGTGTGTTCAGACAGAACATTCTGGATGACATGTAGTGGTTTCTTTCCGTTTCCTATTAATGCCTGGTTAGCAGCTGTAAGTCAATACTGTCATTAGGTTAAATGTTTTCTGGGAATTGTCAACCACATATCTGATGGGTTTGGTTTCAGACTTTATGGGGGGATGTGTACATCAATTAGCTTCTCTACACTGCCATGCCATCGGAAGTGTGATGTTTAGAAAAGAGCTTAATAACAATGGTCTAGACATAAAACTTAGCAACACAGAGAAGAAGAAAAATCATTAGCTATAGTGAACAAATGTGTGAAGATTTGTGACATATTGACGGTTGTAAGGGGAGGCGAGGTAGGTTGTAAGGGGAGGCGAGGTACTCGGTTTTGTATACCTGTTTTTGGCCTTGGTGGAGTTTTGAATTAGCCTGCATACCAGTTTTTTGAAGGCCAGGTGGGGGGAGGTATTCTAGGTTACTAGGTACACAATAGCAGTAGGCACAGAGCATTTCCACCTGGGCTTGATTAGGTTTACTGCATCTCTGATGATGAGTCACTGATGATAATGATGGCTATCCTCTGCTTGGATGCAGCTGTGATCTGGTGAATGATCCAGGTTTTCTGGGTGGTGATCCTGCTGGGATCAGTTTCTTTGCAAGGCTGCTGGCTGTGAAATAGATGATTCATTGGTGTGACTTATCAGATACTCATATAATAAAGCTGTGCAAAATTAGGACAGGTATTCTTTTGTCTGGCCTTCATGTTTTTATGGCAGTCCGTCATGGTGTATGCTCAAATTCTTAAAGCCATTTCACATATTTGTAGGGTCACCTGGTTTGAAACTCGATGGTATCACATCAGTTAGTAATAATAATAATGTCTGACTTATTGGCACCATGTTACATTCTGATCATCATCACAAACTGGTGTTTAAATTACTTATTTGGAATTATTTAATTTAGTTTCGAGGCCAGTGTGAGGATTTGTCATGCCTCCCTGTTCCACTCAGATTAACGCATCATTGCATTTTTGGTATTACGTTAAGTTGGTGTAGATTTGTTGTTCTTGATTTTAGAAAGAAATTTCATTTGATTCATAGGGATCAGACATGGGTGGGGTCAATCCAATTCTGAAATTGGAATTGATGGGTAATTCCGGAATTGGAATTAAAACTGATTATTTAAAAACAAAATTGAATTGGAATTGATCAATTTGGACAAAAAAATCAGTTAATTCAGAAATATTTCTTCCTTGAGAAATCCTTCTTGGAATATAAACTACTCAGAGTAGGTATTCCAAATAGGTACTTGGAGTACTTACTTTGAGTACCTACTCCAATCATTGATCGTAATAGGCAAAATTAGAATTGTCATAAAACTAACAACCTACATTTTTATCTGTTTGATGCCATTTCTAAACTGCTAAATTTTGTTTCAGTTCTGGGAGGTGATCTCCGATGAACATGGCATAGATCCAACTGGCACCTACCATGGTGATTCTGATCTACAGCTGGAGAGAATCAATGTTTACTACAATGAAGCAACAGGTGTGTGTGTGATATCAGTTGTAGTGTGGTTGTAGGTGTGGTGGTGATAGATAATGGGTAGGCCATATGGTTATCATATAATGGTAGATTGATAACTTGTTTAACCAGATTTATAACCCAAGTTGAAGAAAGCCCATTTGGTTAGAAACAGTTGTCAATTAGAAATTTTTGGTTGGGAAGCTGGTATATGTTCTGGAGGGAAAATACAGCTAATATCATATGGTGCTAATGAAAATAGTGTATATTTAATAAGACATCCTTATACTACAGACATGGACGTATGTGATACTTCCTGGGGAGAAAACTTGAAATGGGTGTCTCAAATGGGATTCGAATTCCCCGAGACATTTGTTTGAACACACGAATAAATTAATGTGCCATGAGAATTGTTTTCAATAAAGATATGGTTCTCACCAGCCTACCTTTCTATCACCACTCATGAATTTGCCAAGGGAGCCTCCATGGGCCAGTCGGTGGTGTGTTTGGCCACAGACCTTTACCATTCGAGTTCAAATCCTGGCTTTGCTATGTCTGGGGGGTATTTCATCTCTCACTTCAGCTCATTACTTTTGGAGGTCGTTAGGCCCATTTAGTGCACACAACTGGCCACAACAGAAGAACATTTAATTAAGACATGTATCTGGTTTTATTGTCTATATTGTATAGTAATATACCCAATGTGAGATGTTAAAATAATGTTTTAGAGGGATGGGGATGGTACAGTCCCATCATAGATATAATACCTTGTTTGGTGAAATGCTGTTAGGTTAATTTGATGTTTGTTTTCGTCTACAGGTGGAAAATATGTGCCACGTGCCATTCTGGTGGATCTGGAACCTGGCACCATGGATTCGGTTAGGTCCGGACCTTTCGGCCAGATCTTCCGACCGGATAACTTCGTGTTCGGTCAGAGCGGGGCTGGAAACAACTGGGCCAAGGGTCACTACACGGAGGGCGCCGAACTTGTTGATTCCGTGCTCGATGTAGTGCGAAAGGAATCTGAGAGCTGCGACTGCCTTCAGGGATTCCAGCTTTGTCATTCGCTGGGAGGTGGCACTGGCTCTGGAATGGGTACACTGCTGATCAGCAAGATCCGTGAAGAATATCCGGACAGAATCATGAACACATTCTCTGTTGTCCCATCTCCAAAGGTAGTTTTGGTTTATTATTCAACTCAGTAGCTACTTTGTTTTGAGTTAATTGTGCACTCGTGTGTGTGTGTGTGTGTGTGTGTGTGTGTGTTGTGTGCTTGCTTTTAAGCATTTAACATACAAATATTTCTCATAAAATTTTAATAATTAAAGTGATAAAAAAGAGATACATGGTGTGTTTTGTTGTCTTCAGGTATCAGACACTGTAGTTGAACCATACAATGCTACCCTCTCAGTCCATCAGCTTGTGGAGAACACCGATGAAACATACTGTATTGACAACGAAGCTCTGTACGACATCTGTTTCCGTACCCTGAAGCTGACCACACCCACATATGGCGACCTCAACCACTTGGTCTCTGCAACCATGTCAGGTGTGACCACCTGCCTGCGATTCCCCGGCCAGCTGAATGCGGATCTGAGAAAACTCGCTGTCAACATGGTCCCCTTCCCACGTCTACACTTCTTCATGCCAGGCTTCGCCCCGCTGACGTCACGCGGTAGCCAGCAGTACCGTGCCCTCTCGGTGCCAGAGCTCACTCAGCAGATGTTCGATGCCAAGAACATGATGGCTGCCTGCGATCCTCGCCACGGCCGCTACCTGACTGTGGCCGCCATATTCCGAGGCCGCATGTCGATGAAGGAGGTCGATGAGCAGATGCTGAATGTCCAGAACAAGAACAGCAGCTACTTCGTTGAGTGGATCCCCAACAACGTGAAGACGGCCGTTTGCGACATCCCGCCACGTGGGCTGAAGATGTCATCCACTTTCATCGGCAACAGCACTGCTATCCAGGAGCTGTTCAAGCGCATCTCTGAGCAGTTCACAGCCATGTTCCGTCGTAAGGCCTTCCTCCACTGGTACACTGGCGAGGGTATGGACGAGATGGAGTTCACGGAAGCTGAATCCAACATGAATGACCTGGTGTCAGAGTACCAACAGTACCAGGATGCCACAGCTGAGGAAGAGGGTGAATTTGATGAAGAGGAGGAAGAAGAAGCTGATTAAATTGCCATTTTTTGTTTCCTCGAAAAACTTTCCAATTTTAGCTGATCACCTTTTAAAAAACTGCCTTTTTTACGCGGGGCTGGTTTTATTTCGGTCGGAATGGATAATTCCATCTTCTTAAATATTTCGTTTTGGAAATATAGATTGTTATTCAGTGTAGCGAAAGTGTTCAGTGGTCCGTTTTAAAGCGACGTGTTATTTTTTTATACGTTATTTACATAAATTGGTGTTCATTTCTAAACTACACTGGATGTCAATAAATCTGTACCGAATCAAAATATAGATTTCATATTCTTGCGTCTCTTGGTTTGCCACAACAATTCTAACCCTATTTAGATGTAATTATTGATAATATTAACTATGAATTTTTTTGGATGCAGCTTTAAATTCCTTCAAGTTTGATTAAGTCAAGAGTTTAAACATGATGTGAAAAATAACTATTACAAGGAGCAAATTTACGGATTGGTTACGAGAGATCAGGGTGCATGAATGTTGACAGTGATGATGTAGACTTGATAAAGCCCCAAAACTAGTTATGCCATTTCAAGATGCTGAACACGCGTTGATATAAAAATATATATAAAGTATGATAATCAATATTATTAGTAGATGGCATCAAAAGCAATATCTATTAGATTGGTTTTTTCAATTTGAATATGAAATGTCATATGGTTGTACCAGGTGTTGTGGGAGATGATTCGAGAGACTGGTGATGAGGTAATTTCGAACGAGTGGACGTTTGTCTCAAAACTAGGATGCCCCGTGGTCTAATGGTAGCGTGTTGGACCACAGATCACTTTCACCCGTGTTCGTATCTCGGGGGGGGGGCATTTCTGAAGGGTGTTTCATCTTCGACTTCGCTTCATTACCTTTGGAGGTCGTCCGGCCCATTTAGACTACCAAATGCACAAAAGTGGCCATAAAACACCAATCATCATTGTCTCAAACCCACATAGTGAGTGAGTTGTCTTAATGTTGTAATAATATTATTATTATTTGACATAGCGCCTTAACCAACTTGGGTGATCTAAGGGATTGTACACGGAACAGAATAAAAACACGACACGGAATAAAAACACGTTCCGTCTCTCATACCACAAACATGTTTTTATTCGCTGGTTGTGAGATGTTATAACTATCCTCATTTAAGTGTGTTTTAAGAAGCTTACAAAATTTTATGCAACTACGAATGGCGCCAACTTCAAAATCGAGCCATTTGAGTAAACAACCATTTCCAAAAAAATCACCTGAAAATAATGAAATTATAGAATCCCCCCAAAAGGGACCGCCTTGTGGGATCAGCACACCCACGCTACGCCACTGTCCTCGCATCGACGTAGACTGGATCAGCTGATAGTTAAGGACAAAGGTCACATGTCAGGAAAATACAAACAAAACGTTATTGCATGCTGTGTCTAATAAAATGGACGATCAATTATGACAAATACATTTCATTGGAAGCCCCAATTCTTGTCCACATTCGCTAGCCTTGATGAGCGCACATTGCAGATCAATCCTATTCACTCGCATACAAAATGCCAGATGGGGCCAAGTGTTGCGGTTGTTTGCTGACCTTCTGAC
The DNA here is from genome assembly GCA_025642065.1 of Paralvinella palmiformis. Taxonomy (NCBI): domain Eukaryota; kingdom Metazoa; phylum Annelida; class Polychaeta; order Terebellida; family Alvinellidae; genus Paralvinella; species Paralvinella palmiformis. The sequence continues at coordinate 190,321 of JAODUP010000363.1, forward strand.
CACAGAACATGGCCAGTGATTGGATATAGGCCAATTATTCCATTGGTGTAAGTAAGGTCGGGGTTCTCACTTCTATAGAAATATTGCCCACAAATCAGATACGAACCACAACTAGAACTAGTTAACCCTTTTTTCGACATCAAGACAGCCTGCTCCGGGGTCGGAGCCAAGTTGGAAGAAAAGGATGGGAGCTATGATTTATATAAATTTCGTATATTATTATTATTATAAATATCTGGATATCAGCCAGCGTGTGTCTAAGCAAGAGGGGGGTGGGGGTGATTTAGTTCTAGTATATAATAGACTTTTAATATAATAAATATGACCAGATCCATGATAGAGCTTCAATTACCGACTTCTTGGTGTCAAAATAGTTGGTATTTGGGCTATTTAAATAAAGAAAAAAACATTCAAACTATTCTAATTACCAGATAACTTAAAATATAGTATAACTTGATGTACACATCGACATCCATGGACTTATAATAATAATAATAATAATAATAATAATACGTGACATTCATATAGCGCCTTATCCAGCTATATAGCTGCTCTAAGGTGCTTTCCAGTATTATTATCCCCGACTCGGACTTGTTCCAATCCACCACACGCCTCGGCTCCCAATGGAGCATACAACGCGTGCTGCCATTATCGGTGCAAAGGGTTACTCAAACACACACAAAGCCATCACGTCCTGTCAGATTATCATTTCTGGCTGAACGAACCAGTCGCCACATGACAGCCCTGCAGCTCCGGAGCCTCGAACCCCGTGACCCCTCCGGTACGAGTCCTACACTCTAACCAGCTGTGCCATCCGTATTGATCAACGGATGTGTAATATTGTTTCTATCCGTGTATGGTTTCGTGATGAATATTACTTGGGACCAAATCAGCAATATCAGACCCAATATTCTTCTAATTTCCTTCGGTGTGCCATTCCTATTTCCTTGCGGCCAGCGTTTCCTGAATTCCTGCATCAGATCGGACAAGCTGGAATCCTCGAGCAAGGGGCTGTTAACTTTTTTTTTTCCCGGGATATGGGGTAAGGGGGCCGTTTCAAAGGTGGTGCAACTGGCCCAATTCTAAGCTTGGGGTTTGGTAATGAGGTAAAGGGGATTGATAAATAAACTTTCAGATTCGAAAGGGCGGCAACGAAAATGTATAATTGGCGTTTTGTGGGGTTTGCTTTTAGAATGGGTTAAATGCCGTCTTATTTAAAGATTGCTTAAAAAATCGGGTAAGATTGATAAATATTTTTGGGTTTAAGCATACAGGATCGTGAACTAAAGTTTAGGCCAAGTGCATATAAAAAAAATGAACAGATTCAGAATAAAGTAAAGGGGCCACTTATGTAAATTGTTCTCAAAAGCAAAATATTGCAAATAGATATTTAAATGATTCAAATGCATAAATATATGTATAAATTTCTTCAAAAAACAAAAAGTTGCTAAACTTGATGATTTAAATAAATTTACAAATAGCCAAATACATGTATACATTTCTTCAAAAAACTAAAAGTTGCTAAACTTGATAATTTATATAAATTTACAAATAGCCAAATACATTAGGTTTCTTTTTTTATTAAACACTCCCACCTCCGCTCACAATTCTCTTTACATCAAATGAAACGATACATACACATGACACCCGAAATAGACAAAATCCGCATGTAGCACAACGACGAATTTCAATAACATCCCAAAGTCTACGCCACAAGGGTTCAGGTGTATGGTACTTGACTTCACAAGAAATTACTTCTAAAAAACCAATTAAGTCATTTAGCAATCATTTTAAAAAGATATTTATTAATAATTATTAATGTTTCAGGTGTCATTGAGCCGTGCCTGGCTTCCGTTCCCACAATTGTCACAGCTGTAGTGTATATATTCTGGTATCTTGTGACATATTTCCTCTCTCCTGTTGTCACTCATCACTAATTACAATAGAGCTGTCACAGGTAGACAGCTCTAGTGACTATGTGACACCTCGGCAAGCATATAACTATGTACATATGTATCAAAAATTGTATTATAGTATTAATATTATGTAAATGCTTGCTGAATAAATATATCATCATCATAATATAAGTATACTTTCTTGAACACGGGTTATATATTATCGATTATTAACAGTAATGCTGTTACTTGTGTACACGACAAGATCACACCATCATCAGTGGTCAAGTGATATGGCGTGTATATGTTACCTAGTACCAAAGATAACATTAGTGAGCTCCGGTGGCCTAGCGGTTAAGCACCCGGCACTTGGTGCCAACGGTGACAGGTTCGAACCCCGTAAGAGGTCGAAACTTTTCCAGGGATTAATTTCTCGGCTCACTACATCATGGGTGGCTGACCACGTTAAATGGCGCTGCCGTCTCCACTGAATTATTTAAAATAAAGGGGGACGTTAAAACCCCCTGAGGACGTAAAACACTCTGGCAGTGACCACCCTCAGGGTATTTCGGCTCCATCTTTCCGTACTGCTCCCCTGTGAGTGGTGGGGGAGGTGGTTTCTCAACCACTCCAACATAGAGGCTGTGCTAGTTAAGCGACAGCCTGGGGATTCTCCCCGAACAACAAAACCAACCAAAGATAACAGGTTCCACCCTCCAAAAAGTTTTAGACTTTACCAGAGTTTAAAAACGTACACCCTCCTAATCAAATCCAACCTAAGTGCTGTAAGTAATCAACAGCGCATGCGCGTACTACAATACTGGTCTATGGTGATATTCGCAGTTGGACATAAACTCCGGCCAGGAAATTCCCACGTATACGAAGATTAAAGGAATCCACTGTGTAATGGGAAACAGGACAAAGTGATTTCTCACTAGAAGTTTATAATATTTAATTAAGGATGATATACATTTGTGATTGTGATCTGATAAGAAATGAAATAATTAAATGTTTCGGATTTGGAAAGTAATTAAAACATACTGGATTATTATATATATATATATATATATATATATATATATATATATATATATATATATATATATAATACTCACACACGATTACCTTGTTTCGACTGGATGTTTGCAGCGTCCAACACTAACCATTGAGGTCCTTGAACATCCAGGAGGTAGCTGGTTATCCCACTCGATGTAAAAAGTAGTGCGGGCAATTCTGTGAACTTAACAAAATATTTGGAGAACTGCATTATTAAAAATGGAAATAAAATATATGGTTATACGGTTATACATACGGTAGCTACGGGGAATTGTGACTAAACGGAGATGACAAAAATACTGACACACGTCGCTTCTTTCTAACGAGAGTTCTATTAATAAAGTCTCTAATCAGTTTGTAAACTCCCCCCTGTGAAACATGACAATGACAATAACAATGGATGGTTAATAAAGTGCTAAAATTAGTCATATCATTCTAGGGCGCTGTACATAGGTAGGTTAATAAATAAGCCCCCCCCTCTCTCTCTCTCTCTCTCTCATATATATATATATATATATATATATATATATATATGGTATCAAAGCAAAAAAAAACTACATATGTTTTCAATTTGTATTAGAAAGTTCCTATGGTCGAAATAGATCTTATGTGCTCTGGGAGGTGATTCCATGCATTTGGTCCAACTAGACTAAAAACAGCATATCCATACGATTAATGGTTCGTCTTGATGTAAGTGACTGGACGTCGAAAACAAATCTTGAATGATCATATATCAAGTTATTAATTTACATTTGATGTCTTATTTAAAGACGCTGGATACATTACGGTAACCGGATCGTTTTGTATCGATCCGGTTCTGTGACAAAATGCTGCGCCCTTCGACTGGATTCCCTAGCAACGATGACGAGTGATGTTGATAAATATTTAAACTTCATATCCTTATAAGTGGCTGCTAAAATATTCCCGGATCGCGAAGTATTTGCGGCTGTTTATTGATCTTCTTATTCACCTTTGAGCAGATCGAGACACTTCGTAAGACACAACTAACACCCACACTCCAGACTGCGAACAAGGAGAACCATTTATAATTGATGGACAATTAGCGGTGGATAGCGTGATTGAACTCCGCTGTTGTTCAGATCTTGGTAAACACAAACCTAGCTGTCCTTGACAGACCATATACAGGGATGAGATCAAATGTAGGACGATGATGATTGGTGTTTTACGGCCACTTCTGTGCACATGGTAGGCTAAATAGGCCGACCGACCGACTTCCAAAGGTAATGAAGCGAAGTCAAAGATGAAACATCCTTCAGATATGCCCACGCCGAGATTCGAACACGGGTGGTAGTGATGTGTGATCCAACACGCTACCGTTATACCAAAATTTGGCAACGAGTGTAATGTATTGTTTCAAAATTACCATTGTCATCAGTACATTGATAGTTTTTTTTCCGACTTCATGTTTATTCTAAATGTCATACAATAATACCCCGCTTTATGTCATTTCGGCATACGTCATATTCGCCATTACGCCACTTTTTTAGAGCAAATTTCAGTTCAGCGAAGGTCACTACGTCTGACGTTAGGTCATTCAGCTACGTCATAATAAAAAGACGTGAAAAAAATTAGCGAGAAAAGAAACTAGAAAACAATTTAAAATACAATTTAAAAAAACATTAAAACGTTAACAAATGTATATACAATAAGGCATTTATAAGGCTGGTTTACGTCAAAACCCGGATTACGTCATCCTTTTTGGAACAAATTAATAACGTAAGGCGGGGTATGACGAACCGTGATGACAGTTAGTTAGAGCGTAGGACTTGTAGCCGAAGGATCGTGAGTTCGAGGCTCCGGGAACTGCAATGTTGTCACGTGGCGACTGGTTCACTCATCCATAAAATGAGAATCTGACAGGACGTGATGGTTATGTGTTCGAGTAACTCTTTGCGCCTTTAATGGCAGCATGCGCTGTATGTTCCGTTGGGAGTTGAGATGAGTGCTGGATTGAAGCAGGTCTGACTCCGGGGTAATAATACAGTACAGCGCCATAGAACAAGGTTACCTGGTGCTGGCGCTATTTAAACATGCATTACTATTATTATTATTTTTATTATTATATATATATTTAGACCCCGTTATCTTTGCTAGCCGTACTGTCACCGATCTGCTCAGATTTACGCATGTTTCAATGTGTATATATAATTTAGAATTACTGTGCGCTACACTGAGAGGGGCAATATTCAAGTATCAGAAAGGCCTATTCGTCCTTTGGTTACGGAGATCCGAGGCGTTCGCCAGTGTTATTTATATGTGGGGATGATAAAGGTTCCGGTGTTCCCGGCCTTGACATCATAGTAAGAGGCGTTTTTCATCCAGCCATGCAACTGGCAAGGTTTATCTCCCCCGAACATGACACTTATAGTAAACTGAGGTGCCACCATTTTAAACAACTGTCATCACCAGAGTAACAGAAATCAACACCAGGTAAGGTCCTAAGGTACCGCACTGCATTATTCAAGGGATGCCTGTGCCGATGATATTTGTGTAGTACTAATGGCAGTACGGCGTTGTCCTTGCAGAGGCGTCAGTACAAGCTAACCACAGGTCGTCAAAATATGATCATCTTTTTCTACAGGCATAATATTTAGATTTGTTCACGAGCATTATTTTTTCCACAACATTTCGAGGACTTTTCCTAATTTTGTAAAATTCAAAGATATTTCCAGGACCTGGAAAATTAATTTGTTGTTTTCCAGGTTTTCTAGGACGCGTGGGAACCCTGTTGGACCTAACCGCGCTAACAGTTAATTCACGAAGACGACCTACTCAACTTTACGATGAGCAGATTTGAACTGCCTTGGCCCTAAGTCTGTCCTTTAAACACAAATACCTCACGTACATGTATTTATACATATATGTCGACATTAATATTTGATGGAGATGAACAATGTCTTTCAGAAGAAGCCTAACGTCGGGTATACTATATTGTATGAGGGATATTATGTGAAGACCACCAACTAAGCGAGTATCTTCTCTCTGTAAAGATCCATCCAGCCTGTACAACTAATTCGGTTTCATTCATCCGATACATTCGTCATAGGAAGCTCTGGTAATTCTGCGATGGAATCTCAGTTAAAGTTGCGCCTGTGGGATGCTTCGTGCTTAAATCAAACGATTTAGCCTAATCATCGAATTTCCCGAGAGATTAGCTACTCGATTATATATATATATATATATATATATATATATATATATATATGGAGAGGGAAAGAGAGTGAGAGAGAGGGAGAGAGAGAGGGAGAGAGAGAGGGAGAGAGAGAGAGGGAGAGAGAGAGAGAGCACGTGTTATCAACATCGAAGTTAAATGGAACAATATTTCAGTAAATAAGTCGCCATAGATGTAGCCTTTATCATTATTATATGTTAGATATAATGTAAAGTACGATAATGATCGATGGTGGCCTGGGACGTAGACCCGGTGGGGGGAGGAATGCTCCTCCCATACATCACCAGAAAATCGCAAGAAAGAGTTTAGTTTCGACCTGGATCGCAGAAAACGCAAGCAGTGATAGCGGGGGGGGGGAACTTTGTTAAAAAAAAGCGAGATAGGGTACTCTTTTTACGTGTTCAACACTTGAGAAGCAATGAGTGATGGTTGTAATGGTCATAGTTATATCTGCATGAGGTTTCTATCAGCACCACAATAAACTATTAACTTTTAGGTGTGCGTGCGTGCGTGCGGGCGTGTGTTTTAGGGTACATAGTAAGAGGCAACAGGCACAGAGCATCAACATATCTAAACATCCTTCGCAATCTACCTCCATAAATCTAAATACAACTATACATACATTAATCTAAAAATAAAATGTTCCATACCTCCACATATTGATAAATGTGTGCGTATACCTAAGCATGTGTCTCGTCTACTCATCAGCCTGTGGGAACCAGCTAATTCGCTTTTCGTACGCGACAAATATGTCACGCCCACAGGAAAGCGGCTACATGCAGACTACGTACAAAAAGCGGAAGCACGTAAAAACATACCATTTGATATCACAGCTCACAACAAACAACACGTGCGTGTGGTTCAATGGTGACTTGCTACATACATATCATAAACTATTTTGACACCACAGTTTACATTCAACAGTAATTTTCTGTGGTCCAAAAGAAACCTGTATATAAATCATTTCGACACCTCAGATGCTGACCTCAGCTTTATTCTGGGTTCGAATAACTGAATAAATCCTACCTATATGAACCATGTATCAATACACGTCCGACTGGTCTGGCGTCGAAGTTCCTCTCTAACCTAAGTGAAAATTCAAGCCCTATATATAGCCTCAGCGTGTTAACAAACATTACAGTTTGTTCATAGCAAAGAGAATGTACACTAACTCAGTATGGATTCACTGAAGCGATTTAACTAAAATATAAACAAATGGATTATTACTGGACTAGAACGAAATATCGTCTCAAACCTGAGTAAATACTATGATTTACTCGAACCTAACAGCTAACCCTCATACGTTTCCGTTCATCACTAAGGGAACGTTCATTCACGCCTAATTTAGTGTCCCTAAGTATATGCAGTTAGGTGTGGTGGGATCTAAATTAAAGCGCCTATCCACTTGATCTATTTGACCCATGATCGAGAACAGCGGATTTCAGGCAGATCTCCGATACTGCGAATGACACGTCGGGATTATAATAGCTATACATTTAACAAATTTCCCACATCAGTGTAATCTAATTACTCATAATATGGGAAAAAACTCTGTCCGCAGCTTAATACCCATGGAGATGCCAGCCGGAGTAACAAACGACTCCAGGAGTATAAATCCATCAAGCAGCATTGTATGAATTAATAGGTCGTTTCGCCAGACCACATAAGAGGACAACAATATAGATTCTACATTATACATAACAAAGCTAATAAACTCAAACATGTTGCAACAACGACATAACTTTCTTACATTGGTGTAATAAGGAATCGGGATGGAAATAGGTAAGATGTCTGGCGATAAGATGTGTGCGCGTGCGTGTGCGTGTACGTGTTTGTCGGTTGAAAACTTTCAACATATATATGCGTGAAATAGATGATATAGAGCTACAATAAATAGATAAATTACTACAGGGAAAAAGTGAGGGTAAAATTGGTAAACAAACTTTGATAAGGGGTGTCTGTGAAGTAAAAGGGGGGGGGGAAGGTTATTGGGTTAATTATTGAGCATGGGAGTCACGAACTGCCGCGAGTATTACCCCCCCCCCCCCCGGTAGACGTAGGTCCAGATGGTATGATGTTGTCAGGGATCTCATCACTCATTCCATGATGTTCCAACCTATTTTGTATTATCATGATTATTTTCTAATCAATTATTCATGGTCTCGTGGATCAATGATGTACTGCTCTCTCACACACACACACACGCACACACACACACACACGCACACACACACACACACCAGTGTTTCATTCAGATAATGTGTACTGTGTAATTCCGTTACTTAAACATCATTCTATATATTCACGTACACTATTAAACTTTGCAGCTTTTAAAAAATAATACCTTTTATATTTACCTTTGTGCTTTCATGCTCGCGCGCTTTTATATTCAATTATAATTCATCCGTTTCTTACAGTACTGTAAGCTGAAAATATTCGCCGAGAAAATGTTTGCAATCCTCCGAAAATGATAAAACCGCCGAAGTTATAATGTGACGTTACATTAAAAGATGCTTAGAGCGAGTGAGAAGTTGCAGTTGCAATCCGCAAAGAAAACAATTACAAGACAGTATATTATAGGATATCGGTTACTGCAATAATGGAGGATTTTTTGGCAAAGAAGGAAAATAGCAAGGCAAATTAAAACTGGATTTGATTTTGAGGTAATCAACGGACAAGAAAGAGACGGAAGGTCTTTGGCCACATGGGTAGAGCGCGAGACTCTTTACCTAGGGCTATGGTCATTCTGTGCGGGAGGTCGCGGGTTCGCGCCTCGGTCGTGGCACTATAGTGGGGGGGAGTTTTTCTTCTAACCAGGCAACTGGCAAGATTTTAAATTACAGACCATTTGAGTTTCCCTTATTTCAGGTTGCCAGCCACGTAAAAAACTGCCATTTCCGCCATTATTGTTATTATTATAATATATTGAACTACAACCACCCATTTACGGATGAACTATTTTTTTCGTCCTAATCCGGTAGCCACAATAGCACGTGATGATGACGATGATGTCCCCGTTTTAATAACTAAATAACATCAAAACACATAAGTCTTCAGTCCCTCCAGTTGGCGGAACATAATGTTGATATTACCCTATATTAATATTTCAATGTTCTCTATAATCTGATTGTTGTTATTATTGCGCGATTTTATATAACGCGGAGTTACAAAAGAGATGAACCGCTTTATAACAGACATGTTGTTATGCCGAGATACACGACTGGGACAATTAGTGGTCTTCCCTGCCCGGATCTTATAATAATAATATGTGACATTTATATAGCGCCCTATTCAGCTAGATAGCTGCTCTAATGTGCTTTACAGTATTATTATCCCTGACCCAGACCTGTTCCAATCCAGCACTCATCTCAACTCCCAAGGGAGCATACAACGCATGCCGCCATTATAGGCGCAAAGCGTTACTCAAACACATAGTCGTCGCGTCCTGTCAGTTTCTCATTTTTTATGGGTGGGTGAACCAGTCGCCACATGACGGCATGGCAGCTCACGGAGCCTCGAACCCGCGACCCTTCGGCTACGTGTCATACGCTCTAACTAACTGCCCTATCACGGCTCGACAAACGGGAAGTCCTGTACACATTTATAGATATCTCCACTTCGTATTATCAATAACGCAGCCTTATTAGTCGAAACATGGCTCCGCTACGTCATATTGCACAAGAGGGAACAATTTCTGCGCAAAATGGACCAAGGGGGATAAAACAAATTTTCCGGACCGGAATTTCCACTTCAAGTACATATCTTTGTGGAGTTATTATAGAACTTGTGCAACACACAATGCCGACAAGTTTTATGAGACACTTGAACGGAGGCAGTTCTGTGATACGTAATTACTTGGTGCAGTTTATGATGTCCAAATGTCACTGGATAATAACCGTCAGGTGGATGAATTACTTATGGATATATCGAAAGAATCATCTTACGCTAAACTAACCTGAACGTTCCAATATTGTGGTATATCACTGGATATAGTCTCACCTGACCTAATTTAGTAGGTCATACATGGAAACCATTGACTTTAGTCGTCCGTATAACACATACATATATATATATATATATATATATATATATGTGTGGGGTTGCGCGCACGCGCCGTGGGAAAGACTGTCTTTATAAATTCGGGAGAGAGAAGCATCCTTTGTTCAGAAATCCTCAATATCGTCAGTCCAATGACAGTAACAATCCGTAATTTCACTCCGACCATTCCGAAACAAACTGTTTCCAGGTTTTGGAACGGTCCCCAAACATGTTATTATAGAGAGGATGGGGTTGGTATCATTCGAACATTCAGACGACGGCGAAGTGGAAAAGCATCCCACCTAGTTTTCCCCACGTTTTCCCCTTCTTGGTGCTGTTCAGAGAAAATAAAAACGTAATTCGAAGTCAGGCAAAGTTATATACGGGGTATAAACCCCCTCCACGACCCGAGACTCGATTAGTTGAGGACGGCACTTATTGAACAGAGCCGTAACCCTCCCTACACTCTGAGAGGTTATAAATTGTTTGATACTCGCACATAGAAATATACAGTTAAAAAATGACAATCAATTGTCTGTGATTTCAACGTTTTTCTAAAACTTTAATTCTTAACGTTAAAATTCAATAGATTTATAACAATGTCACAGGTCACAGCCAAAATGATCATAGAAAAAGTAGGAAATCTAATCCAAAAGTAGGAGGTTCCTATCTAAAAGTAGGCATGGGACCTCTGCAATGTCAACAGTAGCCATCTTGATTTCTGCACAGATGTAATGAGGCGAAGTCAAAGACGAAACGACCTTCAGATATGCCCACGCCGAGATTTGAACACGGGTGGTAGTGATCTGTAGTCCAACACGCTACCGCTAGACTACGGAGCTGTCCACACCGACTACCAGAAACCAGTAGTCAAATGTATATAATAATACAGTAAGTGAATGTATGGCGAGATGTTTAGGTCTGGAGATGTTATATCTGGGACATATGGGTGACTTCTCAGGGAAACGTCAACAAAGCGTTGTTAATAGAATACGATTCTAATCACGTTATGGAGGTGTGCAGTGCTCTGGCCACACCCTATGCTGTATATACAATAACAAATCTGTGTGTGTGTGCATGTGTACGCGCGCGCTTATTATATATTTATTCTCAACATGTCACTAATTTAATAATAAGAAACATTATAGCCATGCGATGTTATAAATAAATTAAAATCGGAAATTAAAACCCCAAGTTAAATCAATATTTGACTTCTGTTACGTGTATTGTTGTAATACCAATATTACAAACTACTTTGGTAAGACCGACTAATCAATTTCTATATTGATCAACTCAATAGCCACGGCTGGTGCTTCTCTGGGTTAACTGGTAGTGCGGCTGGTTACAGATCTATAGCATCGGGGTTCAAATCCGGGCCTGGCTATGCCAGAAGGGTGTTTCATCTTTCAGTTCGTCCCATTATCGTTGGAGGTCGCTCGTGGTAATTTAGCTTACCGCGTGTGCACAAAAGTAGCCATAAATCGGCAACATTCGATAGCCACTCCGTATCAAGGTTAGTACATCATGGAGCGGCTGTGTTGCGAGTCAGTAGGAGGCAACTCTCAGGATTCGATGAATTTAGGATGAACTGAACAAAATAGGATTACCAGTGAATGACTGAATTTTATGGTTCAGTGAACATATCTTAACAGTACGGATAATTGAAATGTTTTCTTGGAAATACACCAGACATCATTTCCTGAACTGAAACTGTTTTGTTACTCTATTAGTGTTATAAAAATGAATTTAATAAAATATGAACTGTACTATTGTTTTATTGTGACAAGGTAATTATATCAGCGCTAAATTTTTCTTCATTATTTTAAATACTTTATGTCAATATTAACTAACTTTTTAAATCATCTATTGACCTACATTTCATAAAACTTGCTTTAATTGGCCCCTGGACCTAGATATCTGTTACAGCTGACAATGTTATTTTTATACAAGCCTTCCTTATGTTGGTAAAATACTGCACAAAGTGAGTTAAAATCATTATAATAATTACTCTCAATGTTATAATACAGGGTATTAAATTAAACAAAACTGTAATGACCATATCTTGCGTAAATAATCCAATTCCATAGAACTTAAGAAGGCGTGTTTATTGTATACATGCCACTCTCGCACACGAGAAAATAGCGTCATTTCCTGTGGCTGCTCAAAAGAGAAAATCCAGAATGCACGTTATCTAACACAGATGACAAAGAAAATCTATGAAATATAAATATAGGAAGCTGGACATAAAATCTAAATAACAATGTCACTTTTGCTTCACACCAATCTTACTGAACAAATGACAGATTAGGAGAGAACAGATGATAAAGTTTACCCTATTAGCAGGGTTTTCTCGCTCTATAAAGACATTAATATTTTAACTGTATAATAGCGCACAAAATGTGTATGAATAGTGCTTAATTAGTGTTTTGCACTCACAGTATTTGCTTTCAAATAGGATTCACGATCTACCGAGTGACATTAATTCAAATCGTCGGATATATTCTTGCCCCAAACGTTTTGGATGCGGCGACTGTTTGCTGTTTGGTTTTGTTTGTATTGAATTAAGTGAAACAAAACCGAACACAAGACAGTAAATAACGGTAAAGGCAAATATATTCAAACACTGTGTCAAACGTGTTCCCCCCGAAGTATTCTGACACAACTAAAGCACCAGATATACGTAAACAATATTTTATTATAAAAAATTAATACAGCGGATATATTTTCTAGCATTCCACGTTTTTCAGTGAACCAATACTCGTGAAACGTATGAAGTCTACTTGGATATCGACTGATCCTTTTTTGTGGAATTTGTACGAAGCTGGCAAGTCAAACCGAAGTTCAGCAAGAACCTCCATTTTCACATTCCATTTGCTGCACTTCTTTGATATGTGCTGAAAATGAACATGAAACATTATACTGAAGTATTAAACCCAGTCACAAAACAGATTTAAATATTTGCCTTGGTTTATCAATTTGTACTAATCCACAATATTTTACCAAACTCAGCCCATTAAACAAATTTCAAGTATATATACAAACTGACAAAACATTGCATATGGAATATCATATAATTTTTTATTATGGATTTGAAATGTTTGCAGTAACAGAAAATAGTACTTCAAGTCGTTTATAAGGGTGCATGTATTCATACAAAATTCACTTCAGCCACACCTGGTTTACTTACCTCTCTGGTTGCTGTTTTATGAAGGGAATAGATGCTTCCTCGAGAAAGGTTAAGGCCAGCCCTAACAAATGTCATGTCTATACCTGTAGCATAATAAACGTCAGGAAAACACGAGATAATGCATATAACCTTAAAGAAATTAAATTTCTTACTGAATGTTTGTAAGAATATTTCATTGATTCAAACACCTGATTTATAACTATTTCTTGTGCTCATGAGTATTTAATATCAAAACACTGCAAGTGAACATCTCCGAATTCTACTAGTCACTCACTGAACAATCATCCAGTTCAAGGTCAAATTAAGTTGATTTTTGAACAGAAGCACGTAATACGCTATTGAAATATATGACTAACAGTGTGCCATTGATTAATAATAATAATAATAATAATAATAATGGCCAAAATTATTTTATGTGGCTTAGCTACCTCAAATGAGGGAGACACATATGGTCTCTGTAATTTACTGCTTCACCACAGGGATTAATTCTAAATAAATTTAAAATTTACAATATAGGACATATTCGGCGGAGAAAACCTTGCCAGTTGTCTGGTTGGCTGAAAAGCTCCTTCTACTATAGTCTCACGGCTGGGATTCGAACTTCAACCTCCCGCACATCATGACCATGAATAAGAATGAGGGAGACGCATATGGCTTTTAGCAAGTGGGTAAATACAAGTCTTAATGATAATCTCTTTAGATCTCTCCTCGGCTGCTCTGACTTTTCTTATTTGCGATACGGCATGGCAACATTAAGTGCAAGGGCATCAAGGCTGTATGTCAACCTTGATCCAAATTCGCTGAGCACAAGGACCCCTTTTATAGCACCAGTAATACAGTGACAACAGATCACATTTCTGGTGTCATTCATTGTCTTGAATTACGTTTTTGCTCATTTGGACTGGTCAAGTCAATCCACCGGAGATATAATAATTATATTGACTATATTACTATGGCATCAAAACAATAGATTATAAAGCTGACGACTATAAGCCATATACTAATACTGATAATTAATATGATAAAAATAACTGTTATGTCATTTGACAACAGAGTTTTTAAGCAAATATTTATGTTTGGGGGATTAAAATCTGGCAGGATCTTCAGACAACTAAAACCACAGTTTAACATCATAACAATTATATCACACCAATACATTTTTTCATTACTTATGTTAAGATAATGCTATAATATGTTGAGGTAATGGCAAATTTTAGAAAATATATCACTGTAATCCTGCACTCCTTTTTCATTACACCGACCTTTGTTGTGTTTAGTTCCGAACGGAGGATTCATGATAACTGTATCAAATCTTCTTTTCAACACTTCGTCGTTCTCAATATGGACGACATCGGCTTTTATTAAGTCAACCTGATCAATATCCAGTTCCGTTAGATTCCTCTGACAGATGCACAACGCACTGTCGTCGATGTCAAAGCCTACACACGACCTGGAACAGAATCGGAGAGAGAAACACGTGATACAATTAACAGCGCAATAATCGGTCTCGATAATCATCTGGTAGAGAGGTCGGAGAAGAAATGAATGAGTACATGAGGATATAATAAGTCTATATTTGATCAATTCAACCAACCGAGTGATGATCTGCAGGGACACTGAAGAGTTCTAGAGGCACATCGGGTACAGCACTTTTTCCTCCCAGTATTTTCTGATGGTATTACAGGGAAAATGGTTGCGATTTCTACTTTTAAAAGTTACCTTTCCGGGGGATTTCAATGTCGAACCATTGCAAGAAGACAGATCAATAATCCAAACCAATCGACAGGATTTTAGTTTTCAAACATAAATTGACGAGTTACAGAAGCAAAATTGTTGTCGTAGGTTTTTCGGAGACAATTACAATCTAAAATGGTGGTTTTCTATAATTCAATTTTTTAAGTCAAAACAGAATTAAAGTATTTAAAATGATCCCATAAGACTGTATGAGCTTTGAGTAAAGGAAGTGTAAAGTTGATTATCATGTCTTAAGGTACACGTTTATAGATAGATTAAAGGTGAGTTGCAATTTGTGCCAAATGTTGCCATTTTAAGGCACTCTGGCCACGTATGGGCTAAATGGGCCAGAACACTCCCCACAGATAATGGGATGAATTGAAAGATGAAATACACCTGTCAGACGGAAAGAGCACCCTCGTAACAACAACCAAAATTGTATTTTTAACATAAAGCCCGGTCTGCCAATTGACTAAAGCCTGAATTACATGAATATGTATGAGTTAATCAATATTCTTAATAATCAACTGTTATGGTACATCAGTTTATCATCAGTTTATCATCGTTTTACCTGTCCACATTATTTACTTCACTCGACAAATTTTGATATACATCCTTTGACTCCAAATGGAGCCATCATTTTGTGGTTCACATTTTTTAACAACATATGATGAAATCCGGTTTAAACAAAGATAGACTCTTACAGAACCGAACATGGAAAGGTTCCTTTTTGATTAAATAATATTATTATTACTGTTTATTGAAAAATAGTAGATAAGTTAGTAGTAGACTGGTTTATGAAGTGTTATCTTTGTTTCCAAATCAATTCTATAAATCTCTCTCTCTCTCTCTCTCTCTCTCTCTCTCTTATATATATATATATATATATATATATATATATTAATCTCTGGAAAAGTTTCGACCTCTTGCTGGATTCAAACCTGTGACCGTTGACTTTTAACCATAAATTGAAGTCTAGTTTTGACTTGGCCAATAAAATCCTAACACAAAGTGCATAGGTATGAAGGCCAATCTGTCCCCCTCGACCTTGGTCGGGGATGACCAGAATATGTTTGCAATATTCTGCTTTTAGCTGGCTTATGATAGAATTTCATTGATGTGAGCACCGAATAATGAAAATGTTCTACTAAACAGCAGAATGATGACTGTCTATCTAAATATCTTATTTTGTTTTTAAGGCGTCTACATTAGTCATGGTGATGATGGATGTTTTACGGCCACTTTTGTGCACATGGTAGGCTAAATGGGCCGAACATTAGTCATGGCTTATTCCATATGGATGGTTGGCTGGCTATATGGATGAAATAACTCCTAATCAGCTAGTGCAAGAAAACTCGCTTATATATATATATATATATATAGAGAGAGAGAGAGAGAGAGAGAGAGATGAAAGATTAACCATTAGTCACAAAGTTTGTTACCGAGCAGTTGTCAATTAATGAGGCTATTACTCACTAGATGGCAGCACTGCACAGTGGCACAAAGTACTTGCTAGTTATAATTGATTTGGATAGGTACATACATATAAGCTGACTGCTTATATAGTGAGTGGGTGGTGGAGTTTTGTAACACCATGACTAGATCACAAGTTTGAAGAAAGGAGAAAAAAACACCAACAAGGTACTTTATAACAAAGCATTTAAAAACTGAAAATGCCTGAAGTGGGCAAAACATGATCAAAGCCAACATTCACAGCAGTCAGCAACCACACACTACAGAATAGTAACAATAAGGATTGGCAACTGGACAGCACAAACCTGCACACGCATGTTCATGGATGGATAAATAAAAATAATAAATTATGCAAATCAGGCTCTTGTGAATGAAATGATGATTATTATTATCATTATTAATATATGATTACTATCTTGTCCATAATGACTTTAATGAAGTGGCTAGAATCATGGAGTAGAATGTGAAAAAAAATGGATTTTTTAGTCCAAAAGGTTCTTGTGGGTCATTCTCAGGCTCATTGCTTGACACAGTGTCATCAAGTGATGATCTCCCATTTCTAGGATTCCTATAAAAAAATCTAAAAACAATTCCCATAAATTTCCATAACACAATTACAGAGTCATCCACACAAAAAAAATTCAACTTATCATAGGAAATGCTCCCCCCCCGTGTGCTGGTAGCTTGTTGATGGTCAGGGAGCTTGTGTATCTCAAGGACTCTGGGAGCTATACCAGCAGGGGCTTAAGCCCCCCAGCAGGTTTAACCAAGCCTGGCAGATCTCAGAGGGGGGACCGGCTGAAACCCTGCACCTGGTCCTCCAGGTTGGGAGATGGGTGTGGGGCTAACAACATCCCCACCCTGTATTAACAAACATTGTTAGAGAGACAACAACAATTACAACTACCACAAGGGGCCCCACAGCGAACTTGAGTCAGACATCTGCCCTGGTGGGGCGAGGCTCGAGCCGCAGCAAAGGACAGGACCTGGTGGATTGATTGATTGATGTTTTACGGCCACTTCTGTGCACATGGTGCGCTAAATGGGCCGAGCGACCTCCAAAGGTAATGAAGCAAAGTCAAAGATGAATCACACTTCAGATACGCCCACACCGGGTTTCGAACACGGGTGGTAGTGATCTATAGTCCAACACAGCTAGACCACGGAGGTGCTCCTCCAGAACCTGTTGGAAGGACGTTGTTGTAGCCTCATGTCTCACTAAGGACGAAGAGGATTAGAATTGTTAAGTAAGTAATAGGAAATGCTGATCCTCGATTACTAACGACTGATAATTAATCAGAAATAATTCATCATCATCATTTATTAAAGATCCCGTACATTTCCCCGACATTTTGGAAATAATTAATTCCTTGACATTTCATGGATTTAATTTTTTCCCTGTTTTCCCATTGATTGTGGATCTTTATTTGAATTAAAATGGATCACCCCCCCCTCCCCCCTTCAAATGGTAACAAGTCACAGTACGTTCTCCTTGGTGTCTATGACAGGAAGTACCGTACTGGTAAACCAACATATTGGACACAAACTGTTATGCCATCTACTGGTAAATAACAGTTTGATAGCGCACTAATTTAGATTGTTCCTATTCTAGAATGCCTGATTCATAAACAGGAAAACGCGAACTTTAACTTTTTATAAGCACTGCACGTGATCCACTTACCCACATCCTAACATGGCAGCTCCAATACTGAGGACACCGCATCCACATCCCAGATCAGCCACTAGCTTGTCCTCAATGTCTCCGTAACAGGACTGGATGGTATGCAGCATGCAGGCTAAACAAGAAAAATCTAATTTATCATTATATTATTAAAACTCATATAGGCATGCTGCTTAAGTCCTGGAATTATAACAGTATTATTAGCTTACGTTTGTATAAACATTCCCAAACAGTGATGGGCTTGAAGCAAGTTTTAGGTTTTGTTGTTCTGGGAGAAGCCCCAGGCTGTTGCTTAATCTGCACAGCCTCTATGTTGGAGTGGTTGAGAAACCTCCTGCCCCACCACTCACAGGGGAGCAGTACGGAAAGATGGAGCCGAAATACCCTGAGGGTGGTCACTGCCAGAGTGTTTTACGCCCTCATGGGGTTTTTAACGTCCCCCTTTATTTTAAATAATTCAGTGGAGATGGCAGCGCCATTTAACGTGGTCAGCCACCCATGATGTAGTGAGCCGAGAAATTAATCCCTAGAAAAGTTTCGACCTCTTACGGGGTTCGAACCTGTGACCGTTGGCACCAAGTGCCGGGTGTTGAAGCAAGTGTTTTTTGGTTTTTTTTGAAGGAAGCATTTAAAAATAGGAATTATAGCTAATTGTGAAAAAGTTTGCAATTAATAACTCTCTCTCTCTCTCTCTCTCTCTCTCTCATATATATATATATATATATATATATATATGTGTGTGTGTGTGTGTTTGTGTGTACACCTGTACAGCTTTGATAATCTAATTACCAGGCAAATTATGTGTGAGGAAGATCTAAGCACACACGCGCACACACACACACACACACATGCATACAATGTATACCTGCAATGTGTGGCATAGTGGGATATTGTTCCAACAGTATTTTTGGTTCTTCAAACACGTCAACATCCTGGAGAAAGCTCTCTAACTGCTTCAGCTTCAGACGAGCCATCATCAGTATTATTGGATTTGAGGTAAGAATTATATTTTTGAGTCAAAAATAAATGACTCACAAGTTTATCCACCTAAAACAAAACAGAAAAAACAAATTCGAATTGAGGTCAGAATTATATCACTGAGTCAAAAATGATGCACAAGTATATCTAGCTAAAACAAAACAGAAAAATATGATTGAATTTTAGGTCAGAATTATATTTTTGAGTCAAAAATAAATGACTCACAAGTTTAGTCACCTAAAACAAAACAGAAAAAAAATTGGAATTGAGGTTAGAATTACATCACTGGCTCAAAAATGACACACAAGTATATCTAGCTAAAACAAAACAGAAAAATATGATTGAATTTGAGGTCAGAATTATATTTCTGAGTCAAAAAATAAATGACTCAAGTATATCCACCTAAAACAAAACAGAAAAAAATATTGGAATTGAGGTCAGAATTATATCACTGAGTCAAAAATGACACACAAGTATATCTATCTAAAACAAAACAGAAAAATATGATTGAATTTGAGGTCAGAATTATATTTCTGAGTCAAAAAATAAATGACTCGAGTATATCCACCTAAAACAAAACAGAAAAATAATATTGGAATTGAGGTCAGAATTATATCACTGAGTCAAAAATGACACACAAGTATATCTAGCTAAAACAAAACAGAAAAAATATGATTGAATTTGAGGTCAGAATTATATTTCTGAGTCAAAACATAAATGACTCAAGTATATCCACCTAAAACAAAACAGAAAAAAATATTGGAATTGAGGTCAGAATTATATCACTGAGTCAAAAATGACTCCCGGGTTTAATGTAGGAAATATAATGTTGAGAGGATATTGGTTTGAACTCGCCAACTCGGTGCTAATATTTTAGATGCTCTTTGGTTGATTTAAGCAGGGCATCTCTGTGGTCTAGTTGGTAGTGTGTTGGACAACAGATCACACTACCACCTGAGTTCGAACCTCGGCGTGGGCATATCTGAAGGGTGTTTCATCTTTGACCTGGCTTCATTACCGTTGGAGGTCGGTTGGTGGGTTCATTTAGCCTATCATGTGCACAAAAGTAGCTGTAAAACATCAATCTTCATCTGGTGGACTTAACCATAAATATAAATATCCATTTTAGCTGATGTATGTTACAATCAGCATCAACATAGATTTTTCCTGTGTGTGTGTGGGGGGGATTATTCCATGGGGAATGCGATGATTAGATCGAAGCCAATCACAGCTGGATGATACAACCCAAAGATACTGGTAATCATGAGATTCGATCCCATGACTGGAGCTCAGTTGAGCAGTGCACTATCAACTACACCATGACAACATTCAACTAGATCTATCAGATGGAAAATTATGGAAAACTCCATTCAAAACTGATGGAAAGAGATGCTTCCCCCTCCCCCAAGAAAGATAACGATATGTCATAATGATAATGTCTAGGTAGTAGAGTTCTATTTGGACTTTTCAACATCTCTTGACTTCTGAATCACAGCATTAAGTGGATATAGAATGTAACAATCATGCTTCTATGGCTGTTGAAGAAGTCTACAGGATTGAGGACACCATGAACCAAGGAGACAACATGAAAGAGTCCCACACGAGTCCAGGTGTTTAACTCCACTCCCATGGTAATTAGTAAATTTTGTGACCTCTATCTGAGTGCTAAGTTGTTCAATAAGCGATGACCAATGTTGTCCTCTAGATGTCTCATTGGCTGAACTGGTAGAGCGATTGGGCATTAAATCTCCACGACTGTGGCTCAAATCTTAGTGTTTGCATGAGGGATGTTTCATCTTTCATTTCACCTCCTTCACCATTACATGCCGATTTAAGCCTACAGTGGGCACAGACACGGGCGATAAAACGACATATTACGGCTCTCTATGGCCAGTACTTCTGTTTATTAAACTGTAAACAGAGGCAACCTTTCATCAAACAGATAACAACAAAATATCACATAATCATAACATAATAAGGTGACCCTCATAGATAATCTGTCTCCTCAATTGTGATAATTATTAGCAAGAGTTTTAATTGATGATGATGATGATGATGATGATGATGATGATTTGTGACCTCTATCTGAGTGCTAAGTTGTTCAATAAGCGATGACCAATGTTGTCCTCTAGATGTCTCATTGGCTGAACTGGTAGAGCGATTGGGCATTAAATCTCCACGACTGTGGCTCAAATCTTAGTGTTTGCATGAGGGATGTTTCATCTTTCATTTCACCTCCTTCACCATTACATGCCGATTTAAGCCTACGGGCGATAAAACGACATATTACGGCTCTCTATGGCCAGTACTTCTGTTTATTAAACTGTAAACAGAGGCAACCTTTCATCAAACAGATAACAACAAAATATCACATAATCATAACATAATAAGGTGACCCTCATAGATAATCTGTCTCCTCAATTGTGATAATTATTAGCAAGAGTTTTAATTGATGATGATGATGATGATGATGATGATGATGATTTGTGCACAGTCTTATGTACACGTCATCAGGTTCATAAGCTGTAACTTCTAATAACTATATTCCACATAAAAATGACAGCAAAAGTGTTTATATAACGAGTCCTGGTGCTGATTTAGTAGTCATTAAATTGTTATTTAAGATTCAATTATACCAACACAACATAAAACATGTGTTTCACATAAATAATGGCATTATCTGTTTAAAAGAAATTTCATTGCACACACATATATACTGAAGCTATTTTCCAATTAATTATAAAAATACAGTTCTTCTACATGGTATAAATATATATATATGGTTTATGAGGGTGTGTTATGTTGAGAGCATTAATATCTTTGCGTTCGTGAAATGTTTCCATAAAGTAACATTAATGAAGGAATATATCAGCTTATAAAGTAAAAAGGCAGTTATATTGAGAATTTATTGATTATGTATGATTGGCATCAGAGGCTAATTTCTGTAACAGTTCTAATTGCTTCTTCCTGTAAAATTACTACAAATGTATGCAGGTGTTTTGTATGCATATACTATAGCCACAGCAAGGATCTTGATGAAACAATTACAACAACACACTAATATAGTTAAAATAAACTCAGCAAATGTCCTTAAAGCAGTGCACAAGTGGATTCCCAACGGACAAATGCTCACCAGACAAATGCCCACCGAACAAATGCTCACCAATAAAGTGGGAGAATGGACAAATGGCCACCAATAAATATTTATAAAAAAACAAAACAATTAAATGATTTTTTTCCCATTTACTTATATTGTGAATGATGAATCGTGATTGCAATGAACAAAGCCCTCAATATTATATGACTGCAATCATCGATACAATTTATAAAGGACAACATAAAACGATGATGACATAAAGAAACCTAAAGATTACGTGGCTTCAATAAAGGAATCAATTACTTTCAACATAGAAGAACTTTAATCTTCAAGTGCAAGTTCATTGCATTTGATTTACATGGCTTCCAAAGGATTCGGTTAAATTTAAATCGTAAAGAACTTTAAAATGAAAATCTATTGCTTTAATTGGAAGCCAGTTGATAAAAACAATAGCGGCATTATTATTGGGAATATAACATTTGAAAAATTATACTTTAATATAAAAATGGAAATCTAAATAAATTTAAAAAAAATTTAAAAATGTTTTAGTTGAATGTTTTGTTTACTATTTTTTTTCTTGGTGGGCTTTTGTCATATTTTCCCTTAACACATCGTCATCTGTTTAAAAAAATCATAAACACCGAATACTAGGTGTAAACTTGATAAAAGATGATAAAATACCATAGAAGGAAAGAATACCAAAGGACGAAATAACACACACACATACACACATACACACACACTATAAAAGCGGAAGAAAACCCCTCCAAATTGCTGGTAGCACTTAAAAGCCAATTCCACGACTGGTGTGACTCATGAGAGGTTATTTCTCAGCTAAACAAATCTTGCACAGACCTGTTGCAAAATTCCTGAAACGTATCAAATTTCCTCATTACTTATTCCTCTATAACGACCAGTACACAAGACGGCTGCCGTTGGCCAATAGTAGACGCGGTGTACTGTCTAATTAATAATTATAGACGCTCACTACCCAGACAGCGGCTAGAGAGATAGCGATGTGTATACAGTGTACATATCAGCTGGTAACACAGATAACAAGAGCCCAGTTTCTTGTTGGCAGAGCGATTAGGTCGTTGATGAGCCAAACAACAACAACATGATAGGGAACCTGTATACACAACAATAATACAAACACAGCTTTAACAAACTGATAAAATAAATTATATGCTGATATATATATATATATATATATATATAATATATATAATCAGTGTATTATGCACTCAAACCAGGTGTACTTCATTGTTTTATTATAAGTGCTTTTTCTGTATATCTTCCAGTTACGTATTATATACACACATAACACTTTATTTCTAAAAGTATATACTGGGGGATTATTGATAATAAAGAGTGGCTGATACATAATTCATCCCATGTTTATTTTAAATATCACTGAAATTTTGGTATTCATATTATCAAAATAATATTTCAGAACTTTCTTTAGACAGAGTTTCTAAGTACATCAGATTAACTATAGTTAAATATAGTTAATTATTAAACATTTCCGCGTGCCACTAATCATATCCTATACTAATTACGTTGTTAATTTACTACAAGCTGCACCAACCTGTTACGTCTGTAGAGTGGGAGGATTCAGTGACGCTATCCCGAGGGAATCGAACCCACGTCCCTCCCCACTTGTGGGCTTCAATTACCAGCTAGCTTAATAACAATCACGGCAATGTAAACACGGCGACTAATTCGTGTCAACTTGAACAACGAAACACAAGTTGGACACAGTATATGTCTGGGTAGGGGGGGGGGGGGGTTTACCCATTCCGCAGGTGGGGGGTAATTTTGGGATTGGCCGTATACAAGTATTAAGTACCTTATCAATTACAGCAACATCAAGAACCGTGTACCAAGTATAAATGGTCATATGTAGGGACTCTATCAAAGTATCAAGTACCGGGGCATGCGCTCGTCCCAGATTGTGGTAACAATAGGGCACGAGCTTGGTGACAATTCACCCACATCACGACGACCACCACATCTACACTCGACTTCGAGGACCACGGCTCCAGAAGTCACCTCATTAAAAAGATCAAAAGATGCTATCAAATTTCCACCCCCCCCCCGCCCAAAAGTGGGTTAAGTATTACGTTCGTGGAATGTTGTTATGAAGTAAATAAATTTACAGGAGGTTTTTTGTTTGTTTTTGTTATGTCAGTGGTATGGCGGAAATGCCGCTTGACCAATGTTCACTTGGCAACGATAATCTTCTCGTCGGAAAATGGGCGGAGCGTACAATTCTCTCTCTCTCTCCATCTCTCTCTGTCTGTCTGAAGGATTGGGGTCCCTTACCAAGAGCTACAAAGAACAGCTCATTTGGCCGGTCTGTGGGACCACATGTGCGTGCTAATCAAGTCGGTGTTGCTGGTGGGATCCAGATGTTAGCGATCAGCCGAGTTTTTCCAGATTGTACTTTGCCCGCTTACGTGCCGCGTTCTTTTATTCAATTTACGCCGAGTCCGAGGCATTTCGGAGGGCGGACGGCGCCAGCCTATCCGGAGTGGCCGGAATCCGGGAGGAAGGGCTCTAGACGTCGAACAGGACGCGAGAGTCAACGCTCTCATTCAAGGCTTCGGGATACGTACGGTTAGGACGGACGCTCTCGCTCGTTCATTCGCGCGCGCGCTCTCTCTCACTCACATACCCGCATACGCATACACGTACACACTTACGAGCAGACACTCACACAAATAACCGACGCTCGGGATTGTACTACGCAGTAAACGTCCGGACATCGCGACCGAATAACCTATCTGATAGCCGCTCAAATCGTACCCGAATATGAACGCCTACAACTTTTACTACGCCGCCTTTCTGTTGGCGGTCGTCCTTCAACGGCAGCCATCAGGAGTCGGGGCCGATCTGTCGTCCATTCGGGATCAGTGCTGCGAGAAGGGCCGCGAGTGGTACACGCAGAATCGGCAGCGATGTCCGCCGTACCCGAGCACCATCCGGGGCGTACCGGGCCCGGAACAGTCGAACTGCCGCGCCCTGCTGCAGATCTGCTGCCTGCACAATCGGCGCCAGAACCAGTGCCTGATCGGGAAGAACAGCGCCCGCGAGCGGGGCAGGTGCGACTCGCTGCGCCTGCAACCCGGCAAGGAAGACGCGGCTGAGTGCTGCTACTGCTGCAAGCTCGGACTGATAGCGAGGATGAGCCATTCGGCCTGCGACCTGCTCGCCGACTTCAGCCCGCAGTGCAACGGCGCCTTCGTCGAGTGCTGCGCACCTGGCACCGCATCCGGGTCGCTTAACCGAACGTCGACGATACCGTCGACATCCGCCACGACGACGACGACTACCACCACTGCTAGGCCGACGCAGTCGGGCCAATCGACGCCCCTCGACCTATGCGCCAAGTTCGCCGGCCAAAGCTCTGCGCGCACGTATGCGTATCGACGCCGGGCAGCTACTACTGCACGTGCAGGGATGGCTTCTCGTTGCACTCGGACGGGCGGACATGCGTCCAGAATTCGGCGGGCAACCAATGCGACCTGGCCAACCCGTGCCAGCATCGGTGCATCGACACGGGCCTGTCGGTCTACTGCCAGTGCTTCGAGGGCTACCAGCTGAATGAGGACGGACAGACCTGTTCGGACATCGACGAGTGTATCGAGGGTAGCCACACCTGCCTGCCGACCGAGGTGTGCAAGAACACGCCGGGCAGCTTCGCCTGCGAGGGCTACGCCGACGCCGGGCAGGACTGCCCTACCGGGTTCGCCTACAACACCATCACCAGGCAGTGCGACGACATCGACGAGTGCATCATTAACCGGCACAGCTGCCTCCCGGGACAGACGTGCGTCAACAGCGTGGGCAGCTTCACGTGTCAAGATGACGGCGACGACGTCGATTACGACGCCGACGTGACAGGCGACAAAATCTACGACGACCAGAGCGACGCATTCGGCTTCAACTGCGGCAGCGGCTTCACCTACAACCGACTCAGCCATCGATGCGAGGATGTGGACGAGTGCCACCTCGGAGAGCACAAGTGCACCAAGCCGCACCAAAGCTGCCGGAACACGATCGGCAGCTACACGTGCATGTGCGACACCGGCTTCGCCTACAACCCGCGCACGTTCGTCTGCGAGGACGTGAACGAATGCGCGCGCGGCATCGACGCCTGCACGGTCGGCCAGACGTGCGAGAACAGCGTCGGTTCGTACGTCTGCAGGCGGAGCATTTCGTGCGGCACCGGCTACACGCTCGACAGGGCGACGCAGCGGTGCATCGACAACGATGAATGCGCCATGGGCACGCACAACTGCGGCCCGGCGCGCGAGTGCAACAACGTCCAGGGCTCGTTCCGCTGCGTCGAGAAGCGGTGCGCGCCCGGCTCGCGGCTCGACTACAGGACCGGGCAGTGCACGGCGGTCATCTGCCCGCGCGGGCTGCGCGCCGACCGCGAGGGCAACTGCATCGACGTGAACGAATGCCTCGAGCAGCCGAGCGTCTGCCGCCGGCACCAGAAGTGCCACAACACGATCGGGAGCTACGTCTGCCGAAACGTGCTCAGCTGCGGGCCGGGCTTCGAGCTGAACGAGAACGGCAACAAGTGCGAGGACGTCGACGAGTGTCTGACCGGCACTGACGACTGCAACGCGCCGCTGATGCAGTGCATCAATCGTCCCGGCACCTACATGTGCCAGTGCCCCGAGGGCTACCAGATGAACCATAGCCGACACAGCTGCGATGACATCAACGAGTGCGAGAACTACGGCAGCAACATTTGCTCGCTGAACGCCGACTGCCAGAACACACCAGGCTCTTACAGGTAAGTTTAATGTTTCTAGAAGATGCACCAGACCTTTCCGTTAACGTAGGGGATATTATTTGCTTTAAGGTCGTACAATTCGTATATATCTCGTCGTACCATTCCATAACCAAAGTGAAGCACTGATTTTGGGTTACGACTCAATCGTGGCAAATATAAATAATTCGTTGTGCACAAATTGGAACATTTAAGACGCGTGCAGGTTTTGTTTACATTTCGGCCCATCATCCTGCTAGACACGTATTTGTTGCGTCGTTAACTACTCACTAATGTAGCCAATCAGCAGAGCCACAGCAACTTAGTACACGGCGAGCGGGGCTGACATGTCATAACAATATACATATTCATGAGCAATGTCTGAGTCCATCATTCTTAGAGTGCCTAGATGAGCCTTACATTTTAACTACTGTGATTCGGTTTTGAAAAAACACATCCCCGAGAACTCGTGTTTGTGAGAGCTATTATAATTCCGGAACCTATCAAAATCCTTGTTTCTTGAATTATCAGCTACATGACTCAAGGACATATTTCGTAGAAAACGATGTTACTTGTATGGGACTTCACCACAACAGATCCGGTCTGCAAGAGTTCTATTATGACAACAGTATAACACACACACACACACACACACACCGCGATGTGTTTTTTCTTCAATTTGTCAGCCGAATTCTTGGATTTCAGCCGACTGGAGTATTGTTTTGGTGATATTAAGGTTAAACATATAATGATGTTTGATTTATAGAGCACCGCATTCGGCTGTGCTGTTCTGGGGGGGGGGGGAGTTTACATATTCCCTCCTAACTCAGATCGGCTTCGATCCAGCACAGACCTCAACTCCCAAGGCCAATATTGGCCCATAGCATCCCACACATCCATTACATCCTCCCTGTCAGGTTCTCACAAATGACAGCATTGCAGCCCCGGAGACCCGAACCCGCGACCAGTCGGTTACGAGTCCTACGCTCTAACTAACATCACCACCACAGCTTCACAACTGCCTATTCAGTGGCAGTACATTGGCCAGGAAATTAATTGAGGGAGATCCATCCATGTATGAGCTTCATCCTCTCCCCCTTCGATGAACAACACATAAGCAATGCACCAAGTGAATGAGCTATTTTTTAAAGCCTCAGCGTTGTTAACGCATTGGTGATGGAATAACCTCTAGTTAAACCTATGGCACATCAACATTGGCCACTTTAATGAGCGTGTCTGTATATCCCATAAAGAGAGAAAGATACATTCAAAATGCTCCCTACTAGAATCGTAATAGATTTAATGAAGTATTTGATTAATAATCTTGCAAGATGATCTTTCCCAATATATATATATATATATATATATATAATACATCGAGCTATATTTACACGAATCCACGACTTCGGGCACGAAATATGCGACCAAGCTAACGAAATGAATCAAAAGCTTTCTGTTGATCAACTTACATATTTTGATGACCTTAGCCAGAAATGAATTTACTAATGGGATGTCCCTCTCACGGTGTCTTTCTATTAATGCTTTCAGTAGACACACACACACACACACACATATATATTCCTCCATTGTTTTCTTTGTAAAGACGAGCTCTTCTTCGCGGTATCATATAGTAAATAGTTACCCAGTAACCCAAATTTGCATTCAGCCATAAACGAAACGACTTAAACCGGAAAGGAAAGACAGGATGCCATGTAAATAAACAACAACATTTATTTCAATGGTTTGGTGTCGAATTTAATGTATGAAAGTACGGATTCGTGGAATTATAATTTTGTATACATATTCCGTAAATGCCCCTTTACATTTTTCAACAATACCAGTGTTATAACCAGTGTTATACATGTTATACATGGGGTCAATTCCATTTCCAATTTATCAGTTCCAAATCCAAATGTATCAATTCCAATTCCAATTTTTACGGGCTCTTTTGTACCTACTACTTTTTACCATGAGTAGGTACTCCGAGTGCCTACTTGGAATACCTACTCCGAGTAGAATTGTCATGGAAGGTTTCTGAATTAAAAAATTAAATGGTAAATTAATTTGTAGCAAACTTCAATTCCAATTACACATTTATCAATTCCAATTTCGTTAAAAAAAATAAACAATTCCCATCTAATGCAATTCAGGAATTGAATTGACCCCATGTCTGGTGTCGCTAATTTTAAACAAAACAATCCGATTTCTCTCAAATGAAGGTGCATCTGCAAAGAGGGATTCGAGTCGTTGGATGAGGGCCGCTCGTGCCGCGACGTGGACGAGTGCTCCCGGCCGAACATCTGCCAGCACAGCTGCCGCAACACGTGGGGCTCGTACCAGTGTACGTGCAACGAGGGCTATCAGCTGGCGGCGGACGGCCGCTCGTGTCAGGACGTCGACGAGTGCGACGTCTGGTCGCAGCGCGGCGGCCAGCTGTGCGTTGGCCTCTGCCAGAACACGCTCGGCTCGTACCGGTGCTCCTGTCCGGATGGCTATCGGATGATGAGCGACAGTCGGACGTGCCAGGACATCGACGAGTGCGCCATGCGGCTGGCCAACTGTAACGGGCCGGACGAGATCTGCATCAACACGCGCGGCGGCCACAAATGCCAGCGGGTGACGTGCCCGAAGGGCTTCGTCCGCTCGTCGGGTCCGAACGGCGGTCGGGCGGGCGGCAACAACAACGTCAAGTGCCAGCGGCAGACGTTTGTGTGCGCCCAGGGTGACGTCGACTGCCTGTACGCGCCGCTGTCGTACACAACGAACTTCATCACGTTCCCGAGCCGGATACGGGTGCCGGCCGATCTGTTCACGATGCGCGGCCCGCCGTCGCGCTACCGCCGGATGGAGTTTGACCTGAAGCTGGTCGCCGCCCGCGACCCGTACACGGGCGAGACGCGGGCGAGCCGGTCGTTCTTCAAGCTGAACAAGCTCCGGGACAACGAGGCCGTCGTCCAGCTGCTGCGGCAGGTCGAGGGGCCGCAGGACGTCGAGCTACAGCTGGACATGAACATCTACAGCAAGGAGTTCCGCGAGAACTCCGAGGAGATCTTCTTCGGCACGGCCGTCGCCAAGATATTCGTCTACATCACCAAGGAGCCGTGGTAGTGGGAGGGGCAGATCAGGCCTGGATCACTCACTACCCGACCGGTAGTAGCGGTAGTCTTAACTAATGTAATTAATGGTAGACATACCTGGACAAACATATCCGGAAGACATATCTTCACTGTGCGTGTGATTGTGTAATTGTGCGTGGGTGCGTGTGATTGTGCGTGCGTGCGTATGAATACAAATATATAGATACCCATTTGGTCGCGTGCGACCCATGCCACAGGCGCCCACTAACGTTTAAAAGAGGCATGATTAATTTAATTTGACGGTCTGTCGTGATTAATTTAATGCTATTTAAACCGTAAAAAATACGTTATCGTAAGATATAACAAGGCGTTCTTTGCGCCAACAACCAGTCAGCTTTCACTTAATACTTGTACAGGGCCTTAATAAATATTATTCCACAAGCGCGTGATTGTGTTCCGGATTACTTTTACTTAGCTCTACACAGACCGTACTCAAATCCTACTACTCTTCGCGGGAGCAAGTGACTGTTTTTCTTTAGACTAGAAATTGGTATCACCGGATGGAGGGCGTGTGACTGATAGGCAGTTAGTCGGGGCGGGGGTTGGGGGTGGGCAACCAGGATTAGACAGTTTATATTGATGGATGAAACATTCCACGGACAGGCAACACCGACGCTCAATTCAACTGCACCGTTAACGCACCCTCATATTCAGCATCTGAATACCATGATGAGACATTTTATATTGGTGAATGAAACATTCCACAGACAGGCAACACCGACGCTCAATTCAACTGCACCGTTAACGCACCCTCATATTCAGCATCTGAATACCATGATGAGACATTTTATATTGGTGGATGAAACATTCCACAGACAGGCAACACCGACGCTCAATTCAATAGCACCGTTAACGCGCCGTCATATTCAGCATCTGAATACCACGGTAATGGGGTAATAAGTGAGTGAATCATCAATAAGTGACAGAGTGGGAGCACCTTTTAGCCAGATCTAAAGGTTTGTAAATGTATACATTTACTTGGAAGCGCACTAACTGAAGCGTCAAATACACGTCATGTTAACACCAACTGAACATTTAATCCTAACAAAACATTTATGGATATTACATATAATACTGCAACACAACACCATCACATTCACTGATTAATCGACGACAATTTACGAGCGCTATCTGGCTAAATGATGATGGAATCACGGATCTAAAATCTTGGGATCCAGAAGATTATTCGAAATCGCTGAAACTAGGCTAAATCATCAGGTAAAACTGTTTCAGGAACTCCACAGAGACTTCAAGCAATAAAGATGTTTCTATAGCAAAAATATGCAACATCCTACATCCGGTGGGAGTTTATATTTAGCACGACGTCAAAGACTTCTCAGATGACACGCAAGCTTCATTTTTTAGTCAGACAATCCCACATAACTGTAAGATTTATTTACAATTTTAACCAGCACAGATGTTGGCAAGGCTTCCCGATTCCCCCACCCCCCGGATGCCCCCATCTTTTAATAATTACAAGCGTCAGTTTCTAACAGAAGCTTGACTTTATTACAGTACCAAACTATTTTAAACTATCCCAGGTGCCAGAAATGGTTGTCGGAATGTAGTAACAGCGACCTAACGCTGTGACCTAGCCCCATCTAGTGCTACCCCCTAGTGAGAACGATGAAATAAATGGAGAACATTTGATTTAGGTCGGGTCGCGTTTCATTCAGAAGAGGCTTGTTCAATCCAGGATATCAGAGGGAAAAATGCGAGAAAGTGGAATACAGCAGTTCATTCGAGAAGAAATGGAAGACTATAGCCGATATAACTTGCGGATTAAACTTTTTAGATGGGCTCAAACTTATAAAACACTCAGGAGTGATAAAACATACAAATATTTATTAACTGTTAGCAGTTGTTCAGACAAAAGCTTGGAAAAATATTGTTGACAAGATGCCGATGAGAGATGCCTTGACATATAGTGGAGCTGCTCAGCTTGATTAGTTGTCTCGAAGACGACAGACACAAAAGATCATCTTGCCATTCTCGCAACTACACTTTGATGATTTTAGTATCTACATTAGTAATTCTATCCCATGCAATCACTGATAGTTGCTTTCATGAAAATAACGCTCACAGACACACATAGACACACAGACACACACAGAGTAAATGAATAAAAGCGACACTTCAATGCACATCCAGCAGCTGTGAGCCAGACAGTGCACTGATCACCGGAAATGTTTGAAATGTTTGATGTTTTACGGCCTCTTTTGTGCACAAAGTAGGCTAAATAGGCGGAGCGACATTCAAAGATAATGAGGCGAAGTCAAAGATGAAACACCCTTCAAATATGCCAACGCCGAGATTTGAACTCGGTGGTTCAGATCTGTGGTCACTGATCACAGGAAACGCCACAACGGCATGCAACAGGAAGATTTTAGTCACAACATTACAAGTTATTGTTCGAGATGAGCCGCTTCTTCCACTTCATGGAAAAGAGCTATAACTTTTAGATGGAAAAACTACCGCTCGAAAAACAGCCAGTCCCGATTCCATTACACGATACAATGAGTCATGCTGGCGTTCGCAAAGAAAAATGAAAAAGGTGATACTGCGCAATCGTTTTGAATTTGGTGTATTGTTATGTCAAGTATAAATGTCAGGCTGACATTACCTTAAATATGCATTAGTTATTGCAAACTTTACTATTATTGAAAGACCAAAATGCACTCCGGTTTTCGTCTGCTTGACTTGAACCTCACGTGATAACACCACCTCAGATGTGACGTCACTGAAGCCCAACACATCCCAGCCAGGTTTAACTTCCATTTTAAAGACTGTTCACGTTAACAATATTTTACTCTGGCATAAAGTATGGCATACTGAGTGGTATAAACCTGTCAAAATATGAGAACGAATGGGAAATCTGTGCCAGATGAGAATACTAAATGAGAATAAAAAACTGGAAAGTAAACAATCACAGCAGAATAAGCAATCTCGGCTCGGTTAATGTGTAAATAAACGCAGATTTTAAATCATAGATTAAAATATCTCAAATATGTAATGCAAATAAAGCTTGTTGTTACATTTATTTTATTTGTATATGGTAATAACAAAAATCAGGTCACTATATTATATGTTTAGTCCAGTCATAAATCTTCGATCAGTGGGCGCCTCTGTGGTTTAGTTGGTAGTGCATTGGACCACAGATCAATACCACCTGAGTTCGAATCTCGGTATGGGCATATCTGATGAGTGTTTTATATTGGACTTCGCTTCATTACCTTTGGACGTTGCTTGGCCCATTTAGCCTAACAGGTGCACCAAAGTGACCGTAAAAATAAAATCAATCAATCAATCATCGACCAGTGTACCTTATTACAGTCTTCAGATATCCCTGATCAATGATGGTGAAACAGACTGAACAAACAGGAGTTGGCTAGCTTCAGGGATTTTCCAATGACGTCATTCAGACTGTATTTCCGGAGAAAGTCTCTTACGTGTTACTATTCATAAATCTGTATTATCACCTAAGAATTACATATTTTTCAGTAAGGCAACCTGCACGGCCTAACTGGTAGCGCAGTTGGCCACATATCTATAGCACCTGGGTTCAAATCTAGCCGGGCTATATCGGAAAGCGTTTCATCTTTGACTTTGCCTCATTACCTTTGGAGGTTACTCGGCCCATTTAACCTACCTTATGTACAAAAGTGGCTGTAAAACATCAACATTTACAACATTTTACATAGTTTTTAATTATTGAATGAACTGGTGATGAACAAACATTCGGCTCAATTTCACTGACACTAATTAGTGTCAATTTCACTGACACTAATTAATGTTACCGCCTGTTGGATGAACATATGGTTTATAACTAAAGATTATCTTTAATTATGAATATTTGGAAAACAATATCGATAAAAGACTTCAGCTTACCATGCAAAAGAAGGAATGTATCTTATAACATATATCTTTGTATTTCTAGTTATAACATGGTAAACAATTTGGTTGAGTGAACTGATCCACAATTTAAAAAATGAGATTACATCAGTAAATGATCAGTGTGTGATATAGTTTGTGGATATTGCAAAAATATAAATGACATATGTGCTTATTTTCCTATCATGTATTTCACGTATATATGGGTCTGCTCTGTGTTCAGACATTCAAATGTTCTCACAGTCTATTGTTCCGATGACCCATTGTTCCAAAAATCCCCCCTCCCATTTCATCCAAATATCCGGAATTGAAATGTGTATGAAGTGTTTGCCATTGACATGTCAGAGCCTGTCAGTGAGATACACTGTGCTGTCAGATATCTACAGGTACCTGAAATGGCATTTAAGCACCATGATTCTGTATCTACTTAAATAACAGACTAACCAAGAATTGTGCTGTGCATTTTGGACTTAATATGAACATGTGAAGGGAATTCAACAGACTAGTTGCCCTAATGAATACCTTTTCTGTATGGACAATTCACCTCAGTGGACATTATTATGACATTTCGTCATTGCAAAAATTAAATACTTTAAGTGTGTAAAGCTAAAAGTCAATAGTTCTCATCACAGTTGGTGGTCCTCAATATATTACAGTTTATGAGGAGTTAGTAAGTGCTCCTAATATAGATTTACTTCATAAATGGATACATTTTAGAAAGCAATGAAAACTCAAACCGGTTACAAGTGACTGACATACACTAAAACAGTATAGCTCCATTATAATGCAGTGTCTGAGGTCCATGAACAGCAGCGCTATAAGTGGATCATGGATAGCAAGGGTCTGTGTGCATTATTGGTGGAAGGATGTGAGATGATACAGCTTTTCCAGGGCCAGTTACTTAGGTATTTTTCTTCATTTGAGAACATGAGCATAATCACAACATCCTATAATTTAGAAGAAAAAAACACATCAATACTTGTATTTATGTGTAAACGATGCAATACAATCATTCAAATCCAATTCGAATGACGAGCTGTGTCAATGCCACTAATGCCGGGGCTGCCATGTTGGCTAATTAAATACTGCTTCAAATTTATTCATATGCCGAAAAATCCCATCAAATGCAGCTACTATATTCATTATTAAATGGACATTTATTCCCATGTTAAGTTCTATGTCCCAATTATGATTCGAACCTGGTATAAATAAGAGCTGTCTGTATTCAGTCCCATTGAGGGCACAGCTTCGGAATATCATTGCGAGACATTCCAGCCTGTGATTCATCTTGCTGTGATCACAATCTTTTTAGCATCTTGACTTGGTTCAGATCTATTCTTGTGTTATGTGTTCAGTTTGGAAACACAGCAGTTTTTATATCATGGTTCCCACAACCAAGAAAATATTACTTTCCAGGACATTTCCAGGCCAACGTATACACGATTTAAAGGTATTAAATCAAGATATGTGCGAAAAACAATATCATGTTTATTTAATGTATGATCGATTATTGATATTTTGATGCTACAGCCTCCTACTCACCCCTTCTAGCTGTCTGATCAACCCATTTTATTTAAATATGAATTAACACGGGATATCAAGACTATGTACCAGTAGTCATTTCCTTCTACGATCAAAGTTTTTTTCTACAGGCATAATAGTGGATTTTTTAACAGGCAATATTTTTCCAGGACATTTCCTGATTTGGTCAAATTCAAGGATATTTCAAGGACCGGGAAAATAACAATTTGTTTTTCAGGTTTTCCAGGATGCGTGGGAGCCATGTATGTAGAAGCATTTTCCTTACATCTAATTAATAAAACACAATAAATAGCTCTGAACTGAGATACTATTAAACAAAAGTATTTTATTGACACAGCCACACGTGATGGATGGTGGAGATTGGATTATCGATGTCACGTGAACAGATATAACCATTCAATTGATTGCACTTGTTTGTTCTAACATGGGATTACTGACCATTTATAATATATTCGATTATGACAAATACAATGTGTTTAAACTTTATTTGAATCTTCATGGCTGGTAAAGAGCCTATGATATAAAAGTGTTTTCAGTGGACTTATATAGTGGAATATCACCAAACTTTTCAATATCTTCAATCCAAATAATCTGGATCCAAGCAGCCCTGCATTATATCTGATTCTCCGGTATACCAGATGGAGTATAATGAAGCCAGACTGTACTTCACATCAAAGGTTATTAATAATAATAATAATAATAATGTATACTCAACGAAACACTATTACTAGTAATACTAGCATGAGTCATTTAAGGGCACTATACAGTCATATCCTAGATCAGGTCTATGTAAAACAAACAAATTTAAACAATAAACATTATTTATCAGACAATGACAGCAACCTTGAACTGATGAGTTTTAGAACAGTTTAAAACTTTTCAAGACATGAAGGAATTCTAATATTCACCTATATCACTGAACAAGCGTGTACATTGTGAAAACCAAAGAACTGAACCCTGTAGTACACCAGAAAATGATGGATCTCAGGAAAATATCCACAGATAATGATTTATTAAATATCTTTCCAACTGATTTTATCAGAATATCCAGACACTCTATCACAAGCCACATAGAAGTAGGGTCAACTGCGCAGAAAGCATTAGAAGACCTTTTTCGCAACTCTCCGATATCAGCCTCTGCGAGAAGCACAAATGCATTCATCAAGGACATGCAGGACTCTTCTACCAATGTGATACTCCAGAATAAGGTGCTGGAGGGGAACACATTATGTAGATTTAATACCTTTTCAACTTATCCATACAGCTGCCTAACCACAGTGACCCAGAACTGATGGATGGATATAGACACTCAACAAACATGGAAAACTAAATAATGAGGTGAATGTCACTCTAGATGACCCCGCTGACTTCCGACTAGAAGTCCATATTTGTTCTCATCAGAACATGTACAGGCTGTTTAAAAAATTGCCATGTTTTAGATTTGCAAACATTAATTAACCACAAGCATGACTTGGCCTTCTATGCTGTTAAATCACAACTTATTGCAGGAATTCAGTTTATTTATTAAATAACAAGATCCCCATTATTAGGGTCCATTAACCATCATTGTCATATTGTCAGCCTTTTCAGTAACGAATAGAGTAGATGACCCGGTACAAGAAGTAGGCAGCAGCTCACCTGTGGTGGCCTGTATAAACACTGTGACACCATTGCAGGGAGTGGGGTAGCTGTGCGGTAGTGCTTATCACAATAACGCAGTAGTGGCTCTTCTCCATTGGAAGGGGGGGTTGGGGGCTCTCCCCTGAAAAGGTTTGGGAAAAATGGAGTATTTGGTGCATTCTATACGACTATATTGCCAAAACAAAAGTAGCCGACCAATTTTCTGGGGGACAAGGGGCTGTAAAATAGATGACGTATGGAATCATATGTCAGCTGCTATTGAAAAGGCTAACAGTAACAGTCAACATTTTTGGATTAAGTCTGTGATTTACTCCCATATAAATGAAATAGTAAAAAAATGGCTTGAAAGAGCAAAGTTGCCTTCACAATCATCATTATTGTTAGTAATTTGTATACTTTGCTCGATATAAGACCAGCATTGTGAGCATTACTATACAAATTCTCCTCATAAATTATACAATATGGAATATGCAGGACTGTTTAATCATATGAATTTTACAAATGTAGATTACCTAATAGGAAATATTACTTCATATTCAACAATGACAAACGTGTTATGCCAAAACTAAACATTTATTGCTTTTAGACCTAGACTATATGTCATTTATTATACATAAAACAAGGTGGAGATGAATGATGAAATTGAGCATTAATAATAATTATGATTAACGAACTGTCCTTGGCAAAGTGTTTAGCCTTTGATCAGTGGTTAAGTTATATGACAAGTGCACAGAAAATTAGGTGGCGAAATATTTTTGGTAAATTTGGTGGCAAACTGGACTATATTTTACCCATTGAAGGGGTTAAGAACTATTTGTCTTCAGTTGCATTCACCCTCGATAAAAAAAGACTATTTTCTCTTTATTTATTTATCCCTAATAAAAGGGGCTATTTGCCCTTTTGTGTTATGTAATACAATTATTTATATATATATATATATATATATATATATATATATATATATATAATAGTTGTACCAGCTGGTTAACTTGCTGCACCAAGAGGCGAGCTTAGTGGATGTATGAGCACAATTGGTTGCTGACAATAAATTTAAAGGGATAGCCTACTTTCATTTCAAATTTTTAAGACTAATACAGCTATACTCACAAATATCATAAATAATATCAAAATGTGTAAACGATCACCCACATATTAAATAATCCAGTTCAAAGTGCTGATTAATCGACTTTTAATGACCTTGTGGGTGCTGCCATTTTGAAGCTAGACAGAGACAGAAGGTCCTGAATGCTTATGTCACTTCAACGCATCCGGTTGACCTGAAGTCTGTAGAAGCCCATACAAAGCATGTAAAAAAGTGTGAGCAAAGAATTATTCCAGAACATAACGCAACTGCGTTGTTAAAATTACATCATGAATGACATACAACCATACCAGTTTGAGCCAGAAGGAACACGACAACAGGAGGATGATTCAAAATGGCTCAGATATTAATGCTCAAGAGAAACTATAACCCACATCAGTATAGAGATCGCCCATGCGATGTCAGAGCTTTTCAGTTTGCTCCTTCCTGCCTTCGAATCTGGCTTCCAGTACACCTGTAATGGTGGACGTCCAGTAATTTGGATTATTTCCCTATATCTATCATATCAGGTATATTTCGTGATTATTATAATGGTATTTTTTGGTTACTGTTCTAAGCATTACATATTTAAATAATATTTTCTGAGGGTGGACTGTCCCTTTAAGCGGGTGTAACGCATAAAATTTAAATAATTAGCAGGCAAATAATTTTGCATTGTGGGATGATTATGTTGTGAACAAAATGGATGGATAGGAGCTACTCTGTGAGATCATCAAGATCTACAAACATGCACACAGATTTTAACTGCTGCTGTAAACATGTATTCGTGCATATATTTTGCTGGTCTTCTCTATCTATGGTTGTTTTTTATTTGGTAATAAATTTGTATTTTAACTATTTTCTATTAAATTAAGAGTAATTCAGTAAATTGAGGGCGATGGTTCCCTAGGTGGAATATAAAATGGGGCGAAAATAGCTGACTGATGGACGAATAAAAACGAGGACGAATAGTCCAACTCCCCGTTTAACTTTAAGTGTTCTTGTGATGTGACTAGATTTCTGTACTATCAGAACAAGTGGATCATTCTAATAGCTATTAATATTACACTTACTAGTATTAATACTCTCACAATATATTATATACTTAAAAAGTCACATTATATTATTTATTATTAAATACAGAATTATTCAATTAGCTCAAACAATCGTACTTACGGTATTATCGTCCGGTAGTTCGTGCGTGTCCGTTGGCTGTTTCCCCCTAAACTTTAATGACATGTACATACCACATTTATTACGTGAATGTAGTCATAAAATGATTTAAAAATATGATAACCATATTCATATGTTTTTGAAACAATTATATGTTTACTAACTTTAGGTTGAAGTTTATGAAGTAGAATGTAATTGTAATAAGCCTTGCGATTGGAGAGTTGATTGGTTAAAACACACAACCTGATTGGTTAGTTCTTATTTATGTTCGAAACAATTGTAAACTTAGTCTTGTTGTAAGTGACAATGAGAATGATTTGTTTTGGTACATAAAAAGAGATTTGGTATGAATTAAGACCATGAATACTAATCGGTTCCGCGGCCATTTTGACCCAGTTCCAAAGTTCGGGTAAACAAACACACGTGGCGAACGGTCTTTTCTAGTACAACTGTAGTGGTGATCCAGAAGCGGCAGCAATATC
The DNA here is from genome assembly GCA_025642065.1 of Paralvinella palmiformis. Classification (NCBI taxonomy): domain Eukaryota; kingdom Metazoa; phylum Annelida; class Polychaeta; order Terebellida; family Alvinellidae; genus Paralvinella; species Paralvinella palmiformis. Next base: position 230,386 of record JAODUP010000363.1, read on the forward strand.
TGTGTATAACTGTATGTATGTGAATATTTATTCCACATAACAGGCTATGTCAGGAAATGATTCATAGAAATATCTAAAGCTGTGTGTGTGGTCAACGATGTCAGTAAAATATGACCGGTAAACAATTAAAGTAAACATTGATTGACAACAATATTATTGATATATATAGACATGAGAAGCAAGTTACTGGATGGGAAATTTGAAGAACTTGCTGCCAGATGATTCTTAAAAAGTATATATGTTAAATTTAATCTGCAATTCCATTTTGTCAATTCTAATTCCACTCAATTCCATTTGATCAATTCCAAATTCTGCATAACCAAGTAATATGTATATTACGTGAAATATTCAGGTAATACGTCTATTTCTAACTGAGATTTAATACAGATTACCTGAACATTTCAGGTAATATACATATTATCTGATTATACAGATTAACTGTAATATATATATATATATATATATATATATATATATATATATCTATTAATTAGTATTATATGTATGCACTGCTAGCACTTGATTGGTAAGTGATTTATTTTTTAGACAACAATGTCTTTGTGGTTAATCAATAATTAATTCACTATTAGATTAAGTATATGTAGTCTGAATGTCATGTAAATTTACATGTATTGAATTAACAATATAGCTATGCAGATGCATGGTGGTCATGGTGACTGGGTTGGCTTTGGTCATTTTCTCATTGGTTATTGTTAGTGTTGCTTGTGGTCATAACTATAGTGATGATCTGATGAGTTTCAAGTGTCTGTTTTTGATTTATCCAGAATTGAATAAAATTAGCTAAATGAGATATAATTTGTTTCAGAGCCTTTATTGACTGGAAAAAACATGTCACAGTAGATATAGACAAAGAACATAAGCTGCGAGCAAAAATGAAAAAGATTATAAAGATAAACTCTGTGTTGGAGACAAGATTCTGCCCAACCCTTCACCCTTGTGGATTGATGGTTTGGGGGAGCTAAACAACAGTAGTGGCCTAGCCTGTACATAAATTATATTGCAGACTGTTTAAAAGATAAATCCCCTAAGGAGTTATATCAATAAAATATGGTGGGTTCTAGAAAAGTGTGTTACTTATTGGGTTATGCTCTGTTTCTTGCCTTTTCCATCTGTACTGGCCTCATGCAGGATCCCCATTGCACCCAGAAATGGGTAAAGCCTGTATTAACGTTGAAAATTAGCAGGATCGAATAACATTTCACACATTTTTATGTTGTAGTGCATTTACATTATTAAAGCAAACTTGTATCATTTTAATATATTGTAAATGAGTCAAAATCATATGCATAACATATTGAACATGGTTAAATGAAAAGAAAATAGAAAGCTATTTAGAAATAATTAAATGAAATGTCATGCTTATGTCCAAGGCACCAAACATACATATAACTATAATAATAATGTTCATAAAAATCCACTCAATGTAAACAGTTAATTCAGGTACTATTGCATCTGATGAATATCAATCTTTCAAAAGGCAGTCACAAGCATTCAGGTAGACAGAAATTGTGTAATAATTATGTTGCAAACATGTGCATAATAGTGGTTTTAGTTAATTTCACATTAATGTTAATATATGGCATAACATTCATACTTCATGTTTCAAATCAATTTCTATGAACATAATTCTAAATTCATTTTGGGAGGAAAATTACTATAAAGACAAATGGAAATAAATTGAAAACAATATTCTGTTTATGGTGAAAGTACGAGTACTTTATGAATGTACTTGAGTACAAGTACTGAGTATTTCCTGTTATGAGTACATCCGAGTACTTCAAATTGTGTACTTGAATATGAGTACAGGAGTACATCGGCCCCAACCCTGGTTGAGATGTGTTCTATATGTCATCCATGCATGATTAGCAAACAATTTTGTTTATAATCATCACATTGATGGAAGATAGTAATGCATGAATAAATGTATTGAAGTTGAATAATATTTGTATTTGTAAAATCTCACAGTAAACATGATAAATATGTACTCCTGAGTCCTTTTTTAATATAATGGCCTTGTGCTGGGTGGCATTAAAATCGTCAGTCATTCTAATTGCCTGTATGGATTTGTAAACTCTCACACAAATTATCACAGGCACATTTCCATTTGTCCACCATTCACAGATCTAACAACACCCTTGTTTCAGGGGAGGGGCCCCTTGCAAAACAGTTAGCCTAGTATAGTATATATGATGATCATGTAGGCAAACGGTTTGTAAATGGTGATCTGGTGACGTGTAGACCTAGCGTACTTGGCTTAGAACAATCCTAGTATAATTATATTGAATGGTCTTTATAGACGAATGCATAACCCAATGATATAATGTGGTAAATAACCGGCATAAGTGTCAGAAGGACCACGTGCGTTTATTTACCCGATGTCTCGTTTTCGCACATTTGGGTCAATATGGCCGACTTCCTTATTAGGGATAACCGTGATTTGGTGTATTGGGAATGAAACAATTTGCTCGGAAGTCGGGACAACATTTATGAGCTAAATTCATGGCACGTTATGATGAGTATGGCATAATGCAAACTACAAGAAACGTGTGTGTGTGTGTGTGTGTGTGTGTGTGTGTGTGTGTGTCATATATAAATACTATGACGATGATAGGTGTTTTACGGCCACTTTTGTGCACATGGTAGGTTAAATGGGCCGAGCGACCTCCAAAGCTAATGAAGCGAATTCAAAGATGAAACAACCTTCAGATATGCCAAGCCGAGATTCGAACACGTTAAATGGACCGAACGACCTCCAAAGGTAATTGGGCGAAGGAAATATGAAACTCCCTTCAGATATATCCGAGTTCGGGAAAATTACCAATGACAACACCAGTAAATTCGATCTGTCACCAGCATCTTTAGTTCATACCCAGATGAAAATACAGCAAAATTCAGGCAAAAATACTTAAAAATTGATAAAGCAAACCGATTTATAAAATACAACATTTTATATTTATATCTATTATGTGCATATGTAAGAGTAAAACGAATAAAAAGTTTAAATATGAGCCATTAAATGTACAGACATTTTTGAGATAACGATATATATATATATAATAGGTGTGTGTGTGTGCATTAATCTGCCGGAGAAGGTAAAACTGTCATCAGTATGTGTATATGTGGGGTAACACTTTTTGGAGAAATTAAGGACAACTGATTAATGCGTAATAATAGTAACCGTATTTTGTAAAGGGCCTTTATCAAATTGGGTTGCTTCAAGGCTCTTTACACTAAAAATAAAATAAAAAACACATTCTAGCTCATATAGCATAAACACATTTTGTATATAAATATGCTGGTTGATAGATATTATCAATAAGCTAATTTAAATAAGTGGGTTTTAAGAACCATAATGTTTTTTACTTTAAGTTCAATATGATCCGGTAACTTATTCCAGGTCATGCGAGGTGATGGTCCGAATGATTTCTTTCCCTACACGGCTGTCTTTTTTGCGCAATCAAAAGTGAGCAATAGTCAGATCGCACCAGAATCATTGGTATATACTATTGGATCAGATCGTTCAGATACAGTGGTGCTGTTCCATTCATCGCTTTAAATGTGTGAAACAGGATCTTGTAAAGTGATCTGAAACGTGCTGAAAGTCAATGCGGCTGGAACAAAGCTGGTGTTTATATCCCCCCCCCCTTTACAAATGCGTGTTACCAGACACGCACTCCAGTTCTGAAGGCGGTCTTTCATAGAGAAGGATGTTATATGATACTGCATTGTCATAGCGAGGTTTAGGATAAAGTGTTGCATATCCCATTATTTATGTGCTTACACATAAGCCCCGTGTTTCATATTTGATAATAATAGGACTTGCGTATACAATTCATCTTCTTCTCCATTCCTAGAGTATTATCCAATAGAAGCTCTAGATTTTTCATAGACAAGGAAAAATAAAAATAGCATAATTTTGACAAGATAATTGCGTTTTGTTCTAGAATAATTCTTTGCTCACACTTGTTTACCTGCTCTTGTACGGGCTCTATAGACTTCCGGTCAAACTCCTGCATTCAAGTGACGTCAGCATTCAGGAGCTTCCGGTCTCTGTCTAGCTTTAAAATGGTTGAATTATTACCCTATTTATCATATGGCTTTAACGTAGAACTAACCATCAGAATGAAAATATACATGCGGTGATGTTTTATCTGCGACTGAAAAACGTTGATATCTGTATGTAATATGTGAGGTATGACGTTACCAAGTTTAAAGTCTTTTCCTTGATGTCATGGAGATTATTGTGCTCTAAGTAATCTCCATATATGCCTTGCTACGACATTTCCAATAAGTTTGTGGATGAAGGGCATGTTAGAAATAGGACGACAATTCGTCATCCCTTCCTTATCCAAACCGCATTCCTTAAACAGCGGCGTTATGGTGGCTCGTTTCAAACACAAGGACACTACTAAAGAATCCATTGACCTGTTGATAATGGCTGTTATCAGTGGCAGAAGTTGATCCACACATTTCTTCAAAAGCCAAATGACCAGAAGATCCAAGTGACATGACCTGTTCGGAGATCTGGTCATTGTCTCATTGGCCTCAACTTTCGAAGCTGGTCGAAAAAATCTCGAACATTTTCCAATTAAACATAATATATGCATCCATGGAGATATTGCAAGTATTATTTGGGGAATCAGAAATGATCTTATTGAAGAAATTGTTGAACTTGTCTCCCATGGGTTCAGCAGCGGTTTTAATTACTTACCGTTAAGCGATACATAATAGAAAACCTAACTTTAATCGTACCCACATTTATGGTACAGTCCAATATTTTCCAAATGTATATATGCGTCGCATGTCTCGGACTTACTCATGGTAACAGTCGTTCACGTATGTACAGTATGCTAATACCACCACCGTTTCTGATACTTTTACAAGGAATATGATTCAACTCATAACCTGCAGGAACCAACTCATTTATGATGAGCTGATCAGTGTCAGTTTCAAGCCACGTTTCAGCGAGCGTTAATACGTCAATGCCTTACGATACGACATTAACAACCACGGGTATGCCTTTATTCCTCAACGATTGAACATTTAGACAACATACTGATGTAGGGACCTCAAATTTCTGGTCATAACGTAAACAATCTATAACAAGCATGTTAGGAAAATTAATATCCAGAAGGCATATTGACAATTGAATTGAAATTAACCTAAACTCCTGTTAGTTAGAGAAATAAGGTTACACCGCGCTGATGACAACATAGAAGATATGTTGCCAACAAAAGAACCAGTACCGTTAACAACGATTGGATAACAAAAATATGCGATTACAGTTATTGCTTTAGATAAGCCTGTAAGAAACGATATAATGCATTGGTATAATTATATTTTTGGTGGTATGTCATGACACATACACGATAGCAAATTACAATGAGTTATGATTGACAGGTTGCGTAACCCGCCAGTGGTCTTTTATCATACAGCCTATTGATATTTTAATTATCATAATCTCAAAGGTTGGAACCACACAAAGGCATGCACTATGTATTAAATAGTTGGTATAGGCCCTCAAAGTCGAAGTGACAGAAATGAGACGTGGCTATGTTTATTTTACCATTGAAGTGATGTGAACAATCGCGTCTCCGATGCAGTGTACGGTTTTGGCCAATGACGTTTCCGAGATGTTTTTCGTGTTCAACTAGAATCTAACTCAATAACGGAACCAATTAAACTCAGCAGGATATGCAATCGATACAGTTAAGCTAGACAGGTTTCGAACGAAAAGTGTATTATCGCCCTCAATACCCGAGACTCTATAAAATAAATTGTCTAAACAGTATCTGAGGCAGACAAAGGTGATAAAGCTTCATCAATACAGACTTCTGCAAGTATGGATGAAAGGAAGCCGTTGGACACATTTTTTGACAGAATGCTACATTCACATAGATGAATCCCATCGTATTCTATAGTTTTGTGCACATGAAAGATGAAATACCCTTCTGATATAGCCCACCCGCGGTTTGATCCCAGGTGCTTTAGATTGGTGGCCAACCGCGCTACTAGTTAGGCCACGGAAGCGCCCCTCTATGGTTTACGTAGAATACAGTGAAACCTATAACATATCACTTGACGTAACTGACGTTTGACCAAAATTGACAATATAATTCTGACAATTCTGTTGAGATAATTGTATCATGGTAGACATATAACCATTGCTAGACTGACACAAGTACAATGCCAAAAACCAACTTTGAGGAAATACAATTCTGAAGCGTGAATAACATTTTCATTCGATTATAACATTTAATGATATTTCGAAAAGGCTCGAGAGAAACCATTTCGGTTGGTATCCTTTTAAAATTCTTCCACCATTCTTATTCTGCCAACAATTACTGAAAGTGTGCGTCGGTAATTTCCGTAAAGGGTAATACAAGTTTAGATATAAAACTCCCTTTGCTTTAATTTTTTTTATTTCTTTGAACTATTATTAAGTAAAGGTTTTCAAATTTACATTGATGAAATAACATGGATGACCAAAAATAAAGCCCTTCTCGTAACACACGCAGATGAGGACTAACATTTAGTGGAAGAATTTGTATAGTTGAATGACATCTCCCTCACATCTTGCTACCGAACTTTCCACTTCTGCTGAGTGGTAATAGCTATATATTTCTAAATTAAAAATTACAATACGGAAAATTTAGCTGGGACTGACATTTTGAACTTGTTTGGCAGTTTGTGTCAGAAGTACACGACTGGACATGAAAAGGAAGTCCGAGCTAAAAATAGTCACGACTGAAATGGCAGAGCTGGGTAACCTACTGTCGGGATTTATCAGGATGAGTAGGACAATGTACATCATCAACATGATGAATGTGATGTGTCAATATAATATCACTACAGTTTGGCCTGTTTGGCGTTAAGACATTTATTATATATATATATATATATATATATATATACACAGTCAGAATCCGTTAATCCGGACATCGTTTATCCGACAAATCCACCATCCGACACATTATTACCTGTGACGAATTTAGCTCCATTATAAAGGACTCTTTAATCCGGCAAACTCGCGTTCTGTGTTCCGACTCCGACACTTCATTTCGCCAAAAGAATGTGACATTTCAATATAAAATGACCTTGATAATCGGACAACACCAAAATGTTGAGAAATATTTCCGCTGGTTCAGTCATGCAAGACACACCAACATGTTGCCAGTAATGGTTAATTAACCCGCCTACACAAGATAATTGCTATATCGTAACCAATTACAACCGTCCTTGACCATACACACCGACACACGATGCATCCATAGTCTCATAGCCAATCATAATAATTTTTGGATAATTATAAACACAAATGTGTGATCTTTCCAGTAAGGAGATCATGAGTTAATCTGATGGACAAAGTGACACGAGTATTTCTTTATAGTGTCTGCTATTAACAAACATCAAAATGATCAATGGCTTCAATGCCATTCCGTACTATTGCGCACGGTTATTGCATATCGGTTTAAATACGGAGGTAAGAGTTACTCCAATAGGCATGCTGGGCGGGAGGCCGGAGGCTCGAATCCCGACCGTTACATTATAGATGGGGGAGTTTTTCATCCAACCAGGCAACTGACATGGTTTTTTCTCCCCCCGAACATGACACTAATGGTAAACTGAGGTGCCACCATTTTAAACAACTGCCATCATCAGAATAACAGAAATCAACACCAGGTGGCTGTGCCCAATGGGAGACAGCCAGGGGTCTCTACCCCAAACTTCAACAATACAATACTTGCTATCATATTCACTTCTATGGTTGTCGAAATAATACCAAAACTAAACTAAACAGACCTTTATGTTGGATTATAAGTGTCATTGTGGTTCAAATGGATGTTGCGTATTATTTTTGTTACACAGACTACCGCTATGTCACGGACTCGATATTCCGATATACGCGTTTATCCGACATATTATCACGTGACAAACCTTGTCGGATTAACTGATTCTTACTATATATATATATATATATATATATATTGTGTGTGTGTGTGTGTGTGTGTGTGTGTGTATTTGTGTGTGTTTGTGAGTGAGTGAGAGAGAGATAGAGAGAAGCCAGCGTTATAATAATAATAATATAAGAATGCTGGAAGTACATCCTGCTGCCTTGCCGACACCTGATTCGATAAAGCTCTATTTGACCTAGTAACGCGTACTTCGTCCAAACTTTAAACATTAGTTAGCGAAATGAATAACTATTTTCTAGAATGTTGACATGGTTAATGTTAGGATTGTTATTATTTGTGATGTATTATTGTTTGATTTTCTAAGCTGAGTGTATTCTGAGGTCGCCGTAGAAAGTAGAAATCGTGTAGGCTGAATCGATATTGGATAGACACACTGATCCTTATAACACCAGAGGCGGACATACAGGCATCATACACACACACACACACTCACACACACACACGGATAGAGTCACGCAAGCACACCTATATACACACTCGTTGTTGATGGGACTGGTGAGACATTACCACATGTCTCAGCAAGAAAAGTTGCCACTCTGGATTCAGTCCCCTGAAACGTCCAGAGTTTGAATTTACGGTTCGAGATTCTCTGTGCCTGTGGCTTATTATACACAACTAACACACACACACACACACACACACACGAGAGAGAGAAACTCGTGTATGAATATAATTCTACTTTCTAAGTGTGTTCTATCTATATCACTATATCTAGCCCCATTAACCCTGCCAGACGGCAAAATATGAACCAAAGCCAAAGTGACAAGATTAGAGAAGTCTTAAAACAAAAACCAGACCACAGCCAAAGTGATATGCCTCAATCTCGGAAAACCAATCACTCGGTAGCCGCAAAATAACAGAACTGACAAACAATAACACTCCCCAAACGGTGAAACCTTTCTCAAAAGGGTCAGGAAAACAAGTTTTTTTTTATAGGTTGAGATGGGTTGGCATTTTCGCCGTAAAGAAGAGATGGAGCTCGAATTTCCACTTCCCACCCAAACACATCCGCCACCACATCAAGATGGACTACGCCTTATGGGCTGTTACTGGGTTAGCTCCTAGCTGTGGGCGCCGCCAATCGTCGACGCTGAACGTCCATTCGCTGGCTCATCGCTCGACTGCCTCTACGTGTAAACAAAACGCTGCGTTGATTGACGGCTAATGCAGCGTTCGGGTCCGTGGTTCAGTGTGTTTGTACATATATATATATATATATATATATACGGGGCTGTCAGCTGGTTGGTGACTATTTCATAAATCGGGAGCTTCAACGTTCAATTCATCAGACGAGAGCCACGCCAGGTTATAGACGGCTATATTCTAGATTTTGCTGCAACGGTCGCGATATCACAAGAAGACACCATGGACGGTATCCGGGTATTTGGCGCGTTAATTTTGGTCGCCGCAACGATAACTCGTGTTTTTGGTGTAGGTAAGTGAAAATCGTAATTTTGGTTAATTTTTATATGAATTATGACGAACAAAATAATAATAATAATAATAATAACAACAACCACCATATTATAGGCCTATATGCACAAAAGTTGTCAAGGAGTATAATTATATATATATATGTATATATATATATGTATATATATGTGCGTGTGTGTGTGTGTGTGTGTGTGTGTCTGTGTATGCTCTATTGTATTGTACTTCACAATACATTAGTCATATATTGTGAATTTTGATGGGGCCAAATCAGTTAGAGTAGTGCATGTACTAGAGAGTGATGTATTAAAAGAATGTTGTCATGTGAAAATAGAGAATACAATGCTAAATCATTCGTGCTGTAGTTATTTATGTTGGTATCAAAAGAATTACTCATTGGCAAAAGGTTTTGTTGAAATGTGTGTGTGTGTGTGTGTGTGTGTGTGTGTGCGCGCGCGCGCGTATATATGTATGTATCTCTGTGTGTGTGTGTGTGGTTTTATGATACATTTAGCCTGAGAAGTGGAGCAGTGATACATCGCCGAGTGTTGTAAAACAATATGTGATATTATATACTCATCGTCACTGTGTTATCATCGTTGGTGACAGTTTGTAGTCTATAGTGTGCCATAAAAGGCGACATTTGGCCGTTTAAAGTTTTGATCAGACTTGCGTACTCAGTTTGGGTGGTTGGTGCCTGGTGAGAGTGGGCGGTGAATACGGACGAGTGATCCTTGCTTTTTCCCTTGCTTTTTCATCTCCGTACACCGATCCCGAAGGGAGGATCTTGCTCTCATCCGGACAGAATCACCATCCCTGGATATAATCATGTAAATCTTGCTGTTCTGTTTTACGGCCACTTCCGTGCACACGGTGGGCTAAATGGGTCGGGCAACATCCAAAGATGACGAGAAGAAGCGGAAGATGAAACATCATTCTCTCACAGCCCTATCGGGGTTCGAACCCAGATGAGGATTTAATCGCAGTCCACTTCGAATTGTTTCGTAAGGACGTATAACAATAACGCGCCGTATTACAATGGAATTAAATCGAACATCGGTTCGCCATGGATGTGAAACGCGGCGTAAGTGGTAACATTCCTCGTGTGTGTTTATCATTTGGACGCTCGTTTATGTATCCGGGACAGTCATTATATACAGAACTCTATCATTATGCAACGTATCTGCATAAACACGCGCGCGCTCGTGCACACACACACACACACCCCTCTCTCTCTCTCTCCCTGTGCCACAACCACACACGCACGCACGCACACACGCACGCACACATTCACAACACAACGAAGTCCGACTGTTGAGATGTATTAATTACTGAACATCCAGTCAGCTACCTCACCATCCAGGCAGACGACCCAACACACGAGATATAAACGCGGTCATTCTTTTCGTTTGTGATTAATGTCGCGTTTTAATTGTAAAACGTGAAAGGACCCCAAAGCGAAGAAAACTAAATAAGGCCGTGTCGGTAGTGATGGTAGAAAAAGTTCCCTGAATCAACACTAGAAGTAGAAAGGGTGTATTTAGGTGGACACACAAACGCTGAGAATTTCATTTAAGAACTATTTAATTGATTTTTATAATTCACTACTATTCTGTCGGGGGGGTGTCTGGATGGGAAATTGGCCGAAAGATGGCGTTTTGCATTACAGAAGATAAACAATGGCAAGTACGACTGTCTATTTTAATTACTACTACCCTGTTATTACTATTACTACTACTACAACAACACTAAATAATAATAATAATAATGTGCATAAAAGAAGTTCAATACGTAATATGTATCTCTCTCTCTCTCTCTCTCTCTCTCTCTCTCTGTATGTGTGTGTGTGTGTGACGTGCACGTGACCACGTGTTCAGCGAACCACCTATTTTCCTGTAAATAAATTACATTCTTTTTTTAAACATTATTTATTTTTCGTATTTTTTTTCTTTTCTCAAAGTACCAATTTAAAAATGCAGCTATTGCCAATTTCAGATCATAACTGGGATCCGTCTATCATACCGTCACCGGTTTCATTTCACAAAACCAACATTTAATTATTTGTATACTGCATCACAGCCCATTAGAACATGCTTTTCAAAGACCGATTTACTTTCATAGAACAGTAAGGGAAATATTTAGTCCAGTTTGGTTAAATAGTAACCCCATTGTCCGCTAGGTGGTATTAAAACAATGCACGCTACGTTCGAGTCGTGGTATAAACAGGTGGCATCTAATACAGTTTAATACGCGTTTGGCCACAGATCAATAGCTCCTGGGTTCAAACTTCGTCTCATTACCTTTGGAGGTCGCATTTAACCTACCGTGTGCACAAAAGTGGCTGTAAGACAGCAACATTTACATTTGATTTATTAGTGTTATGCAGTCTGTTCAATAGCAGTCGACGTCCGACGCTATACGTCGTATATTTTCCAGTCTCTCGTCGCCTATTTTATCGGCAGAAAATAGGTCGGCTATTTTTGTTTGGTGAATATGTGGCCTAGACTGCACCAAATACCCCCTTCCCCCCAATTTTTCAGGGGAGAGGCGCTAAACCTCCATTGCAACGGAGATGGGCCACTAGTACCACTACACCACGGCCAGACATGCACCCCTTATCCATACCTCCTCCCCCCAGCAACGCCGCGGCAATGGCGTCATGGTATTTTTACAGCCCACCACAGGTGAGCTGCTGCCTCCTGTTTGTAAGGGGTCGTCTACCCTATTCCCTACTAAAAAGGCTGGTTAGTTATTCACAAAATTCACCACACACTTAAGTAAACAACCCTTGTTAACATTTAATATCGTATATTTCCAACTTAAATAATATGTACAGAGTATTTGGGTTTGTGCCTACCCATAAAACAATAGTAAAAACCACCAATTAACTGTGCACGTCTGCCTTCTCCAATGCCCAGCTCCAATCTGCCAGTTATTCTGCCCGGCCTTCACCTCTTGGGTTGTTTCGTTGCAACGCATTCATCGTCCTTGCTGCCGTCCAGTCATTCCCTATGATCACTAAACAGTGAGGGGGCTAGCACAACTCTCCCTAACAAGATATTTCGTAACATTAGTGAAAACGGTAATCTTTCACAGAAAAGACTCCGTTGTTCAGTTATTCCGCTCTTGACAAGATAGCTTGGAAAAAAGAAAGAAAAAAGGTTTTCTCTTGTGGACATGTATACACTTCATATGATGATTCTGATTGTCAAGATGGTTGAATTTTATATTTTCGTTGAACATCTAACCATATCAATGACAGTCAGTCATATAGTCCATAGTTAAAGGGCACCTACCTATACACTCGAAGAGAGTGGGACGAGACACTCTTGGGGTATAAAACACTCGAGCATTGATCACCAGCGGGGTATTTCGACCCAGTTTCCCCCGTACTATAACAACATTCATCCCGTGCTATCCATTTTAATGGTGGCGAGAAAATGTTGAGTGACAGGTCCTGGTTACATCGATCACATTGAAGTGTTTACACCTTCCGTGTGTTATTCAGGTCATGGAATTAACCGAAATAAAACAAAGTTTAAAAACCCAAATGGTGATTTATACTGGCCTAAGACAACTAATATCCCAACCCGTTTACAGTGGCATCAGATGATCCGGGCTTCTTCGTGGCGGGCGCCCCTGTGGTCTAGCGGTACCGTGTTGGATAACAGATCACTACCACCCGTTTTTATTAGTGAGCTCCGGTGGCCTAGCGGTTAAGCACCCGGCACTTGGTGCCAACGGTCGCAGGTTCGAACCCCACAAGAGGTCGAAACTTTTCCAGGGATTAATTTCTCGGCTCACTACATCGTGGGTGGCTGACCAAGTTAAATGGCGCTGCCGTCTCCACTGAATTATTTAAAAATAAAGGGGGACGTTAAAAACCCCCATGAGGACGTAAAACACTCTGGCAGTGACCACCCTCAGGGTATTTCGGCTCCATCTTTCCGTACTGCTCCCCTGTGAGTGGTGGGGGAGGAGGTTTCTCAACCACTCCAACATAGAGGCTGTGCTGATTAAGCGACAGCCTGGGGATTTTCCCCGAACAACAAAACCAACCAATCTTTGATTTCGCTTCATTATCTTTGGAAGTCGGACCATTTAGGCTACCATGTGCACAGAAGTGGCCGTAAAACATCAATCATCGTCATCTTCGTGGCGTTATAGATAGGGCACGGATGTTAAAACCTGTAGTTACACGTCTCTGTAGGATTCTTCATCCTCCAGTAAAAAGCTTCAGCCTCATCGTCTAAGTTCCATAACGAGTAGCCACATAGGTCGCAGAGTACACAACAAAGAAATCAATCAATCACTCACTCACTCACTCGGATCAGCTGAAAACCGTCCATGACATCGACCTGCTGGATGCGGGTAATTTTCTTCTGTAAATCAAATCCGGTGCGTTTGTGACTGATATCCGGAAAACTGCAAACTAAATAAAGCGCAGTCACTTGGTTAGCAGTGGATTCCGGATGACATCGTGTATGGCGAACGAATTGGATGCCTCCAGGTCTTTATTTTCCCCATAAATGATAATAATAATAATAATAATAATAATAATAATAATAATAATAATAATAAAATATTCATATAACATTCTATTAAGATCATTTACCACCGATGGTAATAAGTATTTGTCGGTTCTGAGTACCACGTACCACTTGAATATTGGAGCTGACAGTAATTCATTCATCCGTCCGATGATTTTGTACTACGATGACCTGACGTTAGACTTACGGGAGTGATGTTATTGATCTGTGACACAGACGATTGACGTCTGTCGGGTAATCAATTAGTAATTAGTATGTCGTCATCTAACGTTAAATAATGTATCATTGATTGATCTTGACCGGGAATTGACCGGCTACGCGAGATACTAGAAATGTGAACCGCTGCTAGAACTGTGAACTGCCACAAATGTGAACTGCTGCTAGAACTGTGAAGAACTGTCAACCGCTAGAAGTGTGAACTGCTAATGTTTTACGGTCGCTATTACGTAGTCGGTTGACTAAATGTGTCGAACGACCTCTGTTTATGAGGGGGACGAAGTAAAAGATGAACCACCTTCAAAACTAGCCAGGCAGGGATTTGAACCAAGGTTCCAGGGGTCTGCGGTCAACCGTGCTACCGATTGGGCCATATAGACGCCTTAGGATATATGCGAACGATATTGATTATAACCATTGTACGACTGTAAGCGTGTATTACCTACACGTGTTCGTGCATACATCTGTAAACGTGTATCTACATATAGACGGCGTTAATGTTATTGAAATCGTACAGCGTCATCGTTAGGTACACTTATTGAAACTGAATACTTCGGAAATAATTCAGGAAATTTCTTTACAATGAAACAAAAAATAGGTTTCACTGTATTTGACCATATTCCCGGATGAGCACCGGAGTTTCTGAATTATTCAGCATCAGTATCTCACAGTCTCGTTCTAGGTACGCGTTCTTCTTCAGATGATGATGATGAATGATGTTTTACGGCCACTTTTATGCACAAGGTAGGCTAAATGGGCCGAGCGATCTCCAAAGGTAATGAAGCGAAGATGAAACACCCTTCAGATATGCCCACATCGAGATTCGAACTCAGGTGGTATTGATCTGTGATCCAACGCGCTACCAATTAGACCACGGAAGCTAGACGTTCTTCAGGCACGTGATTTGTCTAGTTGCACCTTGTGCTAATTAGCTTAATAGATAATACAGTTTATCTGAGTAACGTAAACATATATTAATGCCGGTTCATTACTCGTTTGCATGTCATCCATACGTGGCCGATTCCTGGTACTGTAGAGAGCAGACTGCTGCAGAAGATAACGGAACAACAACAACAACAACAACAACAGCAGCAACAGCAACAACAAGTGATAAAACTTCGAAACAAAAACCCAGGGGTACGAACAGTGAATGTTAGGAAGATTGCTGGGTCGGCATCAGTTGATGGGGTCAGAGTGACCTACCTGTATAGTTTTATTTTTGAAACAAAAGAACTCTAGTTTCGTGATCCGTGTAGATGATAAATTAAGCTCTTAAACACACACGCATGCACGCACGTGCGCACGCACGCACGCACATATAACTTAATGTATGATATATTTATTTAATCAAATACAAAAAAGTATGGGAATCTTTACGTATGAGGTATGGATCCAATTACTGAAGTGCTTCTATGATTGAGTACAACGATTATTCAATTTAACGTGTACTTCCCATTTCACCGATTGCAGTACTTGCAGTGAATCTTACTTTCCGCGTTGCCGAGTCCCAGTACCTGAACATGAATGTCGGAATATTTAATTTTTATGTTTCATTTCAATATTTAAATACACCACTCGATGTGGTACTGATCACATTGATAACACACATTATAAGGCGTCTAAATGCCTCTTGTAAATCATTGTCAAGCCGTGATAGCACAGTTAGTTAGAGCGTAAGACTCGTAGCCGAACGGTCGCGGGTTCGAGGTCCCCCGGAGCTGCAATGCTGTCATGTGGCGACTGGTTCACTCATCCATAAAAAATGAGGACCTGACAGGACACGATGGCTATGTGTTTGAGTAACGCTTTGCACCTATAATGGCAGCATGCGTTGGATGCTCCCTTGGGAATTGAGATTTGTGCTGGGTGGAATCAGGTCTGAGTCAGGGATAATAATATTGTAAATACTATTGTAAAGCTCCTTAGAGCAGCTTCTAGCTGAATAAAAGGCGCTATATAAATATCACATATTATTATTATTATATTATAGATGCTAATTTGATCATAAGCAGACGACTATTTAGTTTACACATATCTAACCCCGTGTGTCCGTGGCCTAGATCTGCCCTCTCACGAGGTCGTCACGCAGGTCAAAAAAAGTTAACCCCAAACGATCCTTTCGTATGGCTGTAGTTTTAAGGGTTTCTTAGTCACTCACATCTAGGGGTACTTTACCACTGAACTGTGACTGAGGACATTTTACTTACCCAGGACATTTATTTCGATTTTTGTCTCTTGCACGGGGTCGACAACAAGCCCATTAACAAAAACACCATTTTAGCAATGTATCCGCCATGAGAAGACGCGTCATAGGTT
The DNA here is from genome assembly GCA_025642065.1 of Paralvinella palmiformis. Classification (NCBI taxonomy): domain Eukaryota; kingdom Metazoa; phylum Annelida; class Polychaeta; order Terebellida; family Alvinellidae; genus Paralvinella; species Paralvinella palmiformis. The sequence continues at coordinate 246,896 of JAODUP010000363.1, forward strand.
TTGGACGGCGACACAAATGATGACGTCAAGAATCGCCCTGTGATGACGTGCCTTATTGTGTTAATGGTAATTGATATCCTGGGCTGTCGCTGTAGGTAGCAATGATGAACGATTAGCATTTTTGGCTCTGCCTATCTGCTACCATGCTAAACACTCCCAATTCATTACCTAATGTCATTGATTAGTAAGGTTGTTGCATACGCGTTTGTCATATCAATGGATAGATTATGAGCTGTATTTTAATAATGCGGAAAAATTATATTTCACGATCTCCGTTGCCACAATTGCCAAATGAAAAAAAAAATCAAAATAGGCCGAAAGCAGACACCGTAACGGCATTTCTATGCCACTTTGTGCAGACCTGTTACAGTCATCTCGCGCAAGATATCGTGCCAAATCCCGTTGTTTTAGAATGTCAAGGTCTCGCTCATTATATAGATATCAATTTTGTGTGGATGTTTCAACATTTAGCTTATTTTAGGGTATAGCAATCGCGGGTGAATTGACAAATAATGATAACCTGCTCGATATATTAGTGAAATTATCAAAATTGGCCATTGGAGAAAGCCCGAGAAAGTTATAAGTTAATACTTTAATCACTTTTAAATACATTATCGCGAAATGAAGCAATTATCGCCCAGTGCATTTGTGCGCATCACTTGTTTTGATCTTATAGTTTTTTTTCTTCAGAAAAATCGCAGTATTCTCAAAATCCTATGTTATCGCTCACTCACGTATTCCAGTTTATAGTAGTGTAGTCATATACACATGTAAATATATTGATTATACATATAATAAATCATTATTTAGTATGTTGTTTATATATATATATATATATATATATATATATATATATCACTTCATATTATCACTTTATTATACATTAATTAATAGTGGTTTGTGTTTAGAAAAATTGGAAAAAATTCTACAAAATAAATAAAAGTCATTACCTGTATATCAATAATAATGCCTATTTCAATAATTACAATCTGATTTAAAATTTTGGAATACAATTTATACCTATCAAAAATTATGATGTGTGTAGGGCACGGTCGGTAAACGTGAGTCATCTCTGTGAGGTGCGACATTAAGTGGCTTTATATAGCAACTTCGTCGTAGAGCGTTTCTCATACAAATAGCGCGTCGCTTCTTACCGATGCGAGTCCGACGTTGGCGTGAAGCGCCGTCGACGTCGGGTCGATTTGTCAGACGGCTGACCGAGCGTGGGAGGAGTTCGCTACGGCGACGGCAAGAAGTCAGCAAACGTCGGTGATCTCTGTGATAAATCTGCCGGTGTCGTCAGAACGAATTCGTCTCTAACCCGGGTCGGTTTCGTCAGGTTCGACTGTAATTGGTCGGTTGCTGTATGTCGCTGAACGTTGCTAAATGGGTCATTACGCGTTATCGGTTAAAAAGCTAGTGTTTTCGTTGGCGTTTTTTCGCGTGTTTTAGTTTCGTAAAAATCGAATGGCAATAAATCAGGATTAAGATCTCAGTCGGTCAATATTTATAAGCCATTTTTCTGTGACATTTTATTTAAATATGCTATATGCGAGGGGGGGGTGATTTCATTACGACAGCCCAATCAGTGACGGGTAACTGACAGTATGTAGAGTTGTAGTTGCTAATTTTGTTCCTTTTAACGTGACGAGAATCGTTGCGTGCATGTGTGTGTAGATGAGTGATTGATTGATTGATTGAGTGAGTGAGTGGGGATTTAACAATATATTGGTGCAAATTAGGCCATTCAGTTACCTTCAAGCTTAATTGTTTAATGCGATACTCGGTGGTAATAGAGCTATATCGTATTTAATTATCGTTCTTCTTCGTAGGTTTAGATGGCCTAGGGTATAATGGCAAAGTTGACAGAGCTGCTAGACACTTTCTGAAGTATCCGAGCTCCACTTCTATAGCTGCCGGTTAACTCGCTTGTCAGATTATCTTTTGACTTGATTGAGCTGTTTGTAGAGGCTCGGCGCTGCTCACATTTGGGATTCAATGCCGAGGGGCGGCTTTCTCGGGAAACATCACACACGTACGGGTATGAGTTGATTTCGAGCCCGGACTTGGAAATTCGAAAACCAGTTCTCTAACCACTGCGCTATCGGATGGCCTAGTTGGGTTGTACAACATTTGAGCTCATCATGACATAAGTGTATTATTCGGCAATTCTGTTCGACTTAATCATCCTAATACACCACGAGATAAACTGACACATACCTCTCTCTATTTCTGGAGCATCTAAAACTAAACTAAAACAATGTTACAATTAGTTGTTAACCAAAGCATTGCATCAGGAATATTGATATAGTTCGGAACTCGTCGAGCAATAAATTACTTGGATAATGAATGACTCGTGATAAATCTGCCAGAATGAGCACGGCCCATATATATATATATATATATAATATATATATATATAGTCCATCTACTCTATTGTCACTTGTAGTACTATTTATTTTATAAAATGGTAACACCATAATTATATTTTAGCTAACAGTTGCCCAATAAAAAGAAAAACGTGTATGCATTTGTCTATTCGTACGTTCGCTCACTCACACGGACATGTCCATTGTTCGCTCACGGTGCCATTATTGTCACTTATAATAACCTTCAATAAATTGGTACAAGATAGTAAATACTGTCTGTGACGTAATGGGCGATAATAGACAGATAGTTTGTAAACGAGTGTCATTTAAATTCAACTGTTTACATCGTATAATAGACTTAGATTGGACGTAAACAGTCGTTTTTCCCCTCCACTTGCCACTATAATATAACGCCAATATTTTACAAAGGAGGTGGTATTTTGTTTACAGATCGACTTGTTAAAAATGTTTTGCTTATCAAGTTTGTTCTCCAGGATGTCCGCAAATATGGCAATAATATTTATATCATGGAATAACTATTTATAGCACGGAAAAGGCCATTCATCAAGCTTACATTTGATATCCATATTGTCCTCAGCGGTAGCCGGCATAACCCCCTGAATATAGAAATTAGGGTTAGGGTTAGGATTAATTGACAGTAATTAACCCACATACAAATAGTTGTTACAATATGGCCACTGCAATTGAAAATTTGTGTTTGGCCTTATATAGTTATATTTTCAAAAACTAAAAAAATCTACTACATTCACATATAAACCATCTTTTTCAAAACAACCATTGACATTTAGGGGGTTTTGTCAGCAGGGGGGTTTTGTCCGCGACTCGTCCTCAGCAGATGCCCGTGGGCTGACCAGTAAGGCCTGGAATCGGGGTTCCTCTAGCTTGTGTCAAGGCTGGCCATTGGTTCGCGTGTAATTGGATCTAGTGGATGTGAGAACTACTGGTATGGGGCAATTTGATGCCGGAACCCAACCAACACGATGTACCCCTGAATTTGGAGGGTTGGTCAGATGATGATGATGATGATGATGATTGGCGTTTTACGGCCACTTTTGTGCACATGATAGGCTAAATAGGCCGAGCGACCTCCAAAGGTAATGAAGCGAAGTGAAAGATGAAACGCCCTTCCGATATGCCCACGCCGAGATTCGAACACGGGTGGTAGTAATTTGGAAGGATGCTCAGAGCTAGGTGGCCAGTTGGCTGCCAAGGTTTATCGAAACCGGTAACACCCACTAATAATTAGAAGACCATTATATCTAGTTGATAACGCTACGTAATTGATGGCTGTATTCCAGCGTTATCCAAGGTTGAGTTGAAGGTCATTAGGTGGAGGACGTTATCAGAAGAAACAACCAGAAACTGAGTGCATGGATGGAAATTGTAGACTAAACATTACAAACAAAGGTTTTTGTTATCTCGATGTGGAGTTATTGTGTGCTTGTTGTAAAAACAGGAATATCCAATTTCTCGAAGGCTTCCGTTGTTGTCATTTTGTAGAAGCATTCGGTTAGACAATGTATTTGTTTGTCATCTTTAGTCAAAAGTATGTTTTAAAAAACATCTCAAGTGTAAGAGTCATACCACACGAAACGTACCCTTACTGTTGACTGCAAACATATCTTTAAGACAATGTTATATATATGTTCTGAGTAGCTCTTTTCGATGAATTGCATTTTTACCAGCTTATAGCACCAGCCTGACGCTGTCAGCTACATGTGCTAGCTTTGTGTTCTATAGCCCTAGTTCCTATGGCGTCCTCGATTTTGGCACAACTATTGTTCTTGACTCATTTGGGTCAGTATTTCTCCCCGCATTGACTACTTGTTACTGGCGAATATGAAAACGAATATATGATCCCAGATGGCTAGCCGTGACTCAACAATTATATCGCATTAACTTGATAGATACTTGCACATTTGCAATATTTCCTATGTGAGTATTGTAAACACTTTTCAATAAAGTTTCAGATCTGGATTCGATCCAAAATGTTTGTAGGATTTTTTTCTTTTCGTCATTTCTTTAAACATTCATCCCTCAGCCATATATCCCAGACGGGAAAAGCCTCATTGTACAGTGATAGCCCACTATCTCTAATAGTAATCCTCTGATATTGTTCATTTGTTGATGTACCCCCCCCCCCACCACCCGTCTATTGTCCTGGGTATGTCATCGTTTGTTGAATGATCCCCTATCAGTTTCCTCGATTGACCGAATTAGATTATTGACTCGATCACGGGGACGTCGATTATGTTCCCCGGGGATCGGCTTATGTTACCTCCAGCTTATAGTGTGACCACTCCGTTCGTCACGAATATGGAACGGATCGGTTAATATTGACAGCGCCCTCTGGTGGATAGAACACACAGCGGCGTCTCTCGCGACGTCCTGGGTGGCCAAGGGCGTGTTTATGTCGGCCTTGACGAGAATTAGCGAGCCCATTAAAGCGGCTAGATGGATATGGTTCGAACAAAACGGATTCTCCGGCCGAAAGAGATTAAAAGGGACGCTAGTTGTTGTCTCTTAAGCGGCGTCCGTTCTTTGTTTATTTTCGGCGAAAGCGACAACGTTTAAACATCCCCGATGACTCTTTTCGGCAAATAGAATGCCATTAAACGGCTGACCAAATATTAAATGTTTATTGGCTGATGCTTGTTTACATGCTGCCTGCCTGTTTACATCGGCCTCGATCAAGCCAGGCCGGCGGCTCGATCAGTTCGACCTTTTGATGCTGATTGGTTTTGGTTCGATAACGTAAATACCAGCGTAACCGTTGTTTGTGGTGACGTCAGATGGAACAAACAGCCGAATCGAACCCATTAATCGGTGTTTACTGTCGTCGTACAGTTGTGAAGAAGTGAGATTGAACACGACAGGTATTATTTATTTTGATCTCATCGACGCAAGCAAGCACCATTCGATGTTAGTGTTTATTTATATCGATAGTTTGAAGTAAATCGTATCAAAGCCGGGACAACTTTTTTCATCTTTTTTTTCGCCCTTCTCGTTCAAATATAGTTACTCCCAAATCTAGAACGGTGCGCGTGTTTTTACCTTTTAAGACTGTTTGTGTCCTCTAGCGAATAGCGTCACCTTGATATTCTAGCGTGTTGACATATTCTAGCAGTATCATCATCATCATCATCATCATCATCATCATCAATATTTGACTTCAGACCTATCATAGAACAATGTCAAACAGCCCAAAAGCCGATGAAGCCATTTTCAGTTGCCAATTGGAAGTTTTTTTTATGGCTTATTTCCTTCCGTGCCATCCATTATTCGCCAAATGTCGGCGAGTTCAAAAGAAATAAAAGTGAAATGATGAGATTTGGAGAGAGAGAGAGAGAGAGAGAGAGAGAGAGAAATGATCACAGCTTCGTTATTGTTAACCTGTATATAATGTAAATGTGTTCATTTCGTATTGTTAAGCGCCCTTGAACTAAGCATTAGGATATACGGCGCTATATTATTATTATTATTATCAAGGTGGAGTTCACCTGAAAAATAGTTTGCCGTTTCACGGCACCGATGCTAATTTGTTTATCCTTGAAAAATTATCACATGCACGCACCCAAACATGCATACATATGCAAATGTGCGCGTGCTTACATACACAGAATCGAAAGAGGTGGCTACAACGCATTCACACGCATACGCAATATGGGTCTTCGTGGCCTAACTGGTAACGCGATTGGGCACATATCTGTAACACCCGAGTTCAAACCCAGGGAAGCTGTGTTCGAAGGATGTTTCATCATTAACTCAGCTGGGCCACTCTGTGGTCTAGCGGTAGCGTGTTCGACCACAGATCAGTACCACCCGTGTTCGAATCTGGGCGTGGGCGTATCTGAAGGTTGTTTCATCTTTCACTTCGCTTCATTACCGTTGGAGGTCGCTCGGCCCATTTAGCCTACCTTATGCACAAAAGTGGCCGTAAAACATCAAACATCATCATCATTAACTCAGCCTCATTACAGTTACTCATTTAGTATCCCGTATGTAGAAAAGTGACCGCAAAATGACAACATTTACACACAGATATTATCTAGCTCTATTGTGGCTTAATCGTGTTACGAATACATGGGCGACTTTGCATGTATATATATAGATACGCGGCTACGCGCGCGTGTGCACGCAATCTACGCCGTAAACATGTCGACCATTCGACGACTATTTCCAGAATCGAGCCTCCGTCTGTCTGTGGAAGACCAGGATGCTGGCACGTCCTGCATCTATTCCCTTCCCGGGGATCCTACGGATTGGGTACCCAAGGCCAGTCTGGATAGCGAATACGAGGTGGCCTTGGATCCATTCTGCGTCGACAGCTCCTCGATCCAGCTCGGCGCGCTGGCCGTCAATCCCAGCCAGCCGGATATCGTATTGGCTTCGGATCGTCTGGACCAGAGCATCATGTATTTCCAGATGACGGCCGATGGAGACGTGGAATCCTTCTTCCAGTCGGCGCTGAACGTAAGTGACGATCGATTCGGTTTCTAATATCATTTCATTTAAATTCGGATTCATTCAATAATACAAGGTCACGCACACGCACACACACACGCACACACGCAGCGGGTGTTGCCTTGACTGACCTGGTAATGTTTGACCTTTTGACACAGATAAGCCGTAAGATCTCGTATATTCCTTGTTAAGACCCCAATGACATTTATTCCCGTTAAGTTTGTTGTCCTTTCCCTTTCTGGATTTCAGCTTACTTGTGTACAATAAATAATATCTCTGTCTGTTCTTACCAATATCACTTCATTAATCGCTTCATACTTGGATCCAGGTTACCGGGATTGCCGTTGATTATCAGAGCCAGAACCTATATTACACTGATCCTGAGGTCGGGATTATGATGATGGAGGTGGGTGTGTCTCAGCCACGCTACGACGTCCTGATAAAGGGTCTCGATGATCCACATGATATATTTGTCGATCCGGATCAAGGGTAAGTAATTATTCAATGTCAAATTTTGGCCGTCCTTTTTGATAACCCATTCATGAAAGTGAGTGAGTGAGTGAGTGAGTGAGTGAGTTAATGAGTGCGTACTTTGTTGATAGTAGTAGTAGTAGTAGTAGTAGTAATGATAATAATAATAATAACAAGAATAATGTTGCGGTAGCAACAGCAACATCAACACCCAATATATATTGTTAATTAAGTGCTCGTACTAACAAATGTAGTTACTGTACCATGAAATCACGTAATACTATAGAGCTTACATACAGATGTCTATAGAATCTATGGATCATAATCAGAAGTTACATATATACGCACGCACGCGAGCACACACACACACACACACACAGACACACAATCTTCATGTTTATGGGGTGATAACGGTTAATAGAGCGGCTCAAAAATATTTCAATTGTCATTATCAAATACTGATTGCCCTTATATCATTGACAATTTGCTAATCAAATAAAAATAATTGTTTGTGAAATTATTTTATAGTATCTGATGTTATTGATCAACTTCGATTAGTATATATTATCTATATCTTAAGGTGTTTATAAAGATCCTTTATAATTTGATATATACGATTTGTACTGAATACCATATATATATATATATATATATATATATATATATATACGCACGCACGCACACGTACACACACACATATCCTGCATATTCAACTTATCAGTTAAGCTAACACAAAAAACACCAGTCAACCTGAAGTACATACTATATTTACATAGTTTTAATAAATTACATTCTTTCGTTGACTCCCTTGAGAGGGATATTGTTTCTATTTGTTAATCATAAACATATAATCCATAATATATTACTAGTCATTTTAGCCTCTGCCCTGACCATGGTACAAACAACTGGCTGCGGGGCTGATCCTCTTTAAAGGAAAATAAATGCTGAGTCCGAAATCCTTGATTCTGTTTGATGAAACATCCTATAGGATTATCAGCATTTGGATGTTTACAGTCCAGTGCGCTACTAGTTACACTGGGAGAGGGTTCCACGAACAATAGGAACTATGTACTGGAGAGATTCTTCTTCTGTATTGGTTTTTAGTGACCTGATGTCTATTTTTGTCAAATCCTTCATAACATTATGTTTCCGGATCATTTATATGTCATCTTCATAAATCCGCTGCATTATTTTCGTATGAAGACATTACTAGTACTCTCACTGACGTTATCCGGGGCGCCTCCGTGGTCTAGTTGGTAGCGCGTTTGACCACAGATCACTACCACTTGAGGGTGTTTCATCTTTCACTTCGCTTCATTACTTTTGCAGATCGCTCGGTCCATTTAGCCTATCGTGTGCACAGAAGTGGCCGTAAAACATCAATCATCATCATCATCACTGACATTATTCGTTCATTTAACACTGTAATATTCTGATAATGTGGTCTGGCAAATATGTCCCGCATGCAGACAAATTCCAGAATAGTACGCATCATTTATGATCCGACGGTTTATCACATAGCCGACCTGTTGGCCGGGTAATCCATGTTGTACTGTACTGGGTTAGGAAGGCGTAACGAAAGCATTGCGTTTGCACTGTATTCTGATTATGAATACGTAAACAAATTTAATTTGATCCAGAAATAATCTCCAGATAATCCTATCCCGTTTGTAGCATCTTGTTTTTTTAATCATCAAATGATAGCACGTTGGACTACAGATCACTACCGTCTGAGTTCGAATCTAGGCGTGGGCATATCTGAAGGTGTTTCATCTTTGACTTCGCTCCATTACCTTTGGAGGTCGCTCGGCCCATTTAGCTTACTATGTGCATAAAAGTGGCCGTGAAACATCAATCAGTGAGCTCCGGTGGCCTAGCGGTTAAGCAACCGGCACTTGGTGCCAACGGTCGCAGGTTCGAACCCCGTAAGAGGTCGAAACTTTTCCAGGGATTAATTTGTGACCACGTTAAATGGCGCTGCCGTCTCCACTGAATTATTTAAAATAAAGGGGGACGTTTAAAACCCCCTGGGGACGTAAAACACTCTGGCAGTGACCACCCTCAGGGTATTTCGGCTCCATCTTTCCGTACTGCTCCCCTGTGAGTGGTGGTGGGAGGAGATTCTCAACCACTCCAACATAGAGGCTGTGCTGATTAAGCGACAGCCTGGGGATTCTCCCCGAACAACAAAACCAACCAAACCAATCAATCATCATCATCATCATCAAACGAAAAGAAAAAATGCCGACATAGGCGGGTCTTCAATTGAGATATATATATATATATATATATATATAATGCGGGTTATGCCGCAAACAACATTGCATTGCCTACAGACTGGGATGGTGTTATAGAGCAGGCTGGATGTTCGAGTATTCAGACTAATGACACGGCTCTCTGTTTTCATCGCCCGTACGCCGCATAAAATAGTTCCTCTCCCGGTTAATTTTGTAACATGGTATGTCGTAAATATGGGAACAGTTATATGCAGTTTTATGTGCCCTAATGGAATATAGAAGAAAACGTACTCGATTTATTGATCGATCGGCGCGTTGTGATGTTCAGTCGGGGGGGGGGGGTCATCCAGAGTGGAAGGATTATGTGACTACGTGACAGAGTCAATGTTTGGCTTGTTTTCGATATGTTATGAAACATTATATAGGCCCCGTGATTTATTGCCTGCATTATACAAAATATTACTGTAGAATGTTGATATAAATGTCTTTTATTTATATTAAATATGTTTTTTCTCTCTCACTAACTTGGGCCCCTGGATGGCCCAACTGGTAGCGTGGATAAACCCAAATTTATAGCTCTTGGGTTCAAACCCAGGCCGGATTATATGTCAGAATGGTGTTTCCAGGGTTCGCACGAATCCTGGAAATCCTGGAATATACCTGATTTTAACATCACTACTCGAAAGTCATGGAGTAGTCCGTGTTTTTCAATACACCCCTCGACAACCCACTTGAAAAAGGAATTCACCCTAAACGTTTTGAAACCTTTGGCTTATCGAGCTGGGAGCTTAGATCAAATGAGTAGCATGGATAGCTGCCAAAACAAGTAATTAGAGGGCGCAGATAGTCCAAACATGATGTCGCCCTTTCCCTGATTTCCTTCCTGAATGTCGTCATGTATGGAAAATGCTGGGCTAACATTGGCAGCCACGAAAGAGGTTGTAAGAGATGGAGCGGGAAATACGGACTGTCACCGTCAGTTCTGCTCTGTGACGTCTGCCGTCGCATCATTCATGATGTGATGTGCTGTTTATATTTATTGTATCGATATCATCATGATAATGTAAACGCAATCAAATCTGCGTAATATGACAATATTGGCGAGGCCATGCTGTCATCTAAGATCACGTTCCGTTTTTGTGTGGTCAATTTAAAATAACCTCACCAAGCTAGGCCTTGTCCCTAAAAATTATACAGCGTGTGATGTGCTGCCATCTAGTATGTCAAATTACTACCTCGGTGATTAACATCACCGCATGTTACAGGATACTACAGGAATTAGGATTTTTGAAAACTATTCACATGCGTGCGCGCGCATATAAACTTGATGAAAAAGTTCAACCATTAAAAGATTAATGTATATAAATTGTGAATTCTTTGGACTTCATTAAAAGGAATATCCTTTCCATTGAGCTTGTTTAATAAAAGCGAAAATGAATACATTTTGTATTCGTGGTTTTTGGTGTAACAATATAGGAGGTGTACATACATTATGCTAGATCATTGATGTAAAATGAGATCCTAGAGATTCGTGGATCTCGGCATATACTTATTGTCTTATATTCACATATACAAATGACATCGAGTATATGTTCCATTAATGTCAAAATACTGCTGGAAAACATTGATGTGATCCTGGAAAAGTAGGTGTTTTGATAAACAAATGTCCCGGAAACTCCTGGAAGTGTCTGAATCCTGTGTTTCATCTTTCACTTGTCCTCGTCACATTTTCGAGGTCGCTCGACCTGTTCAGGATACCACGTGCACAAAAATGGCCATAATACGGTAACATTTAAAATTACATTTATTAACCGTATATTCTCAAGTATTGTTCTTTAACCATTGTTTGTGGGCCGAACGTTTCGTATCCGAGAGGTTAAGTGATGGATACTTCCGCTGGAGTTGAGAAATGTTATCAATGTAAATGCTTTGTTTATGCTGCACGCGATTTTGTACTTAGGATGGGTGAGCCCTTTGATTGCCCTAGGCTCTGGTTACCCCTGGGGCATTTAGCTGAGGGGCTACTTACTCCTTGAGAAACGAGAAACAATCTAGCGGTTCACGGGTGGCGGAGTTTCTAGAACTAGTACACTTCGGTCTAGAACTAAAATACCTGTCTAACTGGATTGTTTCCCTCAACCAACTGTGTCAAATATGGCCAACGCTCAGGCTAGACAAACCACATTGACTCACTCGCTTACTCACTCATTCACTCACTCACTCACTCACTCATGGTGCCTCCGTGGGCTAACTGGTAGTCCGTTGGACCACAGATCATTCATTACCAACTGAGTTCGAATCTCGGCGTGGGTATATCTGAAGGGTGTTTCATCTTTGACTTCGCTTCATTACCTTTCGAGGTCTCTCGGCCCAATTTAGCCTAGCATGTGCACAGAAGTGGCCGTAAAACATCAATCATTATCATCATTACTCACTCACGCACTCACCCACTCACCCACTCACTCACTGGAAAGGGATTTGAGAAATAGCCGTTAAATAAGATGGCGCCTTAAACAAAATCCAACGAAAATACGTTTAAGAACACGTACACACATAAATAATCCCGTTAACAAATTGAACGCGTTTCATTTTGTTAGAATTATGCCTAATTGTTTTTGTTGTATTCGGAATATACATATAACACCCCCTCATAGATCGACATTTAGGCGATGAAAATATTTAAATTTGAACAAGTGTGGAAATATAGACACAATCATAAAACATTTACGAGGGGCCCTTAACACAAAACTACAAAATAATAGACAAATGACCTAGATAGTTTAGGGCGTGTCCCATTAACTTCATATAAACATCACGTGATTGGTACGGGGCTGACTATGATACAGATGCATCTTCGATAAGTGTTCCTAATGGGATCTTCGTATTAGTCAATACTAGTTTTCATACTGATTTAAATGTTTACAAAAAGTACACACACGCACGCACGCACGCACACACACAGAGCACGAGTGAGACAGAGACGTTATTCTGGATCTAGTTCTGTAAATATTGATCGGAGAATGCCGTTTATTTTAGTTACCTATTCTGGGCTGAGAAGAACACCGTCAAGCGGGCGAAGTTATCTGGATCGTCGGTGAAAACGATCTTGACGGGAATATCCAGAGACAGCCTTATAACGCTGGATACCGAGTCACGGCTACTGTTCGTTCTGGATCAAACGACGGGATGCATGCGATCCATGAAGTACGACGGAAGCGGCGTGAAGACCCTGTTCACAGATCCAGCTAACTACACCGAAGGGATGTTTTCTGGATTAACCGCAGACCAGGTAAGACCACTTTGTTACGCCGTTGATGATTAACACAGCCGGCTGATTGATTAATTGATTGATTAACTGATTGATTGATCGTTATTCCCCAGCCGAAAAGGGTTGATTAGGTCGAAGCCTTCTATTAAAGAATGAAACACCCCCGTGATTATGAAAGCGAGAATGTGGGATGCGGCCCTGACTAATGAATGCTACGTTGATATGCGTTTTGGGTTAATCCGTGTCTGCGGAAAGCGGCGCCATTTATCCGTATTTCCTCCTTCTCCACTAGATGGCGGCACTCCTAGAACAACAACCAAAGAGCAGCTTCGCTGTTTTATGGTTAGTCGCGAGTCTGTTTTATCTTACAATAAAAAACCAAACGTAAGACGAAAACATCGACAATATCTCTTAAGACTCATTTCTATATCGGTCCAGTTTTATCACCGAATCGATGGAACTGATAAATGAACAGCCATTTTGTATTTATTTTGGGAAATACCTCTGTAATGACGTCACTATTGGGAATTACTTGTTTGGTTCATGCGTTTCAAATCGCTAGATGGGGCGCCTCGATTTGTCGCCAGGACGACATACGGACAACAACCAAAAAAAAACACGAAGCCGCATTCGTGGATCACGTCCGCGTAATCGATAGGTTGCCTTTATTTACGAATTCTGCACGAACCAGCGTTACGTATGGTATCATAGCTTTAAGAGAAAAAAAGGCGCTTACTGGGTTCTTGAAGGCCCAAATAGTTATCGGGTTATTTAATAGCTGGCAATATTTAGTAACCAAGTGTATTTCGATAATGAATAATGTTAAATGAATAACATACGACAGATTCCTCAAACTCCACAGGGTTGCTTCGGTTTATATATTTTGTATTTGTATGCAAAATCTTTACCCGCAAAAGTTTGGCTTTGATTCAGTTGTTAGCCTGAAACTTGGCTGGATATAGCAACTAGAGCTCTCTCTCTCTCTCTCTCTATATATATATATATATATATATATATATGTGTGTGTGTGTGTGTGTGTGTGGTGTGGGTGGGTGGCGGCTGGCCTTTAAATGAAGTATTTCCCCAAAATATTCGAAATTCTTGTTTGTTTTCCAATTTCTGTTAAAGATGTGACGTAAAAAAATCCATGATATCAGCTAGCTTTGACGTCACTATTACAATATTGTTTTTATAACGACGCTTTATATATATATATATATATATATATATATATATATATGACCTGCATCACCATAGGTCATTCATGGCAGTACTATTAAGTGACCTTTAACCTCGCATATGAACAGACAACAAAATAAATTTTGCGATATTTCTTCTATCGATAATTAATTTGTTTTTAAGCTAAAAAATTTAAATAATGCGATCTTCGTAGTTGTTTGTTAACTTCAGTTATGTCTGTGTGTTGTTATGTTTCTTGTTATGTTAGTTGTTATGTTTGTTGATATGTTTGTTGATATGTTTGTTGTTATGTTTGTTTTTATGTTTGTTGTTATGTTTGTAGGTATGTTTCTATGTATGTTAGTTGTTATGTTTGTTGTTATGTTTCTATGTATGTTAGTTGTTATGTTTGTATGTTGTTAGTTTTATGTTTTGTTGTCATTTGTTGTTATGTTTCTATGTATGTTAGTTGTTATGTTTGTTGTTATGTTTCTATGTATGTTAGTTGTTATGTTTGTTGTTATGTTTCTATGTATGTTAGTTGTTATGTTTGTTGTCATGTTGTTATGTTTCTATGTATGTTAATTGTTATGTTTGTTGTCATGTTGTTATGTTTCTATGTATGTTAGTTGTTATGTTTGTTGTCATGTTGTTATGTTTCTATGTATGTTAGTTGTTATGTTTGTTGTCATGTTGTTATGTTTCTATGTATGTTAGTTGTTATGTTTGTTGTCATGTTGTTATGTTTCTATGTATGTTAGTTGTTATGTTTGTTGTCATGTTGTTATGTTTCTATGTATGTTAGTTGTTATGTTTGTTGTCATGTTGTTATGTTTCTATGTATGTTAGTTGTTATGTTTGTTGTCATGTTGTTATGTTTCTATGTATGTTAGTTGTTATGTTTGTTGTTATGTTTCTATGTATGCTAGTTGTTATGTTTGTTGTCATGTTGTTATGTTTCTATGTATGTTAGTTGTTATGTGTGTTGTTATGTTTCTATGTATGTTAGTTGTTATGTTTTAGTTGTTATGTTCTATGTATGTTAGTTGTTATGTTTGTTGTCATGTTGTTATGTTTCTATGTATGTTAGTTGTTATGTTTGTTGTTATGTTTCTATGTATGTTAGTTGTTATGTTTGTTGTTATGTTTCTATGTATGTTATGTTTGTTAGTTGTTTGTTTTATGTTTGTTGTTATGTTTGTTGTTATGTTTCTATGTATGTTAGTTGTTATGTTTGTTGTTATGTTTGTTGTCGTGTTTGTTGTTATGTTTGTTGTTATGTTTCTATGTATGTTTGTTGTTATGTTTCTATGTATGTTAGTTGTTATGTTTGTGTCGTGTTTGTTGTTATGTTTCATGGTGTCTTTATTATGCCGACAATCATATAAAGTATTAGTCGTCATATAATGTGACCTTCTCCTCTCGTTGACCTAGAAACTGACTATCATTATAAACCATGTCTTGACGTACTCTTTTGTATATTTTATGTGTTGGAGGTATTTTAATTTATCCATCACCTTGACGGTGCGCATGCCTATGCTGACTTGTTGACATTTTTGCACACACACACACACACACTACTCTCTTCTCTCTCTCTCTCTCTCTCTCTATATATATATATATATATATATATATATGAGGGGGGGTTATTACATTATCAGTCCAGTGTCTATAGTATTTAGGGTTAATAACAATTTCAGTAATTAATTTCCGGTTGTGTGTCATTAATTTCCGCTCGTCTGTTGTTATGTTTTGAGCTCTCCACTGAAATCATAATATCGGATCGGAAACTTTTATTTAAGGACGAAACATCGCACAGATATATAGGTAGTACTGAAATTTCAGCACACAGCCTAGAAATCGGGTAAATAGTAGACTGACTACCAGCATATAAAGCAGATTCCGCCTTCGTTTCGGAAGGGAGGAAGCGTCATAACGTTGCCATCAATATTCCATATCTGACATCAACATCTCAGTACATTATGATCTGTGCGTATTCTAGTCTATGGATGACAACGTTAGATGGCGCTGCTATATCAGTCAGCTAACCATTGACATTAGGATACCCCACAACAAACAAATAAACAGTATATATATATATATATATATATATATATATATATACTGTGCACTTTATTTTGTAGGGGCTGACATTTTTAACGGTTATTTAACCAACATCTTCTGACAAATTATTTCTTTCAATGAAACTTTGAAGCTTTCGAGAACAACTGCATTCAGCGTCACAGTTTCACGATCCATCACCTAAAATCAACGTCCCTAAGATTGCTAAATGTCAAAGTATGTGTATAAGGTTTAAACCATGGCTATAGCTGTACACCTCCCATGTCCGACAGAGAACGTTTTCTTTCTATCGCTGCCCCACAACAAGTCAATAACCATCTTCCCGTGACAGAGTCTATCTTAGCCAATCACAACTTCTGATGAACAGGAACTTGTTATTGGCTAGCAGCCACAACCAGCTGTTATGGCCACATAAAGTTTTAGCACTTATTGTATATTCTTTAAAAAACACATAAATGTGACCACTATATATATATATATATATATATATATATATATGAATTGAATCCATCAAGGGTTTCCATCTGAGGTAGAACACGTGTGGCTAATACTGGCAAATACCGACTCATAACATAAATTGGTGGACATTACCAATTCAGTCTGAACTTGACAGTAATTAATCTATTAGATGTCAGAAAATGTGACTAATTATTCTAATATATATATATATATATATATATATATATATATATATATATATCTGTTACTGTAAGATGCTGCTTAGGCTTATAATATAGATAAATGGTTCCTTATTTTATATTTTCTCTATTAATATGCACATCCTTCTTGTATATTATAATGTGATAATCTTGTCAAACATAGGGCTCATCTCACACACACACACGCACGCACATGCACACACACACACACACATGTGCACATGCATACAAACACACATATACACCTATATATATTTATATATTTTCCAAGGAAATTTTGTTCTGCTATTGTTAATTATTATGAATAAGATAATGATAAATTATCAAGATTTATTTATTTTTAACAGGGTTATATCTTCGGTGCTGTTGCTGATAAAGCAGAGATAGCCATCTGGGATCAGGTAACTGGCAAACGATTAGTTCACCTGAGCTTCTTATCTGCTAATGTCAAACAGTTTGGCATCACGGTGAACAAAGCAGAATCCAGGTCATCTACAGGTAAATATCTCTGTTCGGCCAGAATTTGTTCACAATCACATCTTTTAATCTGCTGAACTGTACTTCCTTTCATAGACCACATCTGTATCTGGGTCAGTCAGAGTTAGTTCGACAAAGTGACAATAGAATGTATTGACAAATGGTGTGTGACATCTGGTGGCTCTCTGGAAAACTATGGCTGTGGGTTACGATCAGCATTCTTGATCTCCAGCCATTGATACAGAATAACTGAGATAAGAAGTGTGTATGGGAGATTCACACGCACACACACACACACACACACACATACAGAGAGAGAGAGAGAGAGAGAGAGAGAGATTAGAGGATATATGGAGCCAAAATGTTAAATATAAATATATACGTTAGTTGTGACTTTTTCCAGGGACTTTTTTCCATCCAGTCAGAAGTGTTTCCTCCTTTATGAATATGTTAATCTATATTACAAGCTATTTATAATCAGTCCCCATTGAAACATCAATTATAAGACATCCAAGTGATCATCATCCAGGTGGCCAGACATATTGATGCCTGCCATTCATCCCAGTCCAGTCTATAAATATTACATTGTTGTGAACTTTTGAGGAAGTTTAGCCTTGGTACTGAACTCATCTGAAACATTTAACTTAATTAAGATAGGTAATCAAATGAGGTTTCTTATTAATGGATGAAGCATTGCACAAGCATAAGTAACATTGGGATTCAATCCTATAACCCACCACTTTGCAAGCGTAGTGTACTACCAACTGCACCATGGAAGTAACAGTGTTTATGCCCGAAATGAATTAATTTTATTTGTTGCTGCCGACTTCGGTTCTGACATCCAGTTGTGGAGTTTTGCTAATTTATATTTTGATTCAGGCCAAGTGACACAATTGTTAGTAATTCTCTTCCCACTTAGCCAACCCAGTGGATACCTGTAAAATGTGATTCAGTCATCAATTTAATATATTGTGCTAGTTTATTGTTGTATATTTACATAATAGATGAAATTTTGTTGTTTTGTGGCTTGTTTTATACACTTGGTAGTCTAAATGGGACACACAGACACCAAAGGTAATGAGGATGAAAGATGAAATATCTTTCAGACATCAGAGTTTGGTTCTTGGGGTCTATTATGACAATGACATGGTCAGTTAGGCCTTAGATGTGCTACATAACTCACGACCATCAATGTTATCTTATAAGATAGTGATTTAGGGCCTGAGAAAAGTGATGAGCAAATGAAACTCCACCGGCTAAATGGTAGTTTTATATGGAGAACCTTACAGTTTTTCATCCACCACTATCATCACTGAGCCATACTGACAGCCTTAAATTTCTTGTGACATTCTGTAGGTCGTTGTGCCCAGAAGAAAGGTGGATGTAGCCAGATGTGCATCCACGAGAGTTCGGCATCCAGGACGTGTAAATGTGAATTCGGTTATTCATTACAGGCAGATGGTGTCTCCTGTCAGCCAGGTAATTGCCCTTATCATTTTGTTTCTTGTTGTAGGCATAATTCTTTGATGTGTGATACAGGGATGGGGTCAGTTCCAATTCCGGAATTTGAATTGATTATTTAAAACAAAATGGAATTGAAATTGATAAATTTTGAATTGGAATCGAAGTTTCCTACAAAAAAATTAAATCCACAAATTAATTTACTATTTAATTTTTTAATTCTGAAATATTACTTCCATGACAATCTTACTTGGAATATAGACTACTCGGAGTAGGTACTAGGAGTAGGTATTTGGAGTAGGTACTAGGAGTAGGTACTGATGGTAAAAAGCAGTAGGTAAAAAGTCTGAATTGGAATTGACCAAATGGAATTGACCCCAAATCTGGTGTGAGATCGATTTGTTGATGTGGAGTTATTTTACCAACACATGTATTGCCCCTGAAGTAGGCACAGTTACATACATTCATGTATGCACACACACACACACACACACACACACACACACACACACCTCTACCTGAAGTACAATACTATTTATTCTCATATCATTACTTCAGGTTATCCAGAGATCAACTTTGCCCTTGTCACTGACATTGGTAGCGATGCCGTTTATCAAGTTGATATCCATTCAGGAAGTGTTAGTAAATTTCCTATCGCACACCAAGCTAATCGCAGGATTGAAGATGCTGTTTACGATTCGGTGAATAAGGTTATCATCTGGATTGACACTGGAAATGGAGCCTTAAAGTCTAAGATGCTAACACCCAATGCTGCTGAAATAACACTTTTTACCTTTGGTGAAGGTAAGACGAGAAGATGTTGTACTCTTGTGTCACGTTTTGAAGTGTTTTAGCCCATTTGGAAATCCTTGTTTTGGTGTACATATCTATATGTGCGCAAACAATTTTTCCAGGAAATAATTTGTTACCATTCGTTTAACACAGATACCTGAAGTTTACAATGTGAGATTTGTTTCATGAACATTTACTGGCTGTCGATGTTTCTTATTTTTGAATATTTATTTTCTTGATGTTTTGTTGTTCTTGAAGGTCTTCCGTGACAGAAAATTTATTCCTAAAAAAACATGAAAGCGATGCATTACCTTATTAAAAATTAGAATAATAGAAATTTTAAACTACGTAGATCGGCAAATGTTGACAATCATTTTAAGTTGGCGGATTTGGCCAATGGCCAAAAAGTGACAATTTAAAACGATGCCAATGTTTTCCATTTTACAGTAATAAACGCAATCATTAATCTCGCCAAACCAAAAATTCACCAAATTAAAACAATGTAATCTTGTCCAGGTTATGAAATTTGCCAACTTAATACAACGCCTTCATCTGCCGATTTACAGTATATCAAATGCCTTGAAAGGTGAGAGAAAAGTTCAATTTCTAGGTTACAGAGCACCTGGTGACTCATATTTAAAAAGTTATAAGATTGTTAATAATTGGAACTGACAACACTATATGATTGAGTTATTTAGCCTCATCACTTGTCATTGTTGGGACATGTGACCAAGGAATGAATCCTTAAGTAAAGATCCCACAAACACAGGTGGGAGTTGGATTCGAAACCCACAACCTTGAGGTTTGCAGTGTTGCACTCTAACCACTGTACCATCAGAGCATGAGCTAACAGTATACAGGATTGTTTGTCTAGTTTGATAATTTTTGTTATCCTATCATTATTGTGTTTGCTCCGTTATAAAATTTAAAAAGAACTTTTGTACATCACAGATTCCGTTATTGAGAGCATCGCTTATGACGAGAAAGAGCACATTGTGTACTACACCAACTCGGAACTCTCCCAGATTGGGAAGGTATCCGCTAATGGCGGTCACGAAATTATCCTGAACCTGACTGCCGATGAACTACCGCTAAAATTACAGCTGGACACAGCTGCTGGGTGAGCCTTCGTAACATAATATAATATTTTAGAATACAGTTTTATGATAGAAATGGGGATTACCTTATTATTTTATACACATAATATACCGAATGTATAAGTGGATGGTTTGTTTAATCTCGGCGCTGCCATTATTTAGAACATATCACTGATGGACAATTCTCCGGAGGAATTAGACACCCAGCTGAAACAACCCACAGACATATGGGTCACTCTGCCCCACAAAGACACATTTCCATCTCTGCAGTACAGGATGCTACCCATTACAGTTAATGGCACATTGCCACAGAAATATCCTTCTATGTTACTTCCTTCCAACTGCCATTTATGACATGAAGGAGGACACCGTGGAACAAATATAAACAATGTTGAACTCGTGAGAATATAAAACAAACCTCATAGACTGTACACTAAAGTTAGATTGGTACTAATTATGATCCATACTTGTTTATATCTTTCGATTATTACATATTTACAGATGGCTCCTCTATAACACGGATGTCTTGGTCCACAAGGTGTAGACTGTGTTATAGGTGGACTGCAAATTGAAAACGATCAGTTGTGATCATCACTGTGATCACAGTCGGGGGGGGGGGGACGAAATAGTGAGTCCATGTATTCACCTTGTTTTGAACCATCCTCAAAGGTTACATACAACTGTTTATGTTCAATATCATGACCCTGGGAATTGGACTCCAAGGTCTGATCATAATATAGTCGATTTTGTGTAATAATAATAATATGTGATATTCATAGAGAGCCCTATTCAGCTAGAAGCTGCTGCTCTAAGGCGCTTTACCATATTTTTTACAATATTATTATCCCTGACTCAGACCTGTTGCGCACCCAGCACCCATCTCGACTCCCAACAGAGCATACAACGCATGCTGCCATTATAGGTGCAAAGCGTTACTCAAACACATAGCCATCATGTCCTGTCAGATGATACTAGCCCATGTAATAGTTGAGCCACGCCGTATTGATAATTGCTTGATGAAATGATAGACTTTTACTGAGGTGCAAATGGGAATTTCTAGATTATTACAGTATATTATTACAGTAATCTGAATAAGTGATATTGTTTATCCATGAAACAGTCTTGAACAGGTGAGTGTTTACATCACTCTCTCTGTACAGTATTATATGACAGGTGTATTTTTCACTAATGGACAGTTGTTGTAATACCAATCACATGGATTGACAAGATACTTAAGTAACCAAATTCTGACTCATTTAGCTAATTTGTTTTGTTTTTAGATGGAACAATGATTAAATCTGTTTGTACATTGTTTGTCCTTCTAATGGATATCGGAATAGTATAGCTGTGTTCACAATATGTGACTGTATCTGTTTTCCTCACAAGTATTTGTTATTATATCATAACATACCCATATCTAATGTATGCTGGACGATGTTCCACGCGTGATCCTGTAAGAGTGATTTTTCTTTTGTGTAGTTCTTTCGGGGAGATTTATGAAAAGAGATCGTGACTCCATTCTGAAAAAATATTCTGCATTGATTACCGTAGTTCAACATTTTGACCCTTATTTTGGGGTCGGCTTAATGGCCTGTGCTATTTCAGTGTCAAGAAATCCAGTCACCGGGAGAAAAGATTTCAGTGTCTAGTCTCTAGTCTAGATCCAAATGAACATCAATCGTTATTTTGATTTAAACTCATGCAGTCATACTCATTGTGATCTCATTCTGAAAATATATTCTGCAATGATTACACCTGATCCAGAATTGTTTTTTGTATCCCACTAGCTATATGTACTGGACAAATGTAGGCAGCCGACCGAGCATTGAAAGGGCACTGATGTCTGACGTCAGTAAACGAGAAGTCTTAGTCAATGATGAATTAGAAAATCCAACTGGACTTGCTCTGAATGTCAGTGGTACGTAAGATCTGATATGGGTACACTTTCCGATGGTCAACTGCATTAAAACCTAACTGTCTCTGTATTAGAGCAATATTTGATTTGATTTATTAATATTATATACATATAATATATTTATGTTCGTGTGTCATACACTGACGCTATTGTTGAGCCATGATCCTTACGATCGTTATGTGTTAAATATGTTGTTGATGCCATTTTAATGTTGACATATGATATTGTATTTTGAAACATTCTTACCTAATATATTTGTTATATTTGATATAGTTCCATTTTATAAATAGCATGTTTTTACTGTTAACCAACCAGTTAATTTTGTATTCAGGTTGTTGATTACTTTATATTGATATTATAGTGCTGTGTATTATGTATTCACTGGATGTGTATTTTAGATAATCTTATTTTGAAGGCTTAATAAAAAATATAAATAAATAAAGGTCCTGACTTATTATTTAATTCAAAGTGTACTTTTTCATCCTTTTGTTAGTCCGTAGTAGAATATTTATTATTTCTTCTGGATTATTAATAGAAAATTTTAATGAAAGGATTTATTTCCAAGCGTAATATAACTGATTTCATTATTTAATTCAGAATTCAGGCTGTATTGGATTGATTCGGAAAAGCAACGCATTGAAATGGTGTATTTGAATGGGTCAGGACGAGAAATGGTAGAACCCGATACCGAGGCATATTCCGTTTCATTGGATCCTGATTTCCTTTTCGTTGCCAGACAGCAGTAAGTCATTTACAAATGTCATTACACCGCAGGCAAATTGGTGGTATTGTCATTTGAAATCTGCAAAATTGAATTAATTTTAAATGTTTAAAAAATGATTTCTTACTTTTGTTGTGCTGTGACGTAAACTCTACGCTGTGACCTAAGTTCGTATTGCGTACTCTGAATGACCGAAATAAGTTCAAAAAGTTGTGAAACAAATTTGTACAGGACTAACACATCACAACTGTTATAACTGGCAATATTTAAGTAGATGTCTAAGAAATGCAAGTGGGAGGAAACACTCTCTACACCAATGTGAACTATTCTGGAAATACTTCGAAATTAATATATCAGAAATAATCATATAGCTTTAAATATGCTCCACCAACTTGTTCCAAGTTAATCCAAAGTTTATAGGTCAATCCTTTTCGCGATATCTTTATGGTTTTGTGCCGTTGTCAATAATTTTGTCATTATTATTACTCTAGTGATATCAGACGATACAGCGCTTCGGGCCACGCAACATCAACATTGGGACCGAAGATCTTTTCCATGCTAAACAGTATTAGGGTATATCTAGGTGAAGATGACAAAGGTATGTAAACATGGAACAGTATATTTACGACAACACAGCAATAAAAATGCCAAGATTATCTATTTCTCTCGGTACTCCAATTCTTCAAAACCTACATTGGCTACCTGTTAGACAACGTATCCATTTTAAGATTCTGTTAATAACTTATAAATCTATTAATGATATGGCGCCAGAATACCTGTGTGAACTGGTTTCCATTAGAAAGTCATCCCGAAAACTCAGGTCATCCAGTCAGATACTATTGCAGGTGCCAGTGTCTCAGCTCAAGTCCTATGGTGATTGTGCGTTTAGTGTTGCAGCCCCCACTTTGTGGAATAGGTTGCCGGCGGATATTAGAAATGCGTCGTCTCTTGGAAATTTTAAGTCTCTTCTAAAAACACACCTATTTAAGGTCGCTTTCACAGATAAAGAATTATTATCTTTTAATTCATTACAGGGTTTTTACAGACATTATTTGGGGTATTATGATATTACATATTATTTGTACAGCGCCTTTGAATGGCTCCTGCTAGTAAGGGCGCTTTATTAAATATACATTATTATTATTATTATTACTCTGCTTGGAATTATTGAAAAGGAAAAAAAAGTACTCCATTGATGGAGAAATAATTCACTGGGGATTTTGATAATTTATATAATATTTTTGCTTATATATATATATATATATATATATATATAGTTTCTTTTTTAAGCTGTATATTAGCAAGAAGCCATATTTTCCGTATCAAATATTTTATGAAATAATTTAAATAGAGATTTTCCCTCTGTCAATAAATGCTTGCTTCATTATATTGACATCCTGTGTGATATATCTATTGAAAGAATCTCACTAAATCAATATATGTTGTTGATAACGTGTGGGAAATGCTAAACAGGTTTTAATGAAGAAGGGGGGAAATGGAAAGTTATTTTAACGATGGCTCAATATTATGTCCGTAAAAATCTAATTTAAGTTTAAATCCTTATCTAAAGATAAACATAATTGTTATGTTTTGTTTCATGACCTTTATGCAACAAACACCTATTCTCCTTAAAATATTCAAAATATTCATGGCTGCTGTAAAGGAAAAATGTGTTACAGCATTTTAAGCACATTCTGCTTAAAAGGCAGTTCCCTTGTGTCAACAATAATGGTAATAACGCTAGTTTTGAAGTTTGTTTATGTGCTTGGATATAACATAGCAGCTATGATATCTATAATATGTTTCTGATTTTGTACGTACAGATAGTTCTGATGCTTCACGTTTAGTAACAGGTAAGATGTTTTCTACTGAATTATCAGATATTACATTGTTATCATATTTTTATTATACGATGTAGATTTTATTATTCAGAGCTTTGCTGATTATAGCCATATCTAATAATTGTTATCAAACAGATATACATTGTATGGGATGATTCATGTGATATATACAAGATATATGTACATGTGTGACATTCACACACACACACACACACACACACACACACACACACACACACACACAACACCAACTTGTAATGCATTTCAGCATTCCATATCAAGGAATTATAGTTCTATTTTATGAGGAACATATCAGCTGAAATTGATACTCAATCTTTCTGTTTCTAGATCTGACCAATCACATGATGATGATGATGATGATGTGCATCACCTGGTTGCTGCGACAACTGGCATGATGTAGCATCAGCTCTGGACATAGTGAAGATGGCTAACAGCTATGTGAAAATGATGGATCCCTACTTCAAATGATGTATACATTATTCACATACATTCCGTTTTGTGCTGTAGACTCTGTTAAATGTTGATGTTATAAAATTATGTGTACGTGTGTGTGTTAGTTATTTGATATAAACCTTTCAGGTGTTTAATGTGGCTTTATTTGAGACCGTGTTATTGGATTATGTTACCTGTAATTATTTGCTGCTATTTCTTAGAAAATACATTGTGTCATGTCAATGAAGTGTTTAGCTATATATATTTATATATATATATATATATATATATATATATATATAGTCATACATTGATTATAGTTTCCTACATTTCATCTTAATTTGATGGTGTGTTGATATTCCTTAATTAAAATGACTCGGTACACTGTATTTTGAAAGAGTATTAAACAAATAAATATTTCTTACGCAGTGCCTTGTGTTTTGACTAGTCACAGTGGCTTGTGTTTTGACTAGTCACAGTGGCTTGTGTTTTGACTAGTCACAGTGGCTTGTGTTTTGGCTAGTCACAGTGGCTTGTGTTTTGGCTAGTCACAGTGGCTTGTGTTTTGGCTAGTCACAGTGGCTTGTGTTTTGGCTAGTCACAGTGGCTTGTGTTTTGGCTAGTCACAGTGGCTTGTGTTTTGGCTAGTCACAGTGGCTTGTGTTTTGGCTAGTCACAGTGGCTTGTGTTTTGGCTAGTCACAGTGGCTTGTGTTTTGGCTAGTCACAGTGGCTTGTGTTTTGACTAGTCACAGTGGCTTGTGTTTTGACTAGTCACAGTGGCTTGTGTTTTGGCTAGTCACAGTGGCTTGTGTTTTGGCTAGTCACAGTGGCTTGTGTTTTGGCTAGTCACAGTGGCTTGTGTTTTGGCTAGTCACAGTGGCTTGTGTTTTGGCTAGTCACGCACTTAGGATGTGTTTCCCACTGGCTAATGAGTCCCCTTGATGTAATGGTGATGTAGAGGTTTATGAATGTATGGATATATTGCCATGTCAAATTATGGATAGGTCTTATTCCTCTGAGCAGTCCCAGTTTGTGTGTGTGTGTGTGTGACATCCATAATTTTCCTAGGTTCTTGGTGAGATGTCCTCGTTATGATCGGCGAGATTAAACAAAACACTCGCACATGCTCACTCACTCACCCACTCACTCACTCACTCATCATATCATGATGCAATTTCCACGAAAACTGGTTAATCACCGAATGAATGAAGGCTACGTTTGCATTATGACAAACAACAAAAAAGGACCAACTAATTTTAACGGCTGATCCGTAACACGCCGTAAATGCCGCACTTAATAACCACTTTCCTGTAAACAAAACAAAAAAGAAGCAACTCTTCAGAATTACAATAAATCCCACAAAAACACAACTTCCTCAGTCTAAAGACGAAGATAAGTTGGCTTTTCCGGCTTCATTTTATTTACGTCGTCAATTGGCTCGTGGCACTTCATCAACACGCCCGGTTGCGAGCCATAAATCACATAAAACGTCACCTCAAAGATTAATGAGCCGTAAATCATTTATTTTCAAGTCACTTCGCTTTCTGGCTCAGAGGAGATAACGGATGGTAAGGGATGACAGTTGTGTGATGTTCAGTTGATCATTTTAATTGTTTACTAATGAAACACGAATCTTGCTTGATTTTGTGTTTTTTTATTTCACTCGGGCAATCACCCAATCACTGGCTCGCCCGCTCTCCCCCCTTGGTCGCTCGCTCACTCAGTCACTCAATTAATCAATCATCCGAACAGTAACTGGCTGTTTTTTTGAGTTAATTGGATATTTCCTGCCGAAATATGATACCCGTGTCTGTGTGATCTAATCAACTCATCTCCCCAAGGAGTATTTCCTAAACCATATGTCCTAGGTGTGACCCGCTACTAGACTAAATATTCCCCTTCCCCCTTAACAATCAACCCAACTACAGATTAAATATTAAGCGCACTTATGGCGCAGAGGTTAGAGTACTGCGCTTCAAATCGCGAGGCTGTAGGTTCGAATCCGGTGGTTCACCCCTGTGTTTATGGAGATTTATTTCTCTTGACTGTCAATCGTAGGCCACACGTCACATGTTTAACCAATACCGAAGTTAATCAAGTCAACTCACCTGCCTTGGAACGATGACGGGCCACTTCGAAGTTGTGGGCTTGGGTTGGGTTATGTGAATTGAGCGTGGGTTGAGTGAATGAGTGAGTGATGTGAATTTTGCTAGATCTTAGTTTAACCAAAAAGCCGACCGTAAGACATTTATATATGTGTCTAGTTAACGATTCTTTACGAAAGTTTTCTTTTTTTGTACGTCAGGTTTATACGATAGTGAATTTTTTTAATCCCCACAATATATAATATATTTCACCCCTCCCCCCCCCCGTCTCCAAGAAACCGGTTATCTTAAGACAGACTGCCGGCCACACGTTTCGGATGTTAGACGAATGGTCGGGGGGTTGTCTCAAGAAGCCATATTGTTTGCCATTTTCCATCGCCCACCACGGTCGACCTGGTGAACGATGACGTCTATTGACAATCTCAGTTTCCGGAGAATGGGTCATCACTTTGTCTAACTCGGCTGAGCTGATAACGGGCTTTATGTGATGGGAAATCAATTTGTTCTGGGATTGGTACCGCCTCGATTGGCTTAGAATAACTACATCGGCGGATCAGATGGGGCTGTAGGGGATCAGATTGGTGTGTGTTTGGTGGATGAGTGAGTGAGTGAGTGAGTGAGTGAATGAGTGAGTGGATGAGTGAGCGAGTGGGTGGGATTGTAGGTAGGTAGGTGACTGAGTGAGTGGATGCTTGTTTGGTTAGTTGGTTGGGTGAATGGGAGAGTAGGTGAATAGATAGACGAGTGGATGAATAGATTGATTGATTGATTGATTGATTGATTGATTGAGAAAATGAGTAAATATGTGGGTGGTTGGTTTGTAGTGGGATGGAGTAGGACCGGTGAGTAAGTGAGTGAGTGAAACCTTGAACCCATGGATAACATACGACGTTCTTCGTTTAATACAAATCGTTGGCAGAGAGGGAGAGGTCGATGAATCGATGAGAGTGTACTACCTTACTGACAATTGTGGCGAAGAGAGTAACACTACCGTCTGATCAGCCATTCGTATTTACTTATTTATATCCGAACCACCTATCTTTGTTTAAAACAAATAATGACACTTCCAAAAGGTTGGAAACCTTCCCCGCCCTCAGTTATATTAGCACCACTTCGGATTAAGGTTGCGCGGTGTTTAAAACAACCCTCCGTCAATTTTTCTTGACGCAATTATTCCTTCCTTGTGGTACGAATTTCTAATTCGCCTAATGCACCCCCCCCCACTCACGTGCAACAAGAAGATAGTTACGGATTCGACACCTCATGACAACCTGTTTATGTCCATTAATAACAATAATTGATAATTATGATAAACAAGTATTACTAATTGTTCTAAATCTGTCTGTTACTATCCACGTGTTTGATTGGTTTCAATCCTATTTGTAACAACTCTCCCAGACAGGTGTCTGTATGTCTGTCTGTCTGTCTGTCTGTCTGTTCGTGGTATTTTGTCTGATGTTCAGTTTTTGTTATCTGCTGTATTACTCGGTTCAGTTCTTGGTCCTTTGGTCTTCATGATGCACACACGTCTTCCTGTTGGGATCACTGTACAGCCAGTTGGGTGAGGGGGGGGGGGTTAAATATCGCTTGTACTCCGATGACATACAGCTTTTTATATCACTGGATCCTAACATTAAATCAAATGTCTCCTCTTATTCGGAGAATCTAGAATATTGCCTCGCTGATTTTCGGGTATTAACTCCAAATCTGAAATGAGTTAATATTTGTTTTAGATATATGATCTAGTCTATCAAATTCTTCACAATACCCGTATTACAGATTGGTGCATGTTTCATAACCCGTAATATATCAATAAGTAAAACAAAATATTCATTTCCTCAAACAACGACTCCATAAATGACATGATGAGGAATAATGAGGCGTTTGTATTGAATCTAATGGTTAAAGATGGGGAAAAAACATACGATAGACTTTCATACGATAGAAGTGAACTTCTATTTATGATAAAGGGTGCTATTTATCAAATTTTAATCTTCTGGTATATGTCGAGATGTCGAGCGCTCTCAATATTATGAATTTCGTTTTAATTGGGTTTTAAGAGCTTAAGTTATTTATTTCCAGATCGATATGTTCAGTATAGATTTTCAATATTTGAATCATATAAAGAGATGACATCCGCAAAAGACAGAATGTACATCTTCTTCGTTGATTTTTGAATATCATTAATAAATATATTAAATATAGAAACGGTCTCTGGATTGAATGAATCCCGATGAATGACTTATGACGGATTTGTTATTTTCACATACGGGTTTCATCCAGCAGATGTATAACTTACATGATAATTCTATGCAGTTGAATCGATGTCATAATTATGCAGTTTTTAATTAATAATATTATAACCAAAAACCTCAAATGCTTTCAGTGGATCACAAAATATTACTAAAGTATATTTTTCTGGTTCCATGCTATTTGTTCTGTATATTTATTTAGTATGTTGGCTGTATTATGGGATGTTTGGACAGAAACAAGTCATATTGATGATTTTATAAGATATATTGTCCGTGAAGAAATGACATAACGTTTTTAAACATAATTTTCTTAAGAGATTTTGTAAAAAATAGACAGTCAACGTATCGACCGGTAAGTAATTATGTTCCAGTGGAAGTTTGACGAGTCGGTGGAAGTAAGCTGAAATTACTTTCGACTACCTTAAGTTGATTAGATACACTATCTATATTTAGAATTATGTTTTTTTTTATACGAATTAAAGACAATATACTATACGTGACGAAATCCTTCATGAACATAACAAAGCTATCATCATGCGAATTGCTATATTTAGGTTTGAACTTCTTTATTACTTTGATAAAACGTGAGGGATCAATTTTTCCAAGAAACCTACCATTCGAAAGATCCCTTTTCAAGTATTCAGTCTACTCAGAGAATTACTTAATTTCCTGTAGTAATTATGGAATGATTCTGCTCTTTTACCTTTTATTTGAAATATTTTACTTCCTATATTAAATAATTGTAGTAAAATTGATCGATCGTTTTGTTTTCAAACGGCTTTTTCTCGTTATTTACCTTTTCATCTTATATTTGTTTCTGTCGAGGATGCTTTTCAAATAATTTCTTTTCATACTTCATCCAGCTTATTGTATTAATTAATGCAATATTTTATGCTGACTATATATATATATATATATATATATATATACATATATATTCGTAAAGAGGAGTAAACCTATAGTGTATGACATTTTCAACATCACCAATCGATACATATATTCAAGTTCGTTTATAGTGAAAGTACTAAAGATAGTCAAATATTCGTTTATAACGAAATACGTGTAACGAAACGCGTTTAAAGTGTTTCTGTTAGTTGTTTGTGATTAATTAATTTACTCGAGACACTAGCACTATTTAGACATGCGATATATATATATATATATATATATATATATATATCATTTGAACAGAAAAGGAGGAAAGTATTTGAACACACATTTAATGCATTATTTGTATACAAAGACATCTGAATATTAGATGTAAGCATAAAACTTACATAACATTCAAATTATTCAAACCAAAGAAGTACGTTTATGCATGACGCAGTTAGTTAGAGCGTATGAATCGTAGCCGAAGGGTCGTGGGTTCTAGGCCTCGGAGCTGCATTGCTGTCATGCGGCGACTGGTTCACTCATCCATAAAAATGAGAACTTGACGGGACGTGATGTGCTTGAGTGTGTGTTTGAGTAACGTTTTGCGCCTTTAATGACAGCATGCGTTGTATGCTCCCTTGGGAACTGAGATGTGTGCTGGATTGGAATAGGTCTGAGTCGAGAATAACAATACCGTAATGCGCATTAGAGCAGCTATCTAGCTGAATAGGACGCTATATAAATGTGACATATTATTAATATTGTTATTATATATGGATAGATCTTTGTACTATATGGCTAATCGTGAGTTAAGTGGATGTCTAGCCACCGAGGGGCGCCTCCGTGGTCTAACGGTAGCGTGTTGGACCACGGATCACTACCACCCGTGTTCGAATCTCGGTGTGGGCATATCCGAAGGTTGTTTCATCTTTGACTACGCTTCATTACCTTTGGAGGTCGCTCGGCCCATTTAGCCTACCTTGTGCACAAAAGTGGCCGTAAAACAACAATCATCATCAATCATCATCAATCACCGTCTAGCCACCGCCAGAATATCACGTATACAGATAATATATACAGAAACTACGCATTAGTTATTAGTTGTAGACATTTGAAGAAAAAAACAAATTCTCTGCTAAACCCCAGAAATATCAATTGACACTATGTCCTTTCAAGTCTACACCTCAATTGGCTGATCGATTTGTGTCAAGTAAGCGGTATGACATCGTCCTGAATCACATTACAGCTAAACGCCTTTCAGATCCGCTGGGGGCAAGTCATTCCGTCATAATTTATTCATACAGTTTCATACAATAACAGGTTATACATCAGTAGTAATAAGGTTACGTCACATCAATGAATGTGGTTAATACAGTATATATTTAACATTTACCATCATTTAGCATTTTATTTACCTTTCACCGTTTTGGGGATTTAAGAAATTGTGACGATTTATTGACACTCGTAAATTATATAAATATCCACAGAAAGTGTTTATATTATCAGTTGATGTGAGTGAGTTAGCCATCTTACCGTCATTTCGTGGCTATGGAAGCTCAGTCAACAAAATGTATGTTGTCAAATCATAATGTCCAATTTATAATATAAAACGTGCACGTTTAATATCTGACGGCTCTCTATTAGTCGTAAACCATAAACATTCTAGTCAATAAATAATATATTTCTATGTCGATGTTAGTGTTTTGTTTCTAGATGGTTGATAATGGAGATATCATTAAATATATCGCGAATACATCATCATTAGATGATAATGTTATAACAACACAACAAACATCAACACCATTTATGTGTACCCAATAGCCAGGGCCCTTATAATCCATATTTCAACAACAATAACAACAACAAGAACAATAACAACAACCTCGGATTAAATCAGTAAACACGTCGTCTGATCACTTTATCCCAGAGTATCCAAGATGTTTGGTGTTTTGCAGCCATTTTGTGAACATCTTTCAGATATGCCCACGCCGAATTTCGAACTCAGGTAGTAGTGATCTGTGGTCCAACGCGCTACCAACTAGACCACGGAGGTCCCCCCCCCCAAAAGTACCCAAGCCCACACAAGAAAGTTCACAATCATAATTCCGCATTTCCGTCCTCGGGGGGAAATGGTGAAATATTATTTATGAACAAAGTAATCATGATATTTTCTGAACTGATCCAGACAAAATACGTTGCGACGGTTACTAACTGCAGTCTCGGGTTAGAAACAGCTGTGGCGCCCACTGTTGATCAGGAGATGGCAACTTTTCACTAACGGTAAATATTGGAAATCTTCTAGCTAATTGGAAATTTTTAGCATGGGTTTCAATTCAATTAAATAAAAATGTTATTACATTAGAGAAATAACACCCTTGACATTTATATGTGGTAAACATTGCATGCACGAATGGCTGATTCAGAAAATAAAACATTTCACTCGCAATACAAGATATCATGCATAAATACCAATGTCACAGTAAAAGGAATCACCCAATGATCATTCATTTCATCCATTCACATCGTCATGTCAGATGGCAAAGGTTCTCAAAAAAATGCATTTTAGAATGGAAGCTTGAACTAGATAGGCTGGACCATGACAGCCATGCAAATCGCGCTGAACGTTAGTTAGTTAAGTGGCATATATCTATTGGATGAAGTCTATGCCATTCCTATTAAATACAAACTTATGATATGGAGATCACATACCCTTAATGGACTAGCAATATAATCCAGATATAGCGGGTAAATAGCCTATATACATCTTTTCAGTAAAACATTTATTGCCCACTATACGCGTAAATCGCCATGCAACACGGTGATTCTTAGACTTCTAACCCGCGACCGTAGTGTGAAATTCAGCCGCATGGTAGCGCCAGGGGTAAATGGATCGGTCCGTTGTGGCTTTTTCCCACCAGGTGTCGAAACAAACATTCAAAGATGCGTAGGAATTACTTCGGTGAGCGGCGAAATTAAATTTCGCTAACACAGATACGTGTTCAGTACTACTACTACTACTACTACTACTACTAATAATAATAATAATAATAATACATATTTAATATACCGTCCTTATTAGTAGGAGCCATACAAAGGCGCTGTACAGTGATACCCCAAATATTAATAATATGACTATAAAAATCATATAAGATATTTAAATGATAATTACTATTTATCGGTGAAAGCAACTTTGAACAGGTATCGTTTTAGAACAGATTTAAAAGTTTAAAGGGAAGGCGCACTACTAACATATGTCGACCACTTATTCTACAAAGTGGGGACCGTAGCATTAATCGCACAATCACCATATGATTTCAAACCGAGACACAAGCACTTCTAACAGCATCTGACTGGAACTTTGGGATGACTTTCTAATGGACACCAGTTCATACAATTCAGTTGACATGTCATTGATAGATTTTTAAGTTATTAGTACAATCTTGAAGTAGATACGCTGTCTAACAGGTAGCCAATGTAGTTTTTGAAGAATTGGGGTGATATGATCATATTTTCTAGTATTTGTTACAATGCGAGCTGCACTATTCTGAATTCGCTGAAGGCGATTAATGTTATAATCAGATATGCCATATAACAGGGAGTTACAATAGTCTATACGAGATGTAACAAAGGCATGGACTACAGTTACAAGTGATTCTTGTGTCAAGAATGCTTTTAAACAGTGGATGTTCTTAAGATGGTAGTAGGCAGCTCGGCATACTGATGTGACATTTTCATACATGTTAATACATTGGTCAAAAATAACCCCTAGATTTGTTACTGACCCATTAGGGGTAATCGAAGATGCATCCATCTGTCTTTAGTCTATAAAATGCTGAAGAGTAAATAATAATAATAATAATAATAATAATAATATGTGATATTTATATAGCGCCATATTCAGCTAGATAGCTGCTCTAATGCTACCCTTCGGCTACGAGTCCTACGCTCTAACTAACTGCGCTATCACGGTAAAATATATCAGAAGAACATAAAGTAAGCTGTTTGGACAATCTTATCCAATTAGTCCTCAGTGAACTAGTAATTACGGCAGTGGCAATTTCTGTCGAGCAACAGCCAGGTTTAAGATGATGATGATGATGATGATGATTGATGTTTTACGGCCACTTTTGTGCATAAGGTAGGTTAAATGGGTCGAGCGACCTCCAAAGGTAATGAAGCGAAGTCGAAGATGAAACAACCTTCGGATATGCCCACGCCGAGATTCGAACACGGGTCGTAGTGATCCGTGGTCCAACACGCTGATGAAACACCCTTCTGACATAGCACGGCCGGGGTTTGAACCCTGGTGCTACAAATCTGTGGCCAACCGCGCTACCAGTTAGGCCATGGAAGCGCTCGCCACTTACACGTAATTCACTTGTATTGTTATATTGTTACCGAATTCTACTCGAGGTATTTATATGTTTCGAAATCAAACCTTTTAAGAACAGACTGAATCTCTGCATCCCATAAGTTGACCCACTTTAATTATCGCCCACTAATGTGACACCGTTCTCGTACAAATTTGAACAAAACAGAGTAAAAAATCAACTAAACTTCGTGTTAATTAATTATTCATCGACTTAACATTAATTAATGAAAGGCGCTAACGAGCCATTAGTTAATGTGTTACCACAGTCAAGATAATACTGGTAGTAATAGACATTATCCATAAACGTATTCAACATCAATTTATTATGGTTTAGTATAATATCCATATTAAATTAAATATCTAAAATCAAGTTATGGAAGTATCCAGTAAATGCTTATCTTTTGAGAGCCTTTCTTGACAAAAGACGGGTATGGTGTACAGACAACGCAATTCACTGTAATTTAGCCATTTCTATAAATAAATGAATACATTAATTTACGGACGTTGGGAGAAATATCTCACAAAAAATGTGTATAACAAATCTAGTCATACTTAATACTGTGTATATATAACATGTTTATATTCTATTTTTGTCTTCTAGTTAATAGCAGTTCGATATATTGTTATATCAGTATATTATAACGATTTAATTTAGTTGATTAAGTTTAGTTTATTTATCTTTTTTTAATCATACTATTACGTAAAAAATAATTAATCACCACTATATTGTAATATTTTATTTTACATTTAAGATATATTATTCCATGTCATTTTAATATTTTACATTTATAAATCTTGTATTGTAAAGTACTTTTGAATATGATATAGTTTATGAAAAGAATGCTATATAAATATGGTATATAATAATAATAATAATAATAATAATAATAACTAACAAGAAATGTGTATTTTCTTTATTTACTATCTGTATGTGATACTCTAGCGATGGCTAAATTAATCACATCGTACAATGACGTATCCATAAAGGCGCTTCTTT
Source organism: Paralvinella palmiformis (assembly GCA_025642065.1). Lineage (NCBI taxonomy): Eukaryota > Metazoa > Annelida > Polychaeta > Terebellida > Alvinellidae > Paralvinella > Paralvinella palmiformis. Next base: position 283,004 of record JAODUP010000363.1, read on the forward strand.
AGTTTGAATAATTTGTATCCTATGTAAATTTTAAAATATTGTATGACTGCATAATTTATGGTTACATCTAATATTCATATATTTTGTATACAAATAATGTACTAAATAATTTAAGATTTAGTACGGGGTCTTTCCTGTTTTTCCTTTGAAATAATGATATATATATATATATATATATATATATGCCATGTTAAACTATTATCTAAAGTAATCAAATTAACCGTAATCAACTAACCGAAATGAACCGAAACGCCGTTTTAATACACGTGTTTCGGTATAAATGTGTATTTGACTATCTTAGAAGAAAGACTTTCGCTGTAAACAAACTTGTATCTTTGGATCGATTGGTGAAGTTGAAAATATCAGACACTACTTTTACTCCTCTTTACGAATTCAAAAGGAACATTAGTCAACTTTATGAGATATTATAAACGCCCTCTCCTTAATAAACTAATCTTTTAATCGGCTTTTAATAGACAGTTGACAGATTTTATACCAACTTATACACATGAATCTGTGTCTCTCTAATTTAACAGTTAATTGAATCATCGCACCAAAATGGACTTTCACAGATTGTGCGTCGAAGAAGACTGATTGTGTTCGACTAAAACGGGCTACTACTGACGGCACTTTGTCCTAGAGTAATTAAATTAACGATGTTGAACAATACTGGCCTTGCTGACATAGAATATATATATATATATATATATATATATATATATATATATATATATAGACTTTACGCCTAACCGAAAAGCTGTGATGCTTTATAATTTAACAGTTAATTGAATCATCGCACCAAAATGGACTTTCACAGATTGTGCGTCGAAGAAGACTGATTGTGTTCGACTAAAACGGGCTACTACTGACGGCACTTTGTCCTAGAGTAATTAAATTAACGATCCTGTCACCGTCCGTTATACAGTTAACATTAGATTAGACGTGAAACCATTACGTAACCGGTAACGCCTGGCAACGGACTGGTGGCGTCAACACTGTATAATGGCGCCGTGATTACCTGTTCATTGTGGACTAATTGGACCCGATTGTCCAAATAGTTTATTCCCCGTTTTACTGATATGGTTTACTCTTCAGCATTTTATGGACTAAAAACAACATGTCTTAACACTCTAAAACAAACTAGTTTACAGTGATTATCATACACAATCGGACACTTTTATTACTGTGTACGCAGCCCTTTGTTAGAGAGAATTACTTTCGCTGTTTGCCGAATCCAAAGTAATTCCTACGTATCTTCGAATGTTAGTGTCGACATCTGGTGGGAAAAACATAAAATTACTTCCTCATTCCCGCGATCTATTCATACCGCATTCGGAGTACCGATATTACAGTAATTACTCCTTACGTGAATAATATTTCACCATCTTCCTCCGAGTACGGAAAAGCTGAATTATCATTATGAACCTTGTGATCTTGGATACTCTGAGATAAAGTGATCAGACGACGTGTTTACAGAATTAATCTCATGTTGTTGTTCATTTTGTTGTTGCTGTTGTTGCTGTTGTTGTTGTTGAGCTATGGATGATGATGTTGATGATGATTAGTGTTTTACGGCCACTTTTGTGCACATGTTAGGCTAAATGGGCCGAGCAACCTCCAAATGTAATAAAGCGAAGTCAAAGATGAAACACCCTTCAGGTATGCGGACGCCGAGATTCGAACTCAGGTGGTAGTGATCTGTGATCCAACACGCTACCAGTTAGACCACGGTGGCGCCCCTGTTGGACTGTGGAGTAGAGAGCCCTACCTATTGGATATAGATATTCCCATTATCAATCATCTAGAAACAAAACACTAACATCGACATAGAAATATATTATTTATTGACTAGAATGTTTATGGTTTACGACTAATAGAGAGCCGTCAGATATTAAACGTGCACGTTTTATATTATAAATTGGACATTATGATTTGACAACATACATTTTGTTGACTGAGCTTCCATAGCCACGAAATGACGGTAAGATGGCTAACTCACTCACATCAACTGATAATATAAACACTTTCTGTGGATATTTATATAATTTACGAGTGTCAATAAATCGTCATGATTTCTAAAATCCCCAAAACGGTGAAAGATAAATAAAATGCTAAATGATGGTAAATGTTAAATATATACTGTATTAACCACATTCATTGATGTGACGTAACCTTATTACTACTGATGTATAACCTGTTATTGTATGAAACTGTATGAATAAATTATGACGGAATGACTTGCCCCCAGCGGATCTGAAAGGCGTTTAGCTGTAATGTGATTCAGGACGATGTCATACCGCTTACTTGACACAAATCGATCAGCCAATTGAGGTGTAGACTTGAAAGGACATAGTGTCAATTGATTTGGGGTTTAGCAGAGAATATTATTAAGTTTGTAGAAGAGTTAATCTTTAATATATATATATACAATCTTAAATCTGAAATAGTCGGGCGTTTCCGTGGTCTAACCGTAGTGTGTTGGACCACACATCATTACCACCCATGTTCTAATCTCGGCGTGGGCATATCCGAAAGTTGTTTCATCTTTGACTTCGCTTCATTACCCTTGGAGGTCGCTCGGCCCATTTAGTGGCCATAAAACATCAACTATCATCATCGTCAATCTTAAATCGTAGGTGCTCACATTTCTATAAAGACTATTTCAGGACAGGACGCTATGGCTATGTGTGAGTAACACATTTTGCGCCTATAATAGCAGCATCCGTTGTATGCTTCCTTGGGAGTTGAGATTTGTGCTGGGTGGAAACAGGTCTGAGTTAGGGATAATAATATTGTAAATAATATTGTAAAGCGCCTTAGAGCAGCTTCTAGCTGAATAGAGCGCTATATAAATATCACATATTATAGTATTATTATCTCAATATATCGAGCTGGTTTTATTTCCAATGCTAGTAAAGCGCTATTTCAGTTGGTAATTATGACGTAACAGATTGCTTCCCCCATCACGAGAAAGCCAATTTTGTGACGTTATATCGTTACCTCGGTAACGGCTACATGGGCTGCCTAGTCATTTGGCTGTTGTTCAAAGGTATATGTAAACGCAGTAATAGGTATGATGTAAGTGAATACTAAACTATGCATATAACACATATCATTTGGCCATTTTAGCTGCATGTCCAATATGACCTTCATGTATTCCGCTGATCTTTAGACAAATGTATTTCTGAATAAAAAGTAACAACATAAACTTTCTCACCGCTTACCTACTTCGGCCCATTGTCCCTGATATCATGTCATACTGTAGCTGTCATACATGGACAAATACATTTCTATTCCTATTTTAATGTATTTAAATACCATTTTCAAGTATTTGTATTTGGGTTCCTACTTGAGCATTTCAAAATGAAACGTATTTTTTCCCAAATACATTAAAATACTTTCCCAAAATTGGTTCATGTATCGATCGTTTCTTTTCGTCACCAATTTGATTGGTTCCTGTTAGTAATCGAGAATCGTACTCTAGGTAAAATTACTACCCAACCTATTGATTTCTGTCTGAGATAAGAGCAACGGGGAATTGGCTATCAATACAATGTATCAGTTTCTCATTGCTGCATTTTCAGTCAAAGTTAAGATTCTCCTGATATCAATAAAGCCGTAAAATTAGAAAGATAGAGGTATGTTGTGAAGCTATTTATGAGTAGACATTATGGACAGATGTCACATTCTTACGGATGATACACTGACCTTGTCACAATCCATTGTGTGGAATGATTACTTTACGCCTGATATCCCTACCGACTCTATTCAGGGCAACAGGGTTGTTGTTGGTGGCGTGGTGATCCATAGAATGAGTAGGATGCATTGTACAATACCGACGCATCCAGGTTTATATCAGATGAGAATGATTTTGTGTATACAGGTGACTGATGAAGGACGACCAGAGCGTGATCTATTCCCGACGGCGTCAGACTTAGCTCAGTCTTTAAGACAGGTACCAAGGCAAGAGATGTACTCGTGGTACCCGATCCAGATTCATAGATCACAGATGAAGAAATATCATGACTTCTTCAGTTCTCTGATTGATGTATCAGTTCGCGATGCGACCCTCGTGGCTCTACCGTATCGACCAGAAGTAACAGATGAACTTAGATCCTTGTGGCCCTATGTTGAGAAGAACCATGGGCGCCTCCGTGGTCTAACTGGTAGCGCGTTGGACCAGAGATCACTACTACCCGAGTTCGAATCTCGGCGTGGGCATATCTGAGGGGTGTTTCATCTTTGACTTCGCTTCATTACTGAGATGTCTCATTGATGGTATACTTTTGAGACATAATCTTATGTCCATCAGGTGCATCGAACATGATTCATATTGTCATTATAATAATGTTAGGTGTTAATATATGTATTTATCACCTGTGATGGATGATGTGTGAGATGTTTATGCGATGTTTTGTTAATAGCGGTAAAATAGTATAAAGTTCGTGCACCGAAAAGAAATGATGCAAATATTTATTTATATTTGACTTTTAAATACTCTGAAGTTATTTCTATTTATATTTCAATACACTCACTCACGAAAGTATTTGTGTTTATAAATGTATTTCACCCGATGAAAAATTTATAGATAGATAGATAGATAGATATATTTATTTATGAATTTCCAGTATTATATACGTAATATATATTATGTAGACATACAATTAATATTGATTGATAACGTAGGAAATTGAGAGACCGAGATAGCTGAAGCCGTCTTATTCTAGCCCCTCCCCCCTCCCCTATTTAAATTCATATTCATTTATTTCATTCCATGTCTAACGTCAGCCACTAACATATATCAAGACCATATACGAGTAAACGTACAATATAAAGATCGTCTTCGATTCCAACAAACGGAAAGAGAGACAACCAAAACTAAAATGGCGTCGGTTAGAGATATTTGTGGACTTGTATTGATGTAAGTGGGATGTTAATGCAATTATAATTGGAGCTGGTGAAATAAATGAGGCTAATGAGACCGTAAATATCTATGTGATGATGGTATATTTTGTCTGCAGAAGGTTTACATCTACCGCTCTTTTCGGCTTCAGTACGTGGTGCTGCCGCGCTACGGTTGTTAGTACGATGTACAGGAAATCTTCAGGCTGGGGGGTTCGAATCCCAGTGCTATTTGTGTCTCTGGGATGATACATCGGAGGATTTTATTTCTTTAGGGACTGTTTCTTTGGCCGTATGTCTCAGGCGTGACCAGCGCTGGGGCCTCTAACCACTCGCTCGCTCGCTCGCTCGCTCACTCGCTCGCTCACTCACTCACTCACTCACTCACTCACTCACTCACTCACTCACTCACTCACTCACTCACTCACCACTCACCACTCACTCACTCACTCACTCACTCACTCACTCACTCACTCACTCACTCACTCACTCACCACTCACTCACTCACTCACTCACTCACTCACTCACTCACTCACTCACTCACTCACTCACTCACTCACTCACTCATGCACCCACTCACTCACTCACTCATGCACCCACTTACTCACCTTGTTGCTCCCAAAAGGTGTTTATCCGATAAAAAGACAGACGACATCGTTTTATCATTGCCGTCATGCAACTTTTTAACAGCCGCCGAGTAGTGTTGACATACAGTCAAATTTGGCTTAACTCGGCACAGTTGTATCTGCTATGCAAAGAAACTATTTATCATCCTACAATGGAATAGGGAGACGAGCGGAAGACCCTAACATATCTATGAGGGATTATCCTGTAAGCGAATAAATCAAGTTTGTTGTTAACGTTCCCGTTGTCATGACGTCATCGACCCGACGGTCGACTTTTAAATCAATTATATACGACATCTGTATTTCTCAAACTAAATTACTGATGCTGATGGGTGTGTTATTGATGAAACTGATTGGTGATGAAACTGAGTGGTGATGAAACTTCTTTGTTGGCTAACGGCTACAAGGAATAATAACTGAGTTATGACATAAATTAACAACTGACTCTTAGGTGATCATGATGATGAGGATTGATATTTTACGGCCACTTTTATGCGACCTTCAAAGGTAATGAAGCGAAGTCAAAGATGAAACAACCTTCAGATAGGCCGACGCCGGGATTCGTACACGGGTGGTAGTGATCTGTGGTCCAACACGCTACCGCTAGACCACGGAGGCACCCACCCCACTCTTAGGAAGACTAGGATTTAAAGATTGATAATTATATCCAGACATCTCCGTGGGACCAAGAGACAGCGATGGACGTAGAGACAAGGGTAGTAGGTTAGATGTACCACATCTATCTTTTTTTTAGGATTATCAGATGCAACTTTTTAACAACAGAATTAATTCGGGATGCCGGTTAAAGTCTGGAGCGATCTATATTTTAACAAAACCCAATTTTCGAGGGCTGAGCCCGCGAAGTTTTCCCTCGCAGTCGATGATGAGAGTATATTTTTTAATATTCGTCAGTTGTGGATAAAATAACTTCTGTACACCGATGACTCCTTTCTGATTTATTATCGACTTCACTTCAAACGCGATTCTCAATCAAGATCACGTGTTATACAATTTGGTTTAACTATAGTATTAAAATCAGCCATATTGACCGGAAGTTGCTGAACGAGGGAAAACGGAGTAATTTCGATGTTTATTATGGCAATGTATCAGTTTAAGGGAACATCTCAGAATGCAAATAATGCGGAATCCACGGAATAGCCATCACTGGAAAGTTGTTAATATAATAAATTAGGGAAGCGATAATAAGTTTATCTATTGACAGTTGGGCCTTTATTTTTACTGTACAGTCGTTATATTGAATAGTAGATTGTTATTATTATTATTATTATTATAATTATTATTATTATTATTATTATTATTATTATTATTATTATTATTATTATTATTATTATTATTATTATTATTATTATTATTATTATTGTTGTTGTTGTTGTTGGTTGTTGTTGTTGTTGTTATTATTATTATTGTTATTATTAGTAGTAGTATATTATTATTATTATTAGTAGTAGTAGTAGTAGTAGTATTAGTATTATTAGTATTACTATTATCATCATTACTATTAAATGTCTAACAGATATTACTCTAGAATCCACAGCTGGGAAAAAATCCAAACAAAACATGCATACCTCCTCCAAAAACCCTGACTGAGTTAGTCTGCTATCTATTAATCTCATCACTACGAACAACTGTCAAAACGATCCACACTGGCCATTTGACGACTGTTTCATCGCGCAAATATAAAACCTCTCATCTACCGACTGGGCTAAACGTATTTTGTTCGCCATTAACGCCTTACACAGTCAGAACCAACCCTATTATCGATGATGTCAGCTGATTGTCACTAATTTATTATTACATCGTTAGCATCAAACCTTATCCTATTAATGTCAGATATTTATATTGTTCACAAATGACATGCACATTTAAGATAATGAGCTTTCATTGCATAATACGGAGACCAGACATGGGGCCAATTCCATTTTGTCAATTCTATTTCCAATTCCACATCAAATTTATTAATTCCAATTCCAAATGTATCAATTCCAATTCCGTTGTTGCCTACTACTTTTTACCACGAGTAGGTACTATGAGTACCTACTCCGAGCAGTTCATATTCCAGGTAGGATTGTCATGGAAGAAATATCTCAATACAGATTAAACACTGGGCGATAATGGCGTAATGTGCCACCAAACGGTATTCTCGCCATAGACTGGGCTTCAGATTTGGCAGGACTGAATCATGAAACGTGGATGACGACCAAAAAAAAGGGGAAAAGGGGACGTGTCATTTCCATACCGCGAGGCATCCATCCACATTGGTGCGGGCCGGGAAGAATAAGGCGTCAGGTCGAGGAGAAATTAGTTGGATAACCCGAGAACAGTTGCGTCTGCCCGACAACGGAATCTTTCACGTCTCGACGGAGGAAGAGAAAGACCCGTAGATGTCGGCTAAAATTTATCCAAACACCCTCCTCCGATGGGCGAATAAATCACGTTCGTTCTTATCCCATTGTCACATCAGCAGCACCACAACGGTGACATCATTTACATGGTATTAGTGCGCGTCTTTAACCGGTTCCCTCCGGGGCGCCTCCATGGCCTAAGCGGTGGCGCGGTTGGCCGCGGAGCTATAGCACCTGGGTTCAAACTCCGGCCGGGCTATGTCAGAAGGGTGTTTCATCTTTCGCTTCGTCTCTCATTACCATTGGAGGTCGCTCAGCCCATTTAGGCTATAATGTGCACAAAACTGGCCGTAAAACAGCAGCCGTCACATTTTAACCAGTTCCCATCGTTATGTGGATGATGCTGCGTTGTCGTTTTGGACGAAACGCAATGGACCGGATTGGCCTGGAATATCGGTAGTTGGCCAACGGGGTTGATGAAATGACAAATCAGCTGAATTGCTGTTATTAAATAGTCCATAAAGTACTGCAATAAAAGTAACCGATCCATTTTTTTAACTAGACCCAGTCTCAGACCCAACCAATCATACGCTAGCCTGACAAAACCCCCCGCGGAGAAAACCCCCGAATAAATTTGTTTTTTGAGTTAGGGTTAATTGACAGTAATTAACACACATACAAATTGCTGTTGCAATATGGCCACTGTAATTAAAAATATTACAAATGGCGGCTAGACTGTCTGAGAGTTAGTTGTGATTGTTAGAATATGGCCACTGCAATTAAAAATTTGTGTTTGACCATATATAGTTATATTTTCAAAAACTATATATTAAATTCATATATAAATCACCTTTTCAAAACCACCACTGGCATTCAGGGGGTTTTGTCCGCAGGGTTTTTTGTCCGGGATTCTTGTCATACACACACGTGTACACGCAAAACCGGATCCAATGCAAATAAACGTATACGTTTGGGAACACGCGTATGAGGAAGAAGTAAACGCGTGTATGGAATGACGTAGATGCTTGTAATTGGACAAATACAGGCACCCATTTCGGTGTCGGATTGGTGCCTTTCTCGTTTCTGTAATTCCCCGAAGGATTATAACAGTTCTCACCGGAAGTTAATTATAAATGACACGAAACAAAAAGGAACACCTTTACCACAGATCTTACAGATGTCCAACAGGAAGATGGACAGAAGGAGTAGACAATGGACGTCAAACCGGAAGCTTAACTAGGATTTAGACGATTCTTGGATTATTGTGATATAGCTGGGAAGATATAAAGATTCCCAAATTTATTGATTGATGATGATGATGATGATGATGATGATGGTTGATGTTTTATGGCCACTTTTGTGCACATGGTGGGCTAAATGGGCCGAGCGACCTCCAAAGGTAATGAAGCGAAGTGAAAGATGAAACAACCTTCAGATATACCGACGCCGAGATTCGAACACGGGTGGTAGTGATCTGTGGTCCAACACGCTACCGCTAGACCATGGATGATTGATTTATCAGTCAATCGATTGATCGATTGAGTTGAGTGACTGTCTAACTGATGAAGTGACTAGCTGATTAACTAAAGAATTACTGACTAACTGACTAGGTGACTAGTTGATCTAATTAATGAATTATTTATTGTGTGTGTGTGTGAGAGTGCTTGCGTGTGTGTGTGTGTACGTGTGTGTGTGTGTGTGTGTGTACGTGTGTGTGTGTGAGAGAGAGAGAGACAGACAACCAGCATTTACGGATGCTATTGATTGAGAGCGTGGGTGAATAAATGCGCGCGTGTGTGTTTGTACCTGAGTATAAGTGAGTTGGTGAGTGTGTGAGTGTCTGAGTGCGTAAGTGACTGTTTGATTAACTGACTGACTAATCGAGCGACTAACTAACAAGCTTGTTCACCGCTTCCTGATTTGATGAATGAAAGAATGAATAAATTAATCAATGAACGGATGAATCGGTGTGTGTGTGTGTGTGTGTGTGTGTGTGCATGTGTGTATGTAAGTAAGGGTTCCAAAAGCACAGTGATAAGAGCAATGCACTGTAAAGTTCCACGTTGTGGGGTCGAATTAGGGTCATGCCTGGGTTTGATTGATATGTTTTGCTAGGAATTAAGCCATCGGTCATATGTTCAAGACGTGACTTATCTCTCTCTATCTCAAACAGTCTATATATTAATATATATATATATATATATATTATTATTATATATATATATATATATATATATATATCTAGACATATATCGTTAGTCATATGAATGAATAAATAAATTAACGAATGAATTCATTCATAAATGAACGAATGAACGAACGAATAAATAAATCAATGAACGAACGAACGCCATTGAACATTGACGTTTCATATTCCCCGAATACGTTTATCCAAATTTCATAAACACGATCTATGACGCAATGGGAAAAAAATAGGGCACTTCGTCATAAACAAATCTTCTCCTGGCTTCCATCTCCCACACAGGAAGCCGTAATGCGGCCTTATAAAAAAATAGCTGTCCTAATTGCCATAAAGACTGACAGAAGACATGAAAGGGGAACAACAAAACGGCACATTAACGCTCAATTAGCCGAGGCCCAAAGCTAGAAAAAGGTCAGAGCCGATAGCTTATAAAAATAATCAAATAATAAGGAATTCATTAAAGACTCGAACACGACAACGACACACCAATTAGCCGTCAGTCGGTGTGTGTGTGTGTGTGTGTGTGTGTGTGTGTGTGTGTGTGTGTGTGAGTGTAGTGTGTGTGTGTGTGTGGATTGTTGTGTGCGCGTCGTCGGGTGTCGGTGTGTCGAAATGACACCTCGGACATCGATATTAGTCTAGGAGTAATGATTCGGAGGCAAAGGATAGTCGGGATCCCTTGATGCTGGTCTCTGGGGTCTATTATATCTATATATCTATCCGTCTATCTATCTATCTATCTATTTATCTAACTATCTATCTATCTATTTGTCTACACATTTATCTGTTTCTGTTCAGATAGCTATATGCGCGGGCACGCACGCACGCACGCACGCACGCAAACAATCACGCACGTACGCATATATATATATATGTGTGTGTGTGTGCGCGCGTGTGTGTGTGTGCATGTGTATATGTGTATATGTAAGTAAGCATTCCAATAGCACAGTGATAAGAGCAATGCACTGTAAAGTTCCACGTTGTGGGGTCGAATCAGGGTCATGCCTGGGTGTGATGGATATGTTTTGTTAGGAATTAGGCTGTCGGTCATATATCCCAGATGTGACTAATCTCTCTCTATCTATATTATAAAATTAATATATATATATATATATATATATATATATATATATATATATATATATATAGACACGTGTCCTTAGTCATATATCAATTCTTCGTATTAAAATAGTGAATTTAATAAGTATCAGCATAAAGTTGACACTCCCTGAAACCTGCCTCATCGTGAAATAATAAATAACAATTGAACATCGCCATAAAGTCTGCTATATTTCACAGTAAAAGGGAACTATCATATTGAAAATATTCAGAGATGAATAACGACTTTGTATATGGCCGACATGACCTAAATTACGAGTTCTTTAATGAAAGTCAATGAGTGGTACAGTTCAGCTGACGAATGCCATCGCACTTGGACTGATATTTCAACCAATCAAAACAAAAAGCTTGACCTCGTGCATATAGATCCTGAACTGAACAATGGATAGGTTTCTTCACGGGTCAGGATCAGCATGGTATGATTATTTGGCAATGGCAGGTAAAATGGCAACGCCATCCGATCCGGAAGTTATAATATCAACTTTATCTGGATCCATGTCACCCTATCAACGACTACTCGCTGTTGTTGCGGCAACTTGATCTTTTGATTTCCGTTATTTAATAGTTCATATATGTATTTCATATTTTTGCACGAATGTTTTATAACCAACGACGTACGAACGCATTAGTACGATGCAATCAAATTACTCTTTAAGGATTTAGGCGCGATTAATGGCATACCTCCTGGATCAATTTAAAGGTACACGGATTTAACAAGAAAATATCGAAAGTCCAATTAACACGTCGTGTTTTGTTTTAGCAGATGAACTACACAGATCCACGTGATGTTTTAAAACGCTTTAAAATATTTTAAAGAACGCCCTCTCCCCCCGAAAATATACGACAATTTTATGTTAAGCACGATGTGGTATCCTACTGAAAAAATGGCCTAAATTTTATCAATTCCAAATCCACTCAATTCCATTTGGTCAATTCAAATTCAAATTCCCCATCAAATTTATCAATTCCAACTCAAATCCAATTCCAAATTTATCAATTTATCATTTTTTTTGCCTAATACTTTTTACCATGAGTAGGTACTACGAGTACTACTTGGAATACCTACTTCGAGTAGTTTATATTCCAAGTAGGATTGTCACAGAAGAAATATTTCTGACTTAAAAGAAACCAAAGTTCTGGATCATTTTAATTCCAGTATATTGGTAACACCATATGTAAACTAATTTGTGGATTAATTTTTTTTGTAGGAAACTTCAATTCCAATTACAAAATTGACCGTCAATTCCAATTCCGGAATTGAATGCGTGATATGACAAAGACGTGAATCACATGCTACAAACACTAGCCAAAAAGATGATGTTGATGATGATGATGATGACGATGACGATGTTGTTGTTGTTGATGATGTTGTTGGTGATGATGATGATAATGATGATGATGATGGTGATGGTGATGATGATGTTAATGTTGATGGTGATGATGGTGATGTTGATGATGATGATAATGATGATGATGATGACGATGTTGTTGTTGATGATGATGACGATGTTGTTGTTGATGATGTTGTTGGTGATGATGATGATGATGATGATGATCATGTTGATGGTGAAGATGATGATGAAGATGATGATGATATTGATGATGATTACGATGTTAATGATGATGATAACGACGACGATGATGATCATGATGATCATGATGATGACGAAGACGACGACGATATTACCAACCTGTTGCTCTCCGATAACGTCGTCAGGATTGTCGACCCAAATGTCCCCCCAAAATAGTAATCCGGCTGACAATTGGTATTCATACATCATTGAGAGATAGGATGGTGATAATCGACAGAGCCAGAGGCTGGTCAATTGTCCAAATGTTACGTGGTCTGCATGGTCAGGATCGAGTTGGAAGACGGATGGGTTTACTGTGGGCACAGAGAACAGGACTCTTTTGTCTAAATGTGGACGTCTGTCGGAGACCTGGTGAAGGACGGCTACTTGTGTTCGTTTGCGTGCTGGGGCCGGCTGTCTCACTCGCTCGCTCGCTCACTCGCTCGCTCGCTCACTCACTCACTCACTCACTCACTCACTCACTCACACTCACTCACTCACTCACTCACTCACTCACTCACTCACTCACTCACTCACTCACTCACTCACTCATCGAACGCCAAAACTCTAGTCAGCACGCATCCATATCATGGAACTTTTCTAAACCAAAATTTGAAAACAAATCACATCCTCACACGACGTATGGCGCCGAGTGTACATACCCGTCCACAGTCTGGCGCGCCGGCCTTCCACCGACCGAGCAGCCCTCAACACTCCTCAACGCTCCTCATCTTTCCTGGCCAGCATGGATAGACAGATAGAGAGACTAACTTGCAGCATCACGTACGGAGACGGTGAGGCTAACCGGAGATATTCCTCACGCGCCATTGCCCCGCTTTTAAGGAAGCCGCGGCTCGGCTCCGGCCTCGGGACCGCGCGATCATATCCGTCGTTCGCTCCACGTCGAAATAAACGTCCAGTTTGCCGGCTTCGCGCGGCCGCCTCCGCCTCAGACCCGGCGTCCCCGGGAGGCGACAGCGCGATAGAGATTGCTCGGACGTTAACGGGCTAAATGAAGCGGACGTGATCCGCTCGCTTGGCTAGCTCCCGGAATAAACGTCTATTTGTCCGGCTCCCGGACGCTAATGGTCCCCGGCTTAATTGTTGCGTCCGCCCGAAGATAACGCAATTTCGTGTTATTTATTCTGGTGGGAAATCAGAGCATATTGTTAGCCATTCCGCGCCGCTCCCCCACCACCAACACCACCTGTACGTCAGGGTTCTTATATATATATATATATATATATATATATATATATATATATACTGAGAGCGGATTGGCTGGAATAAAGGCCGCTCCCTTTGCCCTTTTCGCGATCGCGTGGTCAGTTTGGCATTTTTCTAGCGGAATGCACCTAGAAAAATGCTCAAAATTAATAAATATATAATATAATATAATATGATATAATACAATATAATAATAATACTAAACTACTTTTATGATAGACATAAACCTCTACCATCCAGGTTCTGATCCCGGTCTGGCTGTGTCTGAAGGGTGTTTCACATTTAACATTTTAGCCAGCGTACGGTCAAAAGTGAGCATAAAATAGTAATATTTCACTTTAAAAAAATTCTTACTATAGTCAGGACAAGGCCCAATACACGGAACATGTACAATAAACATACACGGTACACATAGAAAACTGAAATAAGGTTCTAGACGAAAATCACACGTCCTCATCAATATTAATCAAAAATGCATTAAATTATCGATCAAAGTGACATTAGAGAAAATCAATCAACCTAAAGTTCCGCGAAATGCTGTTTATGTCACTCCGACAACGTTCAGCGGTCAACCTAACAAACAACGGTCACGTGAGCTGCTCTGCCGACTATTTATTTCACCTGGTCGATGTCCCGCTAAGGATTCACCGAAATTCGGCCAACTGCAGCTCCTTCATCAAAAACAAACAATGGCATCCGAGATGTTGGGATTTCGTTGGCTGTTATTTTAATGAAAGCTCGCCGCATCACGATCTATTTGTCTTGTGTGTGAAGTTTTCCAGCAATGAAACTCTGTCCAGAAATTATATATATATATATATATATATATATATATATATATATATGCGGTGAAAACTGGGCCCGATGTTGGACGGTTTGCTTTTGGGATTGATCAGAAGACATTGATATATGCTCAGGTGTATTACGATCTCAAAACAGACCGCATGTGTGTGTGTGTGTGTGTGTGTGTGTGTATGTGTGTGTGACCTCTGTTTAAATAGTCATACTTGAGACATAAGGATGAGGGGCAATTCACAAAAATAAACACCCCAACCACCCAAAAAATCCATACACACGGAAGACAGGGATTCCAACAAAAAATTAGATTTACAACAGAGCGCTCTTGTTAAAAAGATGTTTAAAATATGTTAGAAATGTAGCTTCTTTGATATTGCGCATTGAATGATTGAGTGGTTGACCCTTTGCTGAACTTCGTAGCTGATCCCACCAGGCGACGGTGAAAGTTATACCAAGGTAAATAAAACAAACGGTTCGATGGCCTTTTCTGATTGATGAAACATCCCGTATTAATTCGTAGGCGGCAATGCCAGTCGATCTCAGAGATCGTATGCATTCAGTAACGTGCACCACGAAATGCCCGATTCACTTATTAACTCTATGATACACCAATACAAGAGAGACGCCGTCAGTGGATTCTTCCTTAGCAACATCCACAATAATAATTGAGATTTTTGCCATTTCTCTCATGTCGCTGATAATCTATCGTCAGATGATGTTCAGGCCAACAAACGAATGGAAAATGCAAAATATTTGTTATTTACGACTGAAAGTGACGGTGTTTTTAGAGAACAACCGATTTCCCACTTCGACTTCGTACACCGAAATGGACTCGAATAAAACAGCGTCCATAATACACCGCTCGAGTGAAAACAACGTCCATAATACAATGTACGTTGGTCGAGTTAAAACAACGCCCATAAGACGCTAGTCTAGTTAAAAACAACGCCCATGATGCGTTGTTCTCTAACATATCACGACATGACGTTGAACAAATAAATAAAACAGCCGATTGGTCGAACAACAAAAGTAGATCAAGAGGTTGTCTTACTGAAGCTTGATAAGGGATCCCATCCCACACACAGACACGGTGTTAGTGCTGGTGTTAGTGTTGGCAGAACGGTTTTAGCGCTTTCGGGTAGCTACGATAGGCCAACCTGGAACTGGATATTGTATAGGCTTGATAGGGTTGATCGGGTGATATCGTTGATAGGTCGTGAACATTGTGTGTGTGTGTGTGTGTGTGTGTGTGTGTGTGTGTTTTAACGCGTGGAAAAAGTCACTGGCACAAATAATTTGGAAGTGTGAAATTAACACTCTGGATGATTCATCCATGGATTAATGATAAACCGGCGACTTTTCATGCTGATCGGTCACAAAGGCTATCTATCTATCTATCTATCTATCTATCTATCTATCTATCTATCTATCTATCTATATATATATATATATATATATATATAATGGTTAAGATATGTCACATGCGTATGTTATAGTATTGATAAAAACCTGCATTAGTTCATTCAATCAATCAATCATTCATGCATCCATTCATTCCTTAATCCATGCATGCATTCATCCAAATGTTTATTCATTCATTCATTTGTTCATTAATTAATTAATTAATTAATTCATTCATTCATTCATTCATCCATCCATTTGTTTATTTATTTATTCATTCATTCATCCATCAATTATTTGTTTATTCATTCATTCATTCATTCATTCATTCATCCACCCATTCATTCTTTCTTTCATTCGTTTGTTTATTCATTCAGTCAGTCAGTCAGTCAATCATTTGTATGTTTGTTCATTCAGTAGTTCATTTGTTTGTTAATCTTTCTCTTTAACTATATTCTCATTTGGAAATCTGTATTAGTGAGGCAAATTCCTCATTTACACTCATTACATTGTTGAGTATCTTTGTGTTGTCTCTCTAGCCGCGTCTTTTGTTGATGACACAAAGTCAACTGCTTTGAGTAAACACATTCATCTTCCAGGAAATTAATTATTAATTAAGCAAATATATCTCGTACATCTGCTAGCTGTATGATGCAGGGTGGGGCATTATCGACGTAACAGGGTAATATACGAGTTACTGTTAGGTGGCTAGGTCACATACACACACACACACACACACACACACACACACACAACACACACAGCTATATCGAGCGATACATAGCTCTCTCTCTCTCTCTCTCTCTCTCTATCTCCATGTATGTGTATATGTGAGTGTGCATGTGTGTCTTAGTGTTTGTGTTTGTGTGTGTAAACTGTATGTGTGAGTTTACTTGTGTGTGTGTGTTTGTATTTTTTGGTATGTGTGTACGCGCGCGTATGTATGTGTGAGTCGGTAGGAGGGTAAACACATCGCAATATATATATATATATATATATATATATATATATACACACAAACGTAATATGCACGTACATACATAGATAAATATACTATCATTCACACATACATACATACATGTATGCGCATATGGGTATATCATTACATGAACACGTGTGCATAGGTTCTATAATATACTCTTTCATATATGTTCATGTTTCTATCGATCTATATGTATACCTACTTATATAATAATGCAAACATGTATTTACTCACACATCTATGTATCTGGTCATATAAACACAAGCAAGGATCAAAACACATTATATAAGGATAGAAATCATTTACTTTCGCAGATATAACATTCAAGTTTATGTTGTCATATGTACAGAAACACGGACCACAATCTCGTATAGGCATACATTAGAGAACTGTTTATATATATATATATATATATATATATATATATATATATATGCATGTAATCATACATATAATCACATACACTCGGAGTCAGCTACATATCGTCAGAAAGCTCGTGAAAATATACACCTATATTCTACACAGTATGAGCCTTATATTAGGATTAATGAATCTCATGAATAATGCATTAGTTCCGTTGGTCACATGACTCCAAGAAGTTAACAAATGAACACACACGAAGTTTTAAAGGTAAGGACGGCGAATACCTCGTCCGGGACAGTCATCATCAGGGAGAATGGATCCAGGTCCAAACCTTATGGCTAAAGATTTATTTTTAATTGTTTTGTACTCAGTCGGACGAGGCAGTTTCGTTCTTGTCCATACACATTTGCCACTTTGGCTAGTAGATGTTTGTATACCATACAAATGCGGTTTTGTTTATACAAAGCTAAGGCGAGGGTTTAATATGCTAATCACTATATAGTACAAGGTGGAAGTAAGGGTTATCATAAGAAGCTTTGTTATTGGGTTAACGTTTCACTCTTTACATCTGATAATATAACAGATGAATTCTAATGACATCTGATTGCGTTTTATATTAGTAAGGTACATATTTTCGTATGAATCGGTTAGGTTTTGTTGACCGTTGTTAACTAAGACTATATTTGTCAGTCTCTCTCCCCTCTCTCTCTCTCTCTCTCTCTCTGTGTGTGTGTGTGTGTGTGTGTCTGAAGTAGGGAGAGAGAGGGAGAGGGAGAGAGTCCTAGCACGCTTGGCGCCGAAAGCGACGCATCAGGGTGATTCTATTATATAATGAAGTCTTTCCTTTGAGCAAACCAAGCAAGTCGCGCACCCAATCCATCACCCCCCGTCCACCAGCCCAGACATCGCCGATCCATAGACTCGTGCAGAACAAAACTCGACCAGAGAAACGTGCCAACTATTCCTTCGAACAGACAAAACCCACATCTAGCAAGCTAAGACCTAAATATATAGTACAGCAACAACAGCAGGAACAGCCGCAGCAACAGCAGCAGGAACAGCCGCAGCAACAGAACCCGAATCAGGCTCAAAACTCCGCGTAACTCCGACACGTGGCCTGAACGGGTCTGAAGCGATTTCCCCGGAGCGAGCGAACTCGCCTTTCTTACCGGATGAGCACCGGATGTTGGAATATCCACTTCCGGTAATTGGTGACGTTGTGCAGTTACGATTCGTCGATATGTCGGCGATGATTCGATTCTGGACAGCGGTGATAATACTCTTGTGCATAGCGTTCAGTTTAGATATGTTCTTCCGGATCCCGTACGGATGAAATGATACGTTGAGAGGGTTTACCATTTTCCAGTTAAGTCGATTGGGTTATGATGGTCGAGTCTTTGGACCGGATTCGTGGTTGCGTAACGAAAACAGCTCCACCACCACATCCGCCCCCCTTACCAGACACCGCCATAGTTTAGCATCGGGATTACAATGGAATCGTTAGTCGATTTGGCTTACTGATTTTGTTATTAGTAGAACATTTTGAAAAATAAATCATTGATAATAATATGACATAAGATAACACGCACGCACGCGCACACATGCACACACGCATACACATACGCACGCACACACACGCACACACGAGCAGGCACAAAACAGTGGGCGATGCTGTGTTAGAATTAGATCGCCAACTGGATAACCCGAACCGTACTGATAGTCGTGTACAGAGATGCGGCGCCACACAAGCGTTCTGGAATGGCGGTGGCCTTATCCAAAGTTAGACCAAATCGCTTCGGTAAGTCATTCCATATAGCTCAGGCTCTTCATGTGCCCCAGGACAATTCCGTCCAGCGCTATGGCGTGTAAAACGATGGCCCCACGCCCGTGATATCGGCGTCGGTCGACCATCCTATCTTATCTACGCCGCGACCCATAACGCTCGGCGTGACTGATCCCGAATGCGGCCGGCCCGTCTTCGTCGCGATAGCATCTTCGACGCGTACCTATCGCCTCGGCAGTCGGTGAGCACTCGCCGCACGATATTCGTGACGCGTACGTCGTCGTAATTCGAACGAAGAAGGACGACCACTTCGGCTGAGAAGACGCAAAACAAATCAACAAGCACTCGTACTGCGTACGGAGCCACAAATAACAATGACACGACGATTCGTAAAGAAAGACAATTTTCTCGAACAAAAAACCACACACAAACAAAACGATATTAAAATCTAACGACTGATGACATTACTAGCGAGATTATTCGTGGTCAGATTGCCATCGCAAGTGAGTTCGCGGAGAGACGTTGGTCGATGATTTGAGAGCAAACGCAGGAAAACTGTACCGTATATAAAGTCTAACATCGTATCTTTCCGCGCGATGACGTACGCGGCGGTGGTGGTCCTGTCGGGTATCTCTGTCCGCGGTTGTTCGGCGGGACGTTGCCGATCGTCGAGCTACGAGCGATCTTAGACGGGGCGACCTCGTGCGGTCGGTAGACCTCGGTCTGGCAACAGAACGCGTCGCCGTTCCTGGCGCAGCACGGCGGCACCGGATCGAAGAGTGACAATATGTCGGGAGCCGACTGCGTAAACTTGTTCCCGTGCAGCCCGCAAGGAACGACGTAGTTATTGGACTGAGCGGCAGCCGCGGCAGCGGCAGTTACGGCGACGAACGAGCGGTTAGCCGTCGGCGGATCCCACTGCCCGGATTTGGCTCGCTTGTGTCGGAGGTCTCGCCTCGATCTCGGCCTGTCCCGCGGCGCGTCGGCTTCCATCCATATGGAGTCGTCCTCCAGCTGGCCGTCCCTGCTGCGGGCCAGCGACAGCCTGCCCGACTTGCTGTTCTTGCGAGCGAGGTGGTGCTGCCGGCAGAGCGGCTCGTCGATGCCGGGCGGCGCCGCCGATGACTGATACTTCATCATCGTGTCCATCTCGCGAACGTCGATCGGGATCACGTCGAGCATGTCGTCGTCGTCGTAGGTCGGCGACGACAGCAGGTTCCTGCCCTGCCATTCGTCCTCCCTGTTGTTGATCTTTTTCGTCTTTTTGCCCCTCTTGCCTTGTGGCTTCCTGATGTTGTACGGGGATGTGCCGATGACGTTGATGCCGAGCTCGTCCTGGGTCGCCCTTTTGAGGTTCTCCTCATTGGCCGAGCTTTCCTGCAGGTTGTTGATGACGAATCGCCATTGGTCGAGCTTCCTCTCGGCATTCCTTCGTCTGGAACGACACAATAGCGTACACGTCATTATATATATATATATATATATATATATATATCAGTCAGATATATATCAGGATATCAGTCAGAGTGATGACAGCCATGGAAATAAGAGAAGATAAATAAACCCTCCGTGGGCAACATTATAATCAAAATTGTTATTAATACCGACACAGTAATCTCAAAAGCTTAACACAGTAGAAGATATCCTTTGAACTCTGGAAATATTTCTTACAAATTGCAAATAAGCGTATGTCTTCTAGGCGCGCCATGGTATATTTCGAAAGCATTACCGTCAGCCAAATATCATGTAATCCAAAAGAAACGTGACTGACGTGTTATTATTTATTAGACAAAACAAAACAGACTGCTGATAAATGGCTGATAAAAGACGAGAAGAAAAAGATCTGAAAAAAGAAACCCCGGAAATAATCGATTACCAACGCCTGGCATGAGTCATTTGGCGCGGCTGACTCAGTCAGTTCAAACGAGCCCTTCCGCCATAACATTTTACAACAATGTAAAGAGGTAATATTAGCTGTTCTTAACAAACGACAGCTACTATTTTCAATAACAAATCACCGCAGTCCGTTAGCCAAATCTCCGTTAGATTACCGGGCGTACAAAGAATAAAAAATGCAGCGCGGAACGATAAAACGCAGCCATTCCGAAACTCGTTTCTAATAACAACAGTTGGACGAGTCCGTCAATAGGCGTGCGCGGACACGACACTTGGAGAGAGACGAATTCCAGCAGCACCGACAAAGAGCTCGTTCGTACGACGTCCGCGGATCTGTTGACAATTTGCGAACGGCGGTTAGGGACGCGTCGTTGACACACGTCCGAGGCCCGAGAGCTGATCAAACAATGCCATTCATAAGGGGCGTCCCAAATAAAAAACGCACCAGCGGCCACTCGACGGCAGCAGGTCGGCGGGTGGGGGGGGAGGAGGATAGGTGTAATAATTCTACGCGTCGAGCCGATGACGGCCCGATGACCGGAATGGCTTCCCGGCGGCCATGATTTGTGACTCGATAAAGTGACCAAAGCGATTGGCCCCGATCTTCGAGAGGCGACGAAGGGCCGCGGGAAACAATAACGAACCAACGGCGTCAATTCCGAATGCATATTTTATGGCTTGCATCGACACGAAATTGCCGCGAGTCAGGAATTCTCCGCTGAAAGAGTTGCGCACGTACGACTTAGAGCACCGCTAGACGTGCGGCTTCTGGCCGCTGTTCCGGGGCTATTTACGCCGCAGACGGGATAAATTAGCCGATATTGATATAAATCCGGTAACGACCGCCGAATTGGACACCGACCGGCCTCGTTTGATGGCCCGGAAGTGGCCGTCTTACGGCTGTCGGGGTTCAATAAAGCGCGGGCTTGGATAGGACGCACTACATCCGAAATGGGTTTCCATCTCATTTGTCGGCGCATTGTTACGCCTTCGTACCGCGTCAACCCGCGGCGGAGCGGGTCCTTGTCGGAACGCGGCCCGCGGACTGGGAGGGCCGCGGTGCGCCTTCTGGATTCGCTTATCGACGCGCGCACGGATCGGACGGCGCTAATTAACTGCTCATCAAGCGGTAATTCGGTGTTGGGCCTTGAGCGATGTTAGCCCATCGTTCCGGCTGCAGGCCGCTGACGATCTCGCCGCCTTTCCGCGCGACATGTCGGGATATCGCCGCGGGCTACTGCAATTCGTCTTTTGTTAGCGCATGATCTATATATAGATTACACATCGCCTGGTAAGCGGACAGTCATTACCTTGGTTTTACATGTGTGCCGACTCGTAAAACGGCACCCGAGTCTGGGTTCTGGATAACGCCTTAATAGCCGAAAAAACACGATCATTTTGGTATTTAGAAAACCCTTAAATCCTTCCACGCCTGCGCAGCGATTGATGGTATGCAAAGAGGAAATTAAACACACACACACACACAGCGAGAGTGTCGCTTTAATGGTGAATTTATTATAACAATGGCGCTTGATGCATTAAATCGTCTTCGCTTGTGTGAAAGGATTTGCAGTAAAATGATGGTGAAATGGTATAGAATCTTTGAGACGATTATATTAGGCTAAGGCGCTCAGTCTGACTCATCAATAGCAAACCAAGTAATATACACGTTTTCCATTCGTAGGATTGCAGCGAAATTATCCGTGACATCGAGCTTCGGAGGCTGTAATTGTACTGGATTAGATGATGCGAAAACCTCGGCAAGGCGAGTTAATAGTTCCACGCCGTGCATCGAATTTTGAAACCCCGTACACTGGACGCGAGGCGCCTGCGATTAGATAGGAGAGTAGTTTCTCCCGTGGGGCTTCACTAGGGCGCCCACATAGCCTAACTGGTAACGCGTGTGGTCACATATCTATAGCACCTGGGTTCAAACCGCGACTGGTCTATGTCTGAAGGTTATTTCATCTTGCACTTCGCCTCATTACATTTGGAAGTCGCTCGACCCATATGCCCTGTGCACCAAAGTGGCCGTAAAATAGCGAGATTTACATTTTTACCAAAGTAAACGCAGTAAATTCAGAATTCGGTTAGAGATCAAGAGGCTCAGGTCACTCCACGACATTATCAGAATATCATAAATCGGATTGGAAACTCGTCATGACCCGGATCGCTGATTAAAGAATCCCGACATTGCACTCACCAATCCCGACGACTTTAAAACTTATGCCGACAGAAAAACAGATGGAATTCGAGACTACAGTCTTAAAAAGTGGTCTTTGGGGGAACCCCAGGGTTCTTTTGGGTTCTAAGTTTCTGGATAGGGTTCTTTGGCCACACAAAGGTTCTTCGGGGCTAACGGGGCGCAAATGGGTTCTGAAAGGGTTCTTCGTGAGAACATTTCTCTTGCAAGGGTTCTTTCAACCACTGAGTACAAATAAAACGATTAGTTCAATGGATAGAATGTGATTTGAGTATTATAATATTTGAAATATATCGTATGACATGATAATATTATGGATAGATATGTATTACCTGGTTTTGTAGGAAAGATATTCTATTAATCTAAGATTTTTTTACCGTAACACTGTTTAAAATTTGTTTCCGGCTAGGTGATCCATGTGTGAACGAAAGAACAAGTATTTCACAACTTAGTAATTAACATTTATAGTGAAAGGTTACACGGGACCAGTCTCATCAGATCAAAGCTTTTTGTGTGAACAGCCATATTTGTTGGTGGTCTCCATTAGCCTAAAGATGAGGTATTTACGTGAACAAGTTTAGCGGGAAGGTCCGACACGTTTTGTCACAAAAAATCACAAATTAAGGTAACTATGTTTTTCTATTATATGTCTATTGATGTAATAGCAGTTGTATCATAGCTAACACATAACTAGAAATTGTTCTATAATTTAAGTTAGTAAGCAAAGAAGAGACGGAATACTCGCGTAAAATATACACATAGAAAACATCTTATCCTCAACAATTAAACTTAACTTAAAGGATATACCATTCAGTCTCCCGGAAGATGCTAACGTTGAATAACATAAAGATGGCGATGGTGATGATTGATGTTTTACGGCCACCTTTGTGCGCAAGGTAGGCTAAATGGGCCCCGAGCGATCTACAAAGGTAATGAAGCGAAGTCAAAGATGAAACACCCTTCAGATATGTCCACGCCGAGATTCGAAATCATGTGGTAGTGATCTGTGGTCCAATGCGCTACAAAATGGCTATTTTGTTCCATCTTAATTTTCTTTTTGTTAATCATTTGAATATATTAAAGTATTAGTTTCTTGGCCTTGAATATCTCTCAACATGGCGGCCGTTTGAACCTGACACCATTCATCAACCTTAGAAGCTACCGAAAAGATAGGAAATAAGTTAACAGTGGTAGCCAATACTCTTCTTATGTATGACTTAAATTGTATTAGCTATAACTATATATATATATATATATATATATATATATATATATATATATATATATATATATATATATATTGTATGTGTGTGTGTCGTGTGCGTGCGTGCATGAGTAATTGGAGTCGATAACCTTGTTTGAACTGTTGTCAGAGGTTTGTTAGTAGGTAATACATCTACTCAAACATACATTAGTTAAAACAACCAGTAATTAGTCATTGATGTGATGGAAGGTAACTTCGTAATAATACTAATAATAATAATAATAATAATAATAATATGTGATATTTATATACCGCCCTATCCAGCTGCCTTAAGGCGCTTAACAGTATTATAACCACTGACTCAGACCCGTATCAATCCAGCATACGTATCAACTCCCAAGGTGGCATACAACGCACGCTACCATTATCGACGTAGACCGTTACACAGACAGACATATCCATCACTAATTCTAAATAAATTCTGAAATTACAATATATGAGATATTCGGTGGAGAAAACCTTCCCAGTTGCCCGGTTGGATGAAACCCTCCTCCTACTATAGTGCCACGGCCGGGATTCGAACCTCGGACCTCCCGAACCCCGGGACGGCATGATCATGGGTAAATAGTCCCACACCAGGATCCTTAACTTAATCCCTGGCACGGCCTGGATATGTTTGATTGGTGTTTCATCTTTCAATTCGATTCATTGCCTTTGGATGTCGCTTTTGATAATAATAATGATAATAATGTATATTTAATAAAGCGCCCTTACTAGCAGGAGCCATTCAAAGGCGCTGTACAAATAATATGTAATTTAATAATACCCCAAATAATGTCTGTAAAAACCCTGTAATGATTTAAAAGATAATAATTATTTATCTGTGAAAGCGACCTTGAACAGGTGTGTTTTTAGAAGAGATTTAAAAGGTTCAAGAGATGACGCATTTCTAATATCCACCGGCAACCTATTCCACGAAGTGGGGGCTGTAACACTAAATGCACAATCACCATATAACTTGAGCCGAGACACTGACACCTGCAATAGTATCTGACTGGATGACCTGAGTTTTCGGGATGACTTTCTAATGGACACCAGTTCACACAGGTATTCTGGCGCCATATCATTAATAGATTTATAAGTTATTACCAAAACTTGAAATAGATACGCTGTCTAACAGGTAGCCAATGTAGTTTTTGAAGAATTGGGGTGATATGATCATATTTTCTAGTATTTGCTTTTCCATTTAGCTAATCTTTCATTACAGTTTACTACTGCGACTAATTCGATTTAAACATAGAATTTGGAATAAGCGACAGATTCTGTGTCAAAATCATTCACACCCGCCCGGCTCAATGCAGGATTCCTCTAACTGTAGGGCCACAGTTGAGATTCGAATCTGGACCTCTTTGGGGCGTTAGAGATGAATTATGGAGTCCCAGAACTTAATTACGTCGGTCACAAAGGCTTCTCGTTTACTTCATTATTGAAATAGATGTATCTCCCCCCCCTCCTTATACACCTATATACAATCCTAAGAGTCATCGAATTGCGAGCTTTAAATGAGTACGTTTTCTGAAATCTTCGAATAAGATGATTGATGTTTTACGGCCACTTTTGAGGCGAAGTCAAAGATGAAACAACCTTCAGATATGCCGACGCCGAGATTCGAACACGGGTGGTAGTGATTTGTGGTCCAACACGCTACTGTTTGACCACGGAGGCGCCACTTTTCGAATACCAAAGGTAAATGTTGGGACAAAGACATCGCGGAATTCCGACGGCTACCTCCTTGCCCTTCTCCGACATCATCATGCACCGATCATGCACAATAAATAGCAAGCTCAGGTCGGTATGATCCGTATATTGGCTCAATGTGTTCATGCACGCGCCCATACGCAGACACACGTGTGCGCATGCGCACGTATCCGATTGGATAGAGACGGGAAACGGTTGTCAATTACCGAACGAAGTGATGCACGACCATTCACCACTTCGCGCCAAAATGCCACCGAGTCGCTGGCAATGAAATCTACGCCCAATAAACAGCGTCCGTATCGACCCGTATCGGGCCGGATCGTCGACCGAGGTCAAACGGAATTTCCGCTATCGAGCGGATCTCTTTGCGGGTCAACATGCTCCGGGGGTGCTCTACGTTCATTCATGCAAACCAAATCGAGAAGCCGGGGTTCACAAGACGTAACACTAAGGTTAGTCCACATCCTGGCGACATCTGGCGGAAACGTTTGTTTAAATGGCGGCGTCGAGTTCGGCGGAAATGGTGGGGGGAGGGATTTGCGGTTAGTGGAACTCCATTAGATAGGCACGCATATCTCGAATGCACAGCATAGCGAGCTATCAATACTGCAATGAGAACCAGGGATATGCCACTTTTTGGCGTCCCGATTATATGTACCAAATTAGAAATTTACAGGAAAGGTTTTGCCTAGCTATACAAAAGTAGGCATCATTATTATCAGACGGTGTGTATTTTCAGAATACATTAATTGGGAAGAAAATGACAGAAACGTAATGTTGACACGTCTATAAATCCGATCAGAACAGAATTTGTTTAAATTGATCTCAATTCGGAAACGAGGTACTTAAAAGGCGCAGAAACGGCACTTTAACAGGCCACTAAAGAAGGAAGATCTTAGCCAACCGTCCATTTCTTATACCCAGAGACGCCCACAAGTCGAAATGATGCTATGACAATTGTTATACTTGGGGGGGGAGGGGGTTGTACCCAAATTTCACGCTCAACCGCAGGACTGTTTTGGAAGATGTTCGTGAGGGAGAATTCTGACCGATTAATGTTTTCCGGCCACTTTGGTGCACCTGATAGGCTAAACGGGCCGAGCGACCTCCAAAGGATAATGAAGCGAAGTCAAAGATGAAACACCCTTCAGATATGGCCACGCTTAGATTCGAACTGGGATGGTAGCGATCTGTGATCCAACGCGCTACCAATGAGACCTCGCCAGGGAGGATGAGGCCGTTCGATGGGAAGTCGACGGGTCAGTAGGTAACTACGACATGCACACCATTTTGGGAGCCGAACGCCTACGAAACAACATCTAAAGCAGTTTAGGCAGCGTAACAAATACACGATTACGTACATGGGCGTACCTGTATCTTGGCCGGATACTAAACGGATGACGAAAACGAGAAGAAAAGAAGACAATTCGTGAATTAGAATCCGGAGAGAACTGCAATAGGCAAGTATTATAGTTAAGAGTGTATTAAAAACTGGTGTACATTCTTTAATATACGTTATTGCCTTCTGATTAATGATCGATAGATTGGTGTTGATCTGTGGTCCTAAATACAGACCGGTAGATTATTCGGGTGGTAGTGATCTATGGTCCAGCAAGCTACCATATAAAGATATATATATATATATATATATATATATATATATATATATATATAGAGAGAGAGAGAGAGAGAGAGAGAGAGAGAGAGAGAGAGAGAGAGAGAGAAAGAGAGAGAGAAAGAGAGGGGGGGATGAAAAATGTGAGGTTGGGTGAGTGAGTGAGTGAGGGAGTGAGCGAGCGATTGAGCGAGAGAGAGAGAGAGAGAGAGAGAGAGAGAGAGAGAGAGAGAGAGATAGAGTAAGTGAGTGAGTGATTGAGTGAGAGCGGAACAGAGGGACAGGAATGACGACCCTGTATGAGGTACTATGAGCATCAAGCTATCGGAAATCAACGTGTACAGAATCAAACCTATTTGTGTTATGTGCCGTAAGCAGTAGCCGTTGATGGTCGCACCACAGAGCGGTTTGTTGACGATGCATGACAATAAGGGAGCGGCGTCTTTGTCGTACCACATCCAAGAACAAACAGGGCCATGAGAGACCCGCCAGCTAAAGTAAGACATACACGAAGGGGGAGAAGGCATAGATAAATATAGCTCTTCCTCTCCTGTTTAGGCCATGGCATAGAGGAATACGCCTGATATAGGTCGAAGGCCATGGAAACGTTGTCACTTTTTTGTCGAGTAATCCTATTCGTTGAGGAAAAATGAGTAAGCGAGTGAATCAGTAAACCAGTTAGTGACTACTGAGATCTGGGACATATGATCGAAGGGATGCTGCCTACGGCTGCGTTGAGTTTAATCTTTTGACTCGGTACTGGTCACACTTAAGGGATATCGCCCGGGGGGGGGGGGGTGTCGCTGGGGTATCGCTCCCTATTGCAATCGCATCCGATTTAACACAGGTGTGAGTTGGTTTCGAATCCACAACCTGGAGGTTTGCAGCATCATGCTCAGACCGCCGCGTTATTGGCGCGCCACTAAATGAGTAACTCGGTGAGAAAGTGAGTGTATGATTTGTTTACCATCGATGATGATGCTGATGATGATGATGATGATGATTGGTGTCTTACGGCCACTTTCGTGCACCTGTTAGGCTAAACGGGCCGAGCGACCTCCAAAGGTAATGAAAAAAAGATGAAACACCCATCAGATATGCCCACGCCGAGACGATTCGAACTCAGGTGGTAGTGATCTGTGGTCCAACGCCCAACCAGTTAGACCCCGGGGGCCGCCCCATGTTTACCATCGAAATGCGGCGATCGTTCCGAAGCCAGGACCAGGACAGCGTCCACGAGAATAATGGATGAAGCCCGAGTAGCGGGTCTTCCTTTGTTCGCGGCGATGACGGGATGTAAAACAATGGAAAGGTCGAAGGCGACGGAATGCTCGCCACTTATTAGATAATAATGCTCATCTCTGACGGAGACAACATTAGGGGAATAGTCCCCAAATAGCCACAACACCTTACATCGTCCAACTCGTCGAAAACGGGCAGTTTGGGGGGGGGGGATAGTGTTAGTCGATGTAAACTTTCAGAAACGTTCGCGATCTTAAAACGTTCGGTAGAGTGCATCAGTGAGAGAATGAGTGAGTGAGTGGCTTGTTTATTCTCAGTATTTGGTCATAACTGGGTCGTATGGTCTAATGGGCGACCACACAGGTAAACGTCCCAATATGTACCGGTATCTATCGGAATGGAACCTACAATTTGGAAGCGCTCGGTAGTGTGTTTGCCGTATATGATCGCGAACTCTGGATAACGTAAACTGAGGTGGTTCGTCTGGCGGGTAAATGAAGGGGGAGATGAATGAGAAACGAAGGGGACATTAAGGATAAATGAAGGGCAAATGAAGGAGAGATGAAGGGTAAATGAAGGGAAAATGAAGGGGAGATGAAGGGTAAATGAAGGGTAAATGAAGGGGAGATGAAGGGTAAATGAAGGGAAAATGAAGGGGAGATGAAGGGTAAATGAAGGGAAAATGAAGGGGAGATGAAGGGGAGATGAAGGGTAAATGAAGGGGAAATGAAGGGTAAACGAAGGGAACATGAAGGGTAAATGAAGGGCAAATGAAGGAGAGATGAAGGGAAATTAAGGGCAAATGAAGCGGAGTTAAAAGGCAAATGAAGGGCAAATGAAGGGGAGATAAAGGTGAAATGAAGGGCAACTGAAGGAGAGATGAAGGGAAATTAAGAGCAAATGAAGGGGAGATGAAGGGTAAATGAAGGGTAAATAAAGGGGAGATGATGGTGAAATGAAGGGCAAATGAAGAGCGTAGCAAAAGACGACCACATTGGAGGCAGCAAATTTGTGACGTGCGCGCATTTAATGCAGTTATAATAATAAAAATAATAAAACCTGATCGAATAATGTGTGTCTCTTTATATACATATTATAATATATACACATCACCGTCACACCATCTTACACATGTTACTTCGTATCGCATTGTCTGTTTAATGTTTGATGAACATAAATATTGAATGAACGTAACACAATAAGGGAGTTTGTTTAATCCGGAGGCTGGTCACAGTCTGTGGAGGGATGACACCCTACAAATACATCCCATAAAAACACATACGACTAGATACCATGTCACATTTGAACTTAGAAGCTGACGTTTGTCAGATCGATGAGTTATACTGTAACACAGAGGTCCCTGATGATGATGATGATGATGATGATAATAATATAAGGTGCCCCTTTTATAAAAATCCATTAAAAGATCAAATACAGTGTTATTGTATCTGACTGGATGATGTGAAATATTGGGACGACCTTCTGATGGCCAACAAATCGCGTAGGATGGTCAGTGAATACAGAAGATGATGCCGCTGCTGCTGCTGATAATGATCATTTGTCATGATGATGATGATGATGATGATGCTAATTCCGATGGTGATGATCACGATGAGCACGATAGGGGATCACCTTCTCGTCATCGACCTCCACGTTGGCCCGTTATCAGATCGGCCACCTCGGCCGCCGCTCGCAAACTTCTCCAGTTCTCGGCCCCGACACCAGAGGGCGTCTAACCGGGGCGTTATGGCAATTTCCGGCGCCAACGCCGGGACAAATAATGGCTCGGGCCTTCTCTAAACAAACACGGATCGGGGAGCACGCCCGTCACCGGGATCTGGATCCACATCGGGAGCGGCCGGATTTAGCCCAGAGCGAGAATCAGACGTGTTACGATGAAAGAGACCTGGAGATCGGGACTTGGAATGCCGGTAGATGGCGCTGATTTCGGCTTTGCTTACGGTTAGTTGGCCGTTTGTCGGTTACGAGTCTTGTTGACAAGATAAACACGGCTTCGTCACACGACCAAACAACATTCTATCGGGGGGGGGCTTGAAAAGGGGGGAGAGGGCGATGTTCAATAGAAACTCGTAGCTATCCGGCGAAGTCCATCCGATAATTCGCGCCGTTCGCTCGGTGGCCCTCGGGGACGGCTCGTTGACTACACACCCCTTGGGGCAGCGTTTGTGTGACGGTCCGGGTATGTTTTCGGGATTGGAGTGACGGATCGGATTGTCTGAACGGCGGCTTTTGTCGGCGAAACGATTCCGGACGACGTTTCTGACCGAATGAAAGCCGATGGGTGATGAGGTACGGCTTTGTTATTGGTGTCGATCTGTGTCTGTCTTTGTCTGGATTAAATGTTGGTAACGGGATATGTGGCTGATTGATTGATTGATTGGTTGGTTGAGTGAGTGAGTGAATGAACGAGAGAAAGAATGGGTGAGTGAGGAGATTAAGTGAGTGAGTGGGAAATAAATGGTTTGAGTGAGTAAGTGAGTGAGTGAATTAGCCAGTCAGTCAGTTAGTCAGTCAGGCAGGCAGTCAGAGTATGAGTGAGCGTGTGAGTGAACGTGTGAGTAATATGGAATTGAATGAGGGGAGGTTAGAAAGTACGGTAAAAGGGATAACACGAATGATAAAATATACATCATATCCATATTTAATTCAGTGACAAACAAATAATCCTGACAGTGACAAAAGTATTCTCCACAGTGACAAACAAACGAACAAGCAATCCTTACAGTGACAAAAGTGCTATCCACAATGACAAATAAAAACAGTCTTGACAGTGACAGAACTATTCTCCACAATGACAAACAATCCTGACAGTGACTAAAATAGTCTCCACACCGACAAACAAACAACCTATACAAACAATCTACACAATGACAAGAAATATCCCCCACAACGACAACAAACAATCCCCACAACGACAACAGATGACCTGTATGACGACAACTTACAGTCCCATCAACGATACGGCAACGGGAACAAACAACCCGAACAAGGACAACAAACAATTCCAGCAACGACTATAAATAGTTCCCACATCGAAAGCGGTCCCACCAATGACAACAATTGATCTCAATAATGTCAACAAACATTGTGAGTGAGGACAACAACAACAAAATACATACATTGCAGTTAAAGAAACAGCTCCCGCAATAACAACAAACTGTCCCCGCATTAACAATAAACAGCTTCCTTGGTGAGAACAAACAGTCCCCATCAGTGACATCAAACATCCCCCATCAGTGACAAAAACAGCACCCATTAGTGACAACAAACAAACAAACAAACAAACAAACAAACAAACATCAGTGACAATAAACAACCCCATCAGTGACAACGAACAACCCCGCTGTGACAACAAACAATCCTCGCATTAACAACAACCAGCTTCCCCGGTGATAACAAATAGCCCCTGATAGAACGGCAACAATAACAACAACGACAGTAACAACAACGACAAGAAAAAGCCCCCCCCCCCCTACATACACACACACACACACACACACACACACGGATGACGTAAACGAGTGAAATATCAAACATTCCACTCCATTAAGCCATAATTATTATTAATGTAGCTTTCAAGGGAGCCGTTAAATGATTGTTGTTCCAACGGCAGGTGGCCAATCCCGGCTTCGATTTAACTAATTGTCGAATGTCGCTGATTAGCTCGTCGACATTCGATGATCCTTCGGTCAGTTAGACCCCGCGCATATAAAGCTCTCTAAATAACTGATACGGGAACTGATATTTGTTTTAAACCTGAACGTAATCGGGGCTGAACGGCGAAATAAATATTTTATATTTGGCCGATTTTATAAGCCAGTTTAAAATCGACGCTGGATATAAACAGAAAAGGGTCCGTCCGTATATTAAAGTGAATTTCTCTTCTTCCGACGGGAGTTTAAACGAAGGGCCCGATAATTCGAATTGGCAGTAGTACTGTTATAATAGCTAATTCGAAATATTGGTTAATCCACGTATATTTTCCACGTTATTTAATAGGTTAGTTAATGTGCTTTCAGTGAATTTGATGGCAATTGGCATGACCTATCTTCACGACTACCTGTAACAAGAGATTATCTAGGTAGAACAATTAAAATGTGGTACCTTTTCGTACAAATTCGGCGTAGCCCAGTTTTGTTAAATATCCAAAAAAGGTCCAAGCACCTGCCTTATACGATCGTGTCAGTTTTAGGAACAACCAGTGCATTCTGATGGGTGATCGATTGACGTAGGTTTCACTCGGTGGTTTATGATGACCTGAATCCCGCTCAATTTTGCCACCAAACAACTTCACCTCCCCCCCCCCATCCGAACAAACGGGATTTCTGGTAATAACAAAAAAGGGGGGTTCAAGCTGCCTGGATGATGCCGCGGTAAACGTATACGGAGTTGATTAATCGTGTTACTTACCGTTTATGGAAGTACAGGGCCAGCACCAGAAGCAGGGTAATGAGTAATATGGCCGACACTATGCCCAAGGCAATACCTGCAATAAGAACGTATCGCCATAAATAAAGCGAATCGAACAGAATTAAATCTCAACTTATTGCGATTAACGAACGTGAACTGACGCCTGAATGAAAATGCTTAAAATGTCAATCGGTAGAAAATTACATAATTGATGTTTTTAGAATTGAATTTTTCTTCGGGAAGATTCATTGAACCTATCCTTCCAACCCCCCCCCCCTCTCTGTCTCCCTCTCTCTTCTCATTCACATGTGTGCGCGTACCCAAATACTCCAATCTCATTTGGAATTTATTAATAGTTTGTCTTTACATATTTATACCACTCACTCGCTCGCACGGACGCACGCACGCACGGACGCACGCACGCACGCACGCACAATAGACACCAATACATTCATCCCACGTCTAGCAGTTACACATTAAAACAATAGAGAAACACCCCAAAAGAACGCACTCACACACACACACACACACACACACACAAACAAAAAACAAACAATAAAAAATCCCAAACACACACACACACACACACACATATATATATATATATACACATACACCAGAAGTTAGCCATAAAGATGCATGGTTGTGGCTAGCCTTCAAGACTAATTAACCCACATCCTCTGACGGAAGAACCTCGGGGATCTGACGACGAGACAACTAGCTACAGTCGATCGGGATACACCTAATGGTTGATCATCAACACCTGGTGCCCGACTAGAGTTATGTCACATCTGGGTACCCACGGGTAGCAACCGCCCCGTGTCCGGGGGCAGCCCCACCAGACGCGGGCGTCCAGATAGCGAACAAAATATGATGCTTCGCTATCTCCCTACGAAGATCTGGGCCTCGGGGACCGACGCGGGCGCCGCGAGCTCCATGCGAGTCGATGCGGAGCAGGACCCCCGCCAGCCAGCGGCTGTCCCACGCGGGGCAGATCTTGGCTCCACGCGGCCCGCCGATGTGGGGTGGGAGCCCGGACGAGTCGAAACTCAATGGAAATGTAACAACGTCTTGCCTTTTTGTTCTGTCTCTGTTCTTGATGCTCAACGAGAAAGATGGGTAAGGAATTCCGCGATAAAGTCAATATTATGATGTTATCTTTAGGTTTTGCTCGTATGTTTTCGACTCATCAATAAATAAAGTCGCAAGAGGCTGGATTTCTCAGTATGTAAAACTACTTTGTTTTAGGGATAGTATTTCTAAAACGCTCGAACGGATGATGATTGCTGTTTTACGGCCACTTTCGTGCACACGGTAGGCTAATTGGGCCGAGCGACTTCCAAAGGTAATGAAAGAAAGTCGAAGATGAAACACCCTTCCTATATACCCACACCGAGACTCGAACTCAGATGGTAGCGAGGTCCCCAAACATATCTCGAACCACAACTATAAACATAGTACAGTTCGATAAGGGTTAGCAAGCTTGTTCGTTCGCAAGCTACTCTAACCGTTTACGGACCTGTAGTAGTCAGGCAGTGCCATCAACGGCCGAGGGAGTATACCACCTCCAGCTGTTAATTATGGATGCACAATCTACGGTGATTCATCTATTCCAAAAGTTCACCCATTATCGCCCCAGTCTACCAAAGATACCGATATATTGTTAGGTGACTCCTAACCGTGGACTTGCCGTTTTGTTGTTATTGTCTAGCACTCCACCATGGAGCTGTCACGTCTCGATGTTAACTCGTAACCGACTTAGATGAGACGGCGACGTAATCTACGGCTTAAATGCAGACATTCAAGTGTTTTTACAAGATAATGGCTTTGATAATTAAATTGGTATTGTGACAGCCTATCATTTTACAACGTACGGAATATTTCACATGCTTCCGATCATATATTTTAATAAATATACGAAGTGTTAACATGTGATAATTTAGTCGTGTAGAAATCGGTATACATCGTAACTGAGAGATCACCCTCCCCCCCCCCTCCCCCCCCCCCCAACTTCACCGTTTGGTCTGAGATATCTCCAAAAGATGACAACAAACAGATAACGCGTTCATGACATCATTGTTTACTAATCAGCCGGCCGGGCTATGCCTAAAGGGTGTTTCATCTACCCCTTCGCTTCATTACCTTTGGAGGTCGCTCGGCCCCTTTAGCCTACCTTGCGCACAAAGCGACCGTAAAACATCAGCAACGACATCTTTTCCCTTACTAATCAAATTCACCTCGATCTGATGATTGATGACGATTGATGTTTTACGGCCACTTTTGTGCACACGGTAGGCTAAATGGGCCGAGCGACCTCCGATGGTAATAAAGCGAAGTCAAAGATGAAACAATCTTCAGATATGCCCAGGCCGAGTTCACCTCGATCTGTATAACGCAGTGTTTATATGTACTCAACGTGAACAACCAACTTATTGCAGTATATTGCATTGCAGCGATTACGCAAGAACAACGCGAACCGATTGTTTCTCGTGTGAAACGTCATGTCGCCTCCGGGGAGACGACGTCTAGGCAGACTTCCAACGGTTTTAGGTCGACGTAGGGAACATCAACGAGACCCGACGTACTCATTCTTCTACCTAGTCAGAACTCGGAAAACAAAGGCTCGATATGATAAAGGAATGGCTCATCCTATATAGCCAATGCTCTTAGATAGCCGAGGGACACGATTCCGGACCGCTCATTTCTCTCCGCTAAACCCCCCCCCCCACCTTCTCTCCCGCTCCTTCTCTCTCGCTATCCTATCCCATATAAATATCCCAAGCAATAGGTACACTGTTCCGTTCTTCCAACAGGATATGTTAGGAATTATGCGCATAAGAAACAAATATATCTAATGAGGTCACATCAATGGTTCACTAACTCATCCGATGTTTCCTTGTGTTGATGTTGTGCCACTCGGTGGGTGGGTTGGGTAGGATAGGTGGGTGGACCGGTGATTGGGTAGGTGGGTGTTTCGTTGATTGGGTGGGTGGGCATTTCGTTCAATGAAACGACATAAACAGCTGCCAGTTAAGAATAACATTGCCTTATTTAAACCTCTGCACAGGGTAAATGTTTATCTATCCCTTTAGCGCGCATACACACACAATCATACATAAACGGACGCATACACGCACACACACGTACGCACACATACATATGTGCACACACGCGCATTTATATATATATATATGTGTCACGGAACGACACATCTACCAAAGCATCGGAAACGTTCAACTTTTAAAGCAATTTTTCAAGATGACCTGAAGCATCGAACTATTTATAGAAACAGCTACATGTCATTGGATTACTCAGTAAGTATATGATTACACGTTAAGGCAATAATGACACCATATGAAATCATCCCATCAAAAGAGTACTTAGACAATTGTTATCGTGTTGACAAGGGACCCATTAACATTTCTCAGAGCATCGAGTGCGAGAATGGTGACAATCGTACCTGTACAGAGATCGTCGTCGTTCGTGTGTCAACTTTGATCTCAGCTTCGCAGAAACGATTTACGAGTTTATAGCTTCGATGTTCATGGGATGTTTGTGGTTACGGCGCGTCATCAAACCGGAATGTGGCCCAGACAATGACGCGACAGTCGTCTTTGGAAGTGCACTTTCTTGCCGAATTGTTAACGTGTATGACCAGCCTAAGTCTCAGTAAGGCTTATCGTGGGCCAATTTTGCTATCAGCACAAACGTTAAAACATAGGGCCGCATCTTTGGTCTCGCTGGTAGCGCGGTTGGCCACAGATCTCAACCACCTGAGTTCAAATCTCGGGGAGGGCATGTCTGAAGGGTATCTCGTCGTTGACTTCGCCTCATTAATTTTGGACGTCGCTCGGCCTATTTAAAAGTGGCCTTTAAACATAGAAGATTTTGACAAAAAGAGACCTCACACAGCGAGAGGAGGCTGTGTTTACATTTTGCATAATGGTTTTGCACAGGTAAGGTTGATAAAACTTAAACCGTTAAATGGAGCTTCAGTTAAGATGTTCCGACTGATAGAAATATGCCTTTGCTGCAAACATTGTGGCCACCAATGTGCCCCTTTCTCATCGATTTCAATATAGCGTTGCTATGCAGAGATAACCCTTTTTTCTTTTCAAAACAGTGGTGTAGAAAGGGAATTGTCCCTTTTCTCTATTCGTAATGCGATAGTGATTTGACGAATGAGTGAATGTTTTGTTTATGCTCAATGTTGGCCACAAATGAAACCTAAGACCGAGGGGTGAATTATAGAAAAAAGATTGGATCGGATGAAACATCTCACAGGCTTAGATGTGACAATGGCATTAGTACACCAAACGAACGGTCAATTGTGCTAAGCATATGGTTAATAATTAGCCAATCTTAACCAAGGAATATCACGCAGCCATTGAATTGTCACTTTGCCCTCGGATGTGAAAGACACGTAAATGTCTGCCTGATACTTGACGTAAATATTCATCGAAATATATTTCATCTTAAAAATTACTACCATTTTAGCATATCAGCATCTAAGGCGATATTAGGCAAGGAAACACGCAACTAACTGACAACTGAAGACGAATCTACAACAATCAACAAAAAATATTACTTTATCACGGCATTGATGTTGCTGATGTAGGTGTCAGAACTGCTATTACTGCTACTGCTGCTACTACTACAGCTACTATTGCTGCTAGTGCTGCGGGTGTTTGATGCCAATGCTTATCTAGAACGACGACAAGCCGCGAAGCGACATGCACGGGTGTGTATCGGGGGAAGGTTTTGGGCACACCGAGTGATCGTTTCTAAACGGTTTAATTCGACAGGGTTCATCTGGTGAGTATCACTCTCTTACATAACAAACATAGGTGGTGTACTCAACACGGCTGACTTCAGTATATTCGTTTTAAAAACACATCAAATTACAGGTGGCGCCACCAGAAACAATCAACTGCCTAAAGGTACTGTGTTGAAAGGTACATGCACACAACAGACAGACAACTGTTCAAGGGACAATGAACACTTAAAACCTCAGCCAATACACAACCACAACAACAACAATATATATATATATATATATATATATATATATATATATATATATATACGTATACCAAATAACCTACCAATCAGAGATCCAGAATCGTCATCATCGGATGTGTTGCCATGGTGATCCGTTGATGTAGCTGGAATGGTTGGCGTAGTGGGAGGAGCAGAAGCTGTAATGACGTCATCACATTGCATTTCAATCTCTAAAGTCAACTATTTCGTTACGGTTGTAAAATCACCTTTTTTTCTTATTATTAAGCAACAACAACAATAATAATAATAATAATAATAATAATAACAATTTTAATAATAATTCATGACATTTTTATAGCACCCTAATCAGTTAGATAGCTGCTCTAAGGCGCTTTACAGTATTATTATCCCTGACTCAGACCTATTCCAATGCAGCACATGTCTCAACTACCAAGGGAGCATAAAACGCAAGCTGCCGTTAATGGGCGCAAACATACAGCCACCACGTCCTGTCGGGTTCTCTTTTCTGGCCGAGTGTACCAATCGCCACATAACGGCATTGTAGTTCCGATGAGCTTCGAACCCGCGACCCTTCGTTTACTAGTCCTAGGCTCTAATCAACTGAGCTATTAAGGCTCGAAAAGATGCCATGTATCGTGGTACTTATTTTCTGTCACACATATATCAGTATGGTTAAGTTCTTGGCACGTTTCTATATCATTTCGTTTCTACACGATTATTTTGAGGCTATACGCCGTCAGTGCACGCAATATCTCAAACCGACAGGGGCTTCTGATGGTTCAAAGAATGCCAAGTTTTTTGTGTTTTTTTTACAAATGGATACGCTGAGCGTTTTCTTTCTGTTTTAAATATAGTACAGCCGATATACTTGCAAACAATTGCTGTCATATTTGCAACATGAAACTGCATACTTTTGTTAGAAGAGACAATATATTGCTGAAGTTGCCGAAAAGAGGGAAACATTATGTATAGGTCAAGCTGGTGTGTACATATCCGCATTATCTGCTTCAGCAGCCTGATTATAAACATATATATATATATATATATATATATATATATATATATATATATATATATATATATATATATATATATGGACAATACATCATCTCCATCCATATATGAGGAGTTCTTACGGAATGTGATTATATCACAGTCAAGTCAATTATATACGATGACAGCATGGCATACCTATACAGGGCGTTAGCACGGTGCTCCAGAATGATCCGGAACATTGTACCAGCTGATTAGCGCTCTCGGTGCCCGAGAAGTGGAATCCCTCGTGGCACGTCACATTAGCATAAAGTATGTCGTCGTCGATGAAGTACTCCGCCCCGCCGTGGGCAAGATCCTCAAGATCCGGACAACCTGGACCGTGAGCTGAAATATGGAATGTCATTTATCTTCTGACGAACTCAACTTGTGTGTGTGTATGTTCATGAATACTTGTCAGTCTATAAATCTGTCTCCCTTTCGTTACAAACACACCCACGCACGTACCCACGTACGCACACACACACACACGCACACGCACACACACACACAGTAGATAGATAGATAGATAGATAGATAGATAGATAAGAGAGAGAGAGAGAGATTGGTGTGGGGGGGGGGGTCTCAGCTCTTAACATCGATAATCGCGTATCCATTTTAGCAGTTAGAGTGAATAAACGTATTATAGCAACCAAATATTTACCATTTAGCGGTGTATTTAGGTAGCAGAAACTCTCTTACTAATAACACGATCACAACTACTATTGGCAATCATCCACCTGATCCTAGCCCTGCTACTCCCCCCCCCCCCCCCAGCTCGTCTTGTTGTTCCTACTACTAATACCACAACAACAATTACTTATTCTCCTATAGTCCGACAAATTTTAATACCATATGTCCATATTAATATTCCCATAATGCCGTTGTTTTTCCATTATTGCCTTGCCGCTCGTTGCCTTCTCCAATCGAGGTCTTGGTCATTATTACTGGGAGTATAACAAGGTTCAGATGGTACACGACAGAACATCGTTTATCATCTACGGCCCCTTAAGACTAGCTTCCGAAGATCGGGCCCACTTAAGGCCAACGTCGGCAGCTGTCGAAACGTAATCCATTTTAGTGAAATGCGAGAATGCTATTGGAATCCCGAAAGACTAGAGATTACTGTGTATGAAGTGGTCTCCGGATGAACCGGACGGAAGTGTTATTGTTTGGTTATCCCGGATATCGGTAAAACGTTCCGGAACGCTTTTCCATGCGAACGTTTATCTTACCTTCGAAGTAAAGAAGGAAGCCTCTCTGGGTCAGACTGCCGTGTCCCGTCTTGAATCTGACTAATGCTTTCGACGAATCGACCTGTTCGTGAAGACAATATTTCATATTTTTAGCGCTTTTCTTCCGATTTAATCGCGCCATTTGTGGTTTTGAATAAACGTGACAGACGGTCAAATTATAAAACCGAAATGCGGAAAAATGTGATCTTCAGCGATTCAGCCTATTTAGCAACATTACCGCATGCATATCGTATTACGATCCAAACCGGCCTCACTCACTCACTCACTCACTCACTCACTCACTCACTCACTCACTCACTCACTCACTCATCACTCACTCAATCACTCAATCACTCAATCGCTCACTCACTCACACACTCACCCACTCATAAAATCCATACACGTCAAAACTGTTAATCGACTTACTTGTATCACTTGTTTACCAAGAGAGCCGCAGTCGTTAAAGTAAACCCGCTCCCCGGCGCTTATTTCCAAGTAGTCGTAACACTGGCCGCCCTTCTTTACGTCTAACTCGAAGTCGAGCAGAGTGACCGTGATACGCTGTCGCTTCTGGACGCTGAGCTTCCAGTGACAGTCGGCGTCCATGAAGTATTTGGCCGGATAATTCGGACTGGCCACGAACCCGTGGTCGTAGAAGTTAGGGCCATTCGGCCCGAAGCAGGTGTGCTGTACGGTGGAGACTGTAAAAGATGGAAGATATATATATATATATATATATATATATATATATATATATATATGAGAGAGAGAGAGAGAGAGAGAGAGAGAGAGAGAGAGAGATTTAATGTCCAGATCAATGTAAACGGCATTAAAACAGATAGATTACGAGTTATACATCATCTACGAGCCATTATAGAGACAAACAAAACACCATCGAGAGAGAAGTATTAGTTAATGTCAGAGGTCTGAAGGTTGACTGTGACCGATGTTAATATGACCGCATTCAACTATATACTTAAGATGAAACGAAATTGAGTATTAAGCATCAAGGATCAGCGTTAGGGTGAGTGAGTGAGTGAGTGAGTGAGTGAGTGAGTGAGTGAGTGAGTGAGTGAGTGAGTGAGTGAGTGAGTGAGTGAGTGAGTGAGTGAGTGAGTCAGCGAGTGAGTGGGAGTAAATTAACGAATGGGTAAAACAGTGCCTCGCTTAACCTCGACACTTGTAACACATGAGAGAGTTGGTCGTGAAGCGGCTTCCTAGCGAAATGATACGATTAAATGTAGCATCCCGCAGAGTGATACTGGGATTTGAACCAAGAACTGCAGCTCTACGGCGATGTGCGTTATCGAACTATGCTATCGTAAATTGGGAATTGGGAGTGGTCGTCATTTATTACGGGTAGCAATGCAAACGGATCCCTAGCAACGGGAAAGCTCCTACGGTGTATTTTCAGCTGAGATCCTATATCAGAGAGAATCCAGATCCGAGACGATCTCACAGAAAATTGTACCAAATACCTAAAGACAGTAACACATAACTCATTGGTGAATCTTCGTTTACTCCAAACAGCTCAGTGACGTATCTGAGCGTTTTTTCTTAGAAATGTATTAGCAGAGATGAACAAGCTACTTCAATAGGATGAGCCGCCTACTGCAATCGTAATTACGTGAACTATACCAAAAGGGGGAATTCTTCACACAAGAAGCTCTTGTTACAATGCTCTGTGCCTTTGTTGCATCTCCTGGCCTGTTACCACCTCCTTTTAAATGGCACGTTAGATTATAACATGAGTGACCTTTACTGGAGTATAACATGAATGACCTTTAGTCAATCCGAAGTGGCGTAGGTCACATAGAAGAAAATACAGATATCGTATCACGTCAATTTTTCAAAACCCCCTTTAGCCATTCCTGATATAGGGAATTCATTTCAATTACTAAATCCTTATAACTTCATCAATACATATTTGAATATCTGAATATCGAATAGAAGATTATCCCATGACCTTATATCACCAAGTTCGATATTGTTGCTGACGGCTGTATCTTGGCCCACGTCATATATCGATTGTTCATTCTTTGTGGAACTGGCTGTCGGAAGGAATGAGAAATGCCTCGCATCTGGAAAGGTTTAAATCTACTCTTGGAACTCATCTCTTCTGGATTAGGGTTTTCCAGTGAAATTACCACCCATTGTTCAGCTTTTCGAATATACTAATCACCATCATCATCATCATCATCATTATCATCATCGTTGGTGGATCTGGTTGTTAGTCTGACATTTTTCCAAACCTGAGGTAGACTTTGCAAGAAAATCCCCAATCATCGGTAAACAGACTACAATGCGCGCGCGTATGTGTGCGTTTGTGTGTTTGTGTGTAAGCGTGTGTCCGACGTAGCGAAAGCTGACCCCCGGCTGGTCAGGGTACAGCGACCTTCCCATGCCCGCCGGCTGATGTATGGCCACTCATTCACCGAGTTCACATGCCCCACCTGGCCCAATGAACGAGCGCTGTTTACAATGGCAGCGGGCCAAGGTTAGACCAAGTGAGCCGCACCTGAACCACCCGAGTCGTCGACTCATTGGCCGTAATTGAGATAAACGGGGCGATAATATACGATGCGACAAGAACACGTCGACGGCGTTTAAGCGCGGCGACGACTCACTCGCGGACGTATAGCGCTCTGGCTGCTGCGGAGGAGGGAATCATCCCGGAGCATCGGATGCGGTTCTTGGTTGTCCTTGGGAACCAGGAGGAGGTAGGTCTCGAAAGCTTCGTAATTGCAGAGATCCAGGTGATAATTGTACTGCTTTAGCCTGGATCAGATGGCCATGATTAAAGACTCCAGCGACTGCCCGGACATCCTACGAGGAGCGTTTATTTTATCGGTAAGCATTTATACGATTCAGCCTTCATCACCGAGTACATAGATCTGAGTATAATTTTAATAATAATAATAATAATAATAATAATAATAATAATGTATATTTAATAAAGGGCCCCCATCTTTCATTTTGTCTCATTTACCTTTGGAAGTCGCTCGGCCCATTTACCCTACCATGTGCACAAAAATTGTCATAAAACATCAATCATCAATCATTAATACAGCACCCATACTAATATAATACGACAATAATAATAAGCTTGAAATCTAGAAATCCCTAAGAAACCCAGCATTACAGATGGATGCATCTTCGATTACCCCTAATGGGTCAGTAACAAATCTAGGGTTATTTTTGACCAATGTATTAACATGTATGAACATGTCACATCAGTATGCCGAGCTGCCTACTACCATCTTAAGAACATCCACTGTTTAAAAGCATTATTGACACAAGAATCACTTGTAACTGTAGTCCATGCCTTTGTTACATCTCGTATAGACTATTGTAACTCCCTGTTATATGGCATATCTAATTATAACATTAATCGCTTTCGGCGAATTCAGAATAGTGCAGCTCGCATTGTAACAAATACTAGAAAATATGATCATATCACCCCAATTCTTCAAAAACTACATTGGCTACCTGTTAGACAGCGTATCTACTTCAAAACTGTACTAATAACTTATAAATCTATTAATGATATGGTGCTAGAATACCTGTGTAAACTGGTGTTCATTAGAAAGTAATTCCGAAAACTCAGGTCATCCAGTCAGATACTATTGCAGGTGCCAGTGTATCGGCTCAAGTCATATGGTGATTGTGCATTTAGTGTTGCAGCCCCCACTTTGTGGAATAGGTTGCAGGCAGATATTAGAAATGCGTCATCT
Organism: Paralvinella palmiformis; assembly: GCA_025642065.1. Taxonomy (NCBI): domain Eukaryota; kingdom Metazoa; phylum Annelida; class Polychaeta; order Terebellida; family Alvinellidae; genus Paralvinella; species Paralvinella palmiformis. The sequence goes on from JAODUP010000363.1 coordinate 327,715, forward strand.
CTTGAAAATTTTAAATCTCTTCTAAAAACACATCTATTCAAGGTCGCTTTCACAGATAAATAATTATTATCTTTTAAATCACTACAGGGTTTTTTATAGATATATTATTTGGGGTATTATTATATTACATATTATTTGTACAGCGCCTTTGAATGGTTCCTGCTAGTAAGGGTGCTTTATTAAATATACATTATTATTAATATTATTATTATTATTATTATTATTATTATTAGAAATGAAGTCAGTAATAAGATATAATCCGGGGAAGAACTTGAATTTTATTAAAGCCAGTTTCACATTAAATGAATATTTTTCCTTATAAATATCTACTCATATACTACAAACAAATCATTATTACATAATTAAACCAAGAAATATATTCTGAAAAGAATTTTTAACGTTTTTAATTTACTTAGTAATAAACCAAAGTCTGCAGTTAAAGAGAATCCCTGAAAGTACGGATTCCCTCGTAAGGACAACGAATATGGAAAAGTTAATAACAGTTTATTATTTACATGGAGCCATACTATATTGAATACAATGCGGCCAATAATTTAGCGCCTAATTAACGAGTATATTACCGCAGAAAAAATAGATCACCTGCGATTTAAATTGAAAGAAAGGTGGATGACTAGTTTCTAGATTGATGAGATCGATTGTTTTCAGTTTCATGACCATCAAGGTAAAGATGGGACACCGGGATTCAGCATGAAGTGAACTGTCCGTACAGAAAACTAACCTCTCCAGATAATGGCATCAGATGGTTTATGGTTTCTGAAGTTTTTAAACGAGTATTCTGGAAAAACATATTCAACAAATGGGAGATTGCCACAAATAAACTTTGGTTAAATGATAATTACTTTAGACATTATTTTTCGACTATTGCGTTACGATTTGAAGAGGTAACTTTACGGGTCCACGACTTCGTACCCGATTCCCTTCGCGCTGTCGTTGTTGTCTCAGTACCTGTTTTCGGGCGTCGCCGAAACCCGGAAAGAAGCATTGAAATATCATCGCACACTCACCCGCTACGCATCTGTAGGTAACGCGAAGAAACTCCTCATATCCGCACGGATCGCCGAACAGTGCCGTATTGACGGCCAAGGAACACTTTGGTTTGCCGGCGCAGACCCTGTTCAGAGGGAAGTGTACGTCGACGTCGCAGTTTCGTTGATAGGGCACCTGGCAGCGAGTGGCCACGACGGTGTCGTTCCGCCCGTAGCGAGCCGTGTCGAACACTATCACCTCGCTCTCGTGGCAGGCGATCTCGAAGACCGTGTTGAAACAGGCAAACTCCTCTATCACTTTGGAAGACATGGACCTAACTGAGAAGGAAGCAAAGATTTTTACGGTTAGACATCTGTGGCGAATAATCGGCCGGGGTGTGGGAGAAGCGATCTATTTATTGGCGCATTAATCCACGACACACACACACACGCACACATGAATACATTCGAACACACCCAGACAGTGATATCTTAAGAAAATAGTCCACAGATTCAAATGCTGTAAATCAGCAAATGATGGCGACGTATTAAGTTGCCGAATTTCACAATTTGGACAAGATGGCGGTGTTTTAACTTCTTGGTTCGCAGAGATTTATGATATGTGTTATACTGTAAAACGGAAAATATTGGCGTCGTTTTAAATTGTCCGATTTTTTTGCCATTCGCCAAATTCGCTAACTTAATACGACCGATTTACAGTAGATAACGTCATCAGAGAATTGATACTATCCGGATTGATCTGGATATTAATTTTCGAATAAAGTAGACACGGTTAAATAAACACAGAAGAAATCAGCCAGAAATAAATTAAGCCGTCTTCCTCCATCCACGTCCTCAATGCTTTCCAAGTTTGGATAAGAGGACAGGAAGCACCAGGAAAGCAATTTCTATGCAAATGAGCACGCGGCGTTATTTAGGAAATAGAATGGACACGACCTCCGATTTGATGCAAATAAATAAAGGGATGAAACGACGGAGAGTGGCGGCGGTGGGGGGGAAGAGGTTGAAATATTCTTATTTCCGTGAAAACTTCGAGGACACCACCGGCGCCCGGAAGAGGAAAAACAAACACGCAGCGGCAGCGGCGCAACAGCGGCCCGTAATAACAATCCGGAAGGAAAAGTGTATTTCCTGCCTGATTTTATTGCACCTCCGGCGGACCTCCGACGGAACGGGCATTAATAATTGAACGACGGCAAATAGGCGGCCCGAATGGGATTATTTCAGTTTAATGCGCTGTCATCGTTATGTCGTGACCGGTAATAGCATTACCTGAAGCCGTAGACGGTGCCCCCAATCAGGCCAAAGTCCGGAGCAGCTTACGGCGGCCCAAAGGAGGCGAACGCACGACAGACAGCAATCGTGACGAGATTGGCGTTGGGCGTTTCGGAGGCAGCGCGGTGAGACGGCGGGCCGAAAGTGGACTGTCGCGGCGCGCGTCGGCTGGCTGGAACTTCGGGGGGTGGGGGGGGGGTTGGCGGTGTGGTTGTGGAGCTGAGCGGCAGCCGCTCGAAGGTAAACCGCTGACTTGGTCCAATTTAAACGGGATCCGGGTCACGCCACCCGGATAATGACGACGGTATATGTAAGCCGAGCGCTGGTCATTAGATGTTCGATTAAGGGTTGGCCTCACTGCGTCGCACGGCATTGGAGGAGTTCGTGTGGACAAAGGGCAATAACATTAATATACGTCGTGCACATACCGCAATCCGCACGAGCCATGCGGTCACCTCAGTGTGCAGGCTGCGGGGAACGAGGACTCTCACTGTGCAGGCTGCAGGGAACAACGATCATCAGCAGCAGTACCGTACATTTGCATATCAATTATTGATTGCATTTTAAATGTAAGTGCACTGTGCTGCATCCTATAATGTCCTACTGGCGCGAAATGGCCATTTACGCTAACCGTTTCGAAATAACTAATGTTTCTCGCTGTAAATATACGAACGATGGATGTGGCTGATCGAAACTCATCCCCGACAACCGCCGCAATGTCTGGTCGGAATTATCTCGTTATGGTAATACACAAATGAAATTCTTTGTAATAATGTTATACGGAATGAGTCTATTTTACCAGGAAATCTACGAGTACGGAAGCATGTATCTGTTCCAGATAAAATAGGGCATTCGTTCGCACATAGGTATGGGCACACATCTATCAATATGTGGAGGCGTGGAGCATTTTATTTTTAGATTAATGTATGTATTGTTTTATTTGTATTTAGATTTATGGAGGTAGGTCTCGAAGGATGTTTAGATATGTTGATGCTCTGTGCCTGTTGCCTCTTATATGTACCCTAAAACACGCGCACACACACACACACACACACACACACACACACACACACACACACACACACATATATATATATATATATATATATATATATATACACACACACACACACACACACATATATATATATATATATATACACACAAAAAAAAATACGCGTAATGGCTTAATTTTATGGGACCTTGCAGTATAGTTAGGGCCATCCATATGTACTAATTGGCATCGTCGTAGGCAACGGAACCTTTAGTACCTGAACTGAAGTCTATGCTCGCAAGATGTTTCACCCATCACTTCGCCTCATTCATTACATACCAAATTGACGAAGTGTTTATAGAAGGAGGCACGGCTGTCTAAAACATTACATATCTTATGGCTATTTCTATCCGAGGCTGACGTGATGATCCTGATGAATTCGGCAAAATAGTAAACTGGTTCGATGTAATACAATATGTACTAAATGATATGGGGAAAAAGAAAGAAATAGATTTGCAGGATTCCACGGATTCCCGAATCGGATTTGACAGCAGCCCGTCAAATAAATGTTGATTTTCTGTCGAACAATGTTTACGTTTTGATAGGAGCTTAAGCACCCGCGCCGACTTGGATATTCCTGAGCCTCCTTGCCGAAGATGACGTCACTTATGGAAAAGTCCCCGTCACTTCTTCTTTATAGTTATAATTTCCGCATTGTAGCACTTTACGCGAGTTGCATTAGTGACGTGTAGAGAAATGTTGGTGTCCACGTTGAAATGTTGAGGACTTCAACCCCATGTTTTTCGCTCAAGTCGTATGCGAGAAATATCCTCGGTGAATTTAATTTGGCTGCATGCACAAAGAAAACATACAAAACCGGAAACGAGAACCAGGATGTCGTTGAAAATAAACAGCGACGGACAAGTAGAAAGAAGGTCTTATGGTTTGTTGACATAATTGTCTTTGGTACGCAGCGCCAATAATAATTGACCCAGATTCCGTACACGCATGCGCATTTAAATACAGAAGCTGCAAAGCAGCGCCGCACAGACGTCCAGCAAAATCTATGAAACTGTAAATAATAAAGAAGAAGAATCCCAACTCGTAGATAAACGTCCGGCTCCTTAAAAAGAGGATTTCCCAAGTCCTCTTTCCATCTTCCAACAAGAATGCGCTCTGCAGACATTAAAATCCTCTTTTCACAGCAGCGCCGTCTGCCATAAAAATCGGGTTATTAAGTCTATTTAAGGCCTCGACCAAAAGCCGAATCACGACTAGAGTCGGCGATACGTCTTCGGTCCAAACTGGGTCGTGTCAGTCGTCGCAGAGATTGGGTCATTGAGACGTCACTCTGACGTCGGGGCAACACCCCCCCCCCTCACGCGTCCTTCCCTACCGTCCAGCTTATCGCTCACCATTCATCAAGCTAACTAATTTTAGCCGAACGCTTAATGAATGGCCTGGCGATTAGGCGGACAGCTGGATGGCCTACTGTAGCCAGCTGCTCGGTCAATCCCAGCTGATGTATTCCTCTTCGTCGACGGCTCCCCAGAGCGACGTAAACAAGACCGGGGTTCGCCGGGGAAACGGGTTCAAACGGCCCCCCCCCTCCCTCCTTCCTTCCCGGCGAACCCCACGCCCCATCCCTCCCGAACCCACTTCCCTCGGCTATGCGATCCGCCCACGCCGCGCGCGGAGAGTCCGGCGTCGGTGGTAATTTCGCCGCGGTCAAAACAATACCCACCAGGTATCGCCGGGTGATGGCCGGCTTCCGGCTTCGAATCGCGCCTCCAGCGCGTTACATCATCATCATCATCATCATCATCATCATCATTATAAATTTTTTGTCGACGTCAGCCGAAATACTAAACACACCGTTGAGCTTCAAAGCACTCATCCGAAGATCAAAGGCTCCAGTGACGAGGGGGGGGGAGGCGGTTGTTAGATTGTTTACAGCGGCAGATGATGGTCGTTACAATTGTATTTGTTACTTTATGTCCGAAGTAAGCGTCCGATGTCTACGTGTTGTAGCCTTAATGTACTTTGTTGTTGTTGTTGTTGTTGTTTGTGATTGTTTGTTTTTTATTTGTTTCCAGTCGGCAACTGTCGCTCAAATAATTGTTTTTGGTTAAAAGTCTTTGTAGTATATGTTTGTACTTATATATACATATATATATACGACACACACACACACACAGTATATATATCAACAAATTTAAGATGTTGGCCAATCTTTTCAATCATTCAAAAAATCGATCAAATGATCGATCTTTTACTTATTTACGAACTATATCAGGCAGTTAATCTATCGATTAGTCAATCAATCAGCGACTGAATCAATCCTAGTCTTCTGTCCGTTTACCTTCTGTCTTTTTCATAGATTCATACATACAAGCGAGCACACACAGAGAGAGAGAGAGAGAAGAGAGAGAGACAGACAGACAGACACAATAGTACGCCCGCACTCACAAGGCACCACAAACCTAGCGTACCCCTCGTTAACCATTCCCGATGACAGCCAATAATCTCACAAATAACATTCGCGGACAGGGTTCAATCAGCGCACGACCTTGGCGACCTGAGATCCCGACGACCTTCCAGCATAATCCTATTCCCTCGTGCCGTTTGCCGACCTTTGACCGGATCCGGGCTGAGCCGACCGCATTAGCGACGTCGGGGTTTTCTCATCGATGCCGACGTCACGCCAGGATATCCAGAGGCGGACCACGTGACCGGGTCGCCGGCGCGATCGCTCCGCAACGGCATTAGGCGAGAGTTGACGAGTGAATGACGAAGCCGGATATTAGAACCAGAACGAGGCGCGCTGGCTGCGTGGGAAGCCCGGCCATTGCCGACAATTAACCCGCGAGCTGGCAGCACTCAGCCATTTACTCTATTAAATTAAGAACTCGGGAGCTATCTATTCTGGGATCGGGCGACTTTAGACCGTCGTACAGGTCTAGTACGGAGCCGGTAGCGACGTCTATTGTACTCTGTGGTGAGAACAATCAAAATGGCAGTAGGTCGGTTTTTTGCGCTCCCTCTGGCGGGCGTGTGAGCGACGGGCGGGTGGGGTGCACTTTTGGTTGGAGGTTCAAATCAATTCAATTCGATTCGCTTGTGTCGTTGTGTGTACGGATCGGTATGTAAATGTAAATGTTGATGTTTTACGGCCATTAGGCTAAATGGGCCGAGCGACCTCCAAATGTAATGAGGCGAAGTGAAAGATGAAACACCCTTCTGAGATAGCCCGGACGGGGTTTGAACCTATATGCTATAGATCTGTGGCCAACCGCCCTACCAGTTAGCCCATGGAGGCGCCCTCGCGTTGCATTGGTAGGTGTGTGTGTAGTACACACACACACACATACCGATGCGACTGTGTACGACTGTGTAGGCGCGTAAAGTCGTGCATGCACGAGATTCTTAAAGTGCTGGGCCATTCTTATAGTAAGATCAGATGAGACACACTTTATTATTAAACCCAATACTGAAACGGTAATTACAAGTGTAGGGATATGTGTGTACGCACACGCATAAAACGCTAAAAACTAATTAAAACTACGTATCATCGAAGAACATCAATAAATCAAGAACAACACTCATCCGGTAATGTTGAGTTCTACACGAAACACAAACTTTTCAAACTTTTAGATATAAAAATAAACAGTACACTGTAGATTGTCCTTATCGTAGCAATATAGCAGCTCTCCCCCTCCCCCTTAATCATTTGCATATTTTGACAAATATAAGTTCATTCTGCTAGATGAATGATTTTCTAGAAAAATAATGTTAAACTTAATTACACCTTTTCGTCAATGATATATATATATATATATATATATATATATACACACACACACAAACACACACACACAAGACCGTGCTGTTAACTGGTGGAATGATTCAAGCAACCTCAGCGATGCCAAAATGATTAAAGTGATAAGATGAGGACGATTTATCATAAAAAAACTAACAGACAGCCGTACGGATGATCAGAAATCAGAACAGGTCATCCACATTATCTGTATACTTCATCTGCAGTTGTCCCGAGTACGAAGCCGGAAGCGTGTACACTTCGTAATCCCGACAAAAAGTCGATGAGCTATTGTTACGACGTACACACCAACCCACGTAGGCGATAATATACTAGATAGCACACCTCAGTCATAAATGACTACACCCCAAAGACCCACTAGTCTGTTTACCGATAAAGGAGAAGTATGTTTTGTACTCGGGTGTGTACAATTTAAGGACAAGCGCGATGTTTATGAACTGTTTGAAGAATTCTCGCCCTTTGTGGAGCACACACACCAACACACACACACACACACAAACATCAACACACACTAATCACATGATCTATCAGTGGAACCTTGTCTTTTTAACCCTGTTCCCCGACGCGTGCCCCATTTCTCAATGGGTAGAGAGTTTCGTCACGTCGTAAATATGGTACCTCGGTTTTCCCGGACACATCCTTATAACTCCTAGCGCCCCAATACACACCATGTCTGTATAACAGCTCACACATCGTGATATATGGTCTTACCCCGCGCTCTTCTCCGAGCTCGTATATTACGTCAATTAGTTTTATACCCTTATAGTTTTTTACATATAGCTGTTATACTTCATACGCCGACACACACACACACACACACACACACACGCACACACACGACTGCAAGCAAACTTTCAAACACAAACACAGACACCCCCCCCCCATCGTGCGTAATCGCACTGCTTCTTACAACCAAAATATGTGTACAACTGTGAAGAGCAAGCGAGTGAGCAAGGGAGTGAGTGAGTGAGTTCCTTGTTTAACTTCGGAGCTGATCACATTCGCGACGTATGGCCGAGTGGCTATTTCCTCGATAAATATACCACCAAAAAACTATTTGAGTGGGATTCTAATCCTCAGGTAAAGTGTGGAGTGCAGCGCTCTACCCACTGTACTGTCGGAGAGACCAGCCCTTGTAAAACTAAATGTTCCATCCCAAGTCTCTACGACGCTTAATACATTATCGTCTTAAGAAATGGCTTAACCCATATATGGCGTTTCCGACCGACCGACCGACCGACCGACCGACTCACTCACTCACTCACTCACTCACTCACTCACTCACTCACTCACTCACTCACTCACTCACTCACTCACTCACTCACTCACTCACTCACTCACTCACTCATTCATTCATTCACTCACTCACTCACTCAATCACATCTTCACCAAATTAAATTTTCAGATTAAACTGACGTCATATAGATCTGTCTCCTCGTCTAACATCTCGATCAGACTTTAAACATCCACATGTTTAGGTATTCCCATCGCTAAATACACTCTACACCAATAAAGCCAGCAGTCTCTCGACCATATATATATATATATATATATATATATATATATATATATATATATATATCTAAACAAACCGTCCAAAACTTTATACATTCCGGAACCCAGCAAAACGCTGATACATGCACGTGCAAACTAAATAGAATATCGGGTAGGCATATATCTATAGCTACGTCGGTCAGATTCCCAGCCCGTACAGATTCCAATCTCTCTTGTAATCTGCCTAATAAACCCCCGAAATCATCCTAACGTTTGGGGCGCAAGAGACTCGCACAGAACTCCACAAGGCGATATACAGCCCCCGCACCCAGCCACCCAGCCACTTCCAATATCCACACCCCCACCTTCGCCCAGACAGTCGCCCATCCCAGCCTATTATCTTCATATACCCACAGGAACAATAGCCATATATCAGATGGCAATCAAAGTTGCCATTGCTCGGGACGTGCCCGCAGTACGCGCCTCCCTCGTGTCCCGTACGGCGCACCATACGTTAGGCGAAACAGGCATGGCGGACCATACATACATACATACATACATACATACATACATACACACATCGACAGACGGCTTAAATAAGGGCGCATTATTTTTCTGGCCGACACATTAGACAGTGGGCGATATTTTATGGATGAGTCGAGAGCGGGCCATTTTCGGCAAATTTTACGACGAGCGAACGCCCATTCGTCGGCCGAGCAGGGTTAACAAGTGGTGGAAGGACCCGATCGGGCCTGCCGACCATACCTACTCAGAGGCCTGCTGCTTGCCGGACGGCCCCGCCCAAATGGCGGATCTGGGCAGGGCCGGCACGGCGTCGAAAGCTGATGCATAATTCAGAATAAGAGTTCCCGAGCCGTTGGATGCATTTCAAGATAGAGCACGGACCTTATCGGATGGTCGAAGGTACCTCACCGGAATCGAGAGATAGTATCTCCCGTTTTACAAATGGTCCCATCTCTCTCTCTCTCTCTCTCTCTCCAGTCACCTCCCGGTCGTATCTCGCAACGGTCGGCCTATATTGGACCGCGGGGAGGGAAAACCTACGGGGCCTCCGGGAATGCTACGGCTGGCTATGGTACCCCGGGGGTAGCGGGTTCTCCACGTAGACGGGGGAAGAATGCCCCGCGTCTCGGCGTATGCTAATTACGACTATTATCCGATGACTTGGGGCGCGCGACGTGGCCAAGGAAGTGATTGGGGGATACATGGTCGCCAGGATATTAGCTCGACAAATGGCGACAGGGGGCGCGTCAAACGCTTGGAGAATTTTCTTTAAGAATGCATGCTATCCTATTTAATTCAACTTATTACCCAATAACTATAATATGTTGATTGATGACGGCCACTTTTGTGCACAAGGTAGGCTAAATGGGCCGAGCGACCTCCAAAGGTAATGAGACGAAGTGAAAGACGAAACAACCTTCAGATATGTCCACGCCGGGATTCGAACACGGGTGGTAGTGATCTGTGGTCCAACACGCTACCGCTAGACCAAGGAGGCGCCCCTCCACAGATATAAGTTGGCAGAGAAATGTTATAGTCACTGCACTATTGTATGTTTATCCATTTGTGTGTGTGTGTGTCCTTGTTTGTGTGTGTATGTGTGAGTCTGTGTGTATGTGTGTATGTCTGTGTGTGTATCCTTGTTTATGTGAGTATGTGTGTGTGTGTGTGTGTGTGTGTGTGTGAGAGAGTGTGTTTGTTGTGTGTATATCCGTGTTTGTGTATAGTGTGAGTATGTGTATTTGTATATATATATATATATATATATATATATATATATGTGTGTGTGTGTGTGTGTGTGTGTGTTTTGTGTGTCTTGTTTCTGCGTATGTATGTGTATGCACGTGTGGTGCTTGCGTGTGTGTGTGTGTGTTGTGTGTGTGTGTGTGTGTGTGTGTGTGTGTGTGTGTCCTACGTTGCGCTGCGACCAGTTTTGCGTCATCGCCACCGTACTATAGTTGGTCATTGCTATACATCTTCCGTTGGCCTTATTGGCCAATGTCTGAGAAGACAAAAGGCCAAATAAATGCCAAGTAAAGAAAGCCGGTAAGAACCATACGTCAAATGGACCAAGATGGCCGTCATCGATGGGCTACCCTCGGTCGGTGCCACGTCATCGGGACAACCACACGGAACGGAAACAGACGTAGACCCGGTTGTGGTCGGGGCAAAGGTGACCGCTTCCGGTAAATTTCTGGCCCCAAATAGCGCGAGCAATGGGTCGAGTCTGTTCGCGGTGATAGCGCTAAGTGATCTATTTTCTACGACGCATGCGCACCTTCGTGGTTTCGGCCATTCTCCGAGAATAACACATCGACTGACTTAAATATTAATGTTTATCCTCGTTTTCATATTCATTATCACATACATAGCTTTATTTATTCCTACAGGTCAACTTAAAATCAGTGCAATTTTGGGAAAAGCTATGTATATATTATATAAAATGGTCTAGCCATCCATACAACTCAATGAATCCACCAAAAATGAGGCGAACTGGCATCAAAAACTGGTTTTACAGATTGAAATATATATATATATATATATATATATATATATATATATATATATATATATATATATATATACATACACACACTGAACAGTCGAAGTCGAATGAATGAATGAATGAATGTATGAATCCTCATTGGGCAATTATCGTAAGGATGACATAGTAAAATTTGAGGAATAAGTTTGAACCTTGCATGGAAAAAGCAGTACCAACGTAGCCATGGCTGTCTTCCTAGTTTAATCGTGTTTAGTTAACGCGTGCATAGATTCTGACGCACCTCATCTGTTAATTTGTCTACCGACGAATAATAATTAAGCAACGAATTAAAAATTCAGATGAGGCAAATGATGACATCGGGATGTCTCATTCTACGGCATACACGAAGGAGGAGTCTATATCATATATAAGTCAGACGAAGACAGGCATCTTACGTTTATGAGCCAGTACCATACCCTGGATCACACGGCATACGCATGAACGGCTTTCACACTGCACAACCCACATGGGAGTATATGTCACGCGATCCTTTCCGGCACTCAACCCGCCGGTAACGGCTATTGACCTTCACCTTCGTCATCCATTCATTTACGGTTCGGCGGGGCTAGGGCTACTTTCGAGCCGGAAGTAGCTAATCAGCCCCGTTACCGGGAATATATTAGATGAGCGAGGTTTCTCACCATTGTTTGGTCTAGTTCGGTTAAAAACAGATAGCAGCGAGGCGTTTAATAATTCATAATAATACCGGATAAATCGAAGTCATTCTCGGGCCAGCCTTAAACAGATACCGCACCGCCGATTGTATATTAATGAAGATATCGCCACTTAAACCGAATCAGGATCAGCTACTTCAGACAGGTGTCGGCTCCAGGCGCCCAGCCACTTTACGGCCAGCTAAGGCTGACGTCAGGAAGCTGGCGTCGGTCTCCGGAAGCCAGAACTTAGAGCTAAAGGCGTACAGTAAACGAAGCAGATAAACACGACTCGTACCGGGATATGAGTGGCCGGCATAGACGGATGACAGGATCCAGAGTACTCGGACAATGACGCACTCAAACATCGGCCGAGTGCAGCCGATCACGACTTAATGGTACTCGTGCCCGAAGCCCGAAAGCCTCGGTGACCGCCGCACTACGCGCTCGACCACGGCCCCCGTATAGTAAGTAGCTCGACACCTGACTTGTTGGCGATCGATGGAGTCGATCTCGCTTCGCCGGAAGCTCGTAAATGCATCAGCTTCGACCTCCGAACCCCATCTTGTCTCCTGAAAGCCAATCTACCCAATTAGGTCGATTGCCCGAGTAGCCAGGGGTCAGCGCGGTCAATAATACGTCACGTTCTCCCTCCAATCAGCGGCCCAGGATGGGCTAACAGAAACATGATTGGTCAGCGGTCAGCGTTTAAATGAAACCGTCATTAAAATGAAAGGGCACGGTACTTGCCATGCACTGTACTTTACTTCTAGGCACGGTAGCTTGCTTCCGCCAGTTCAGCCTTTAAGTACATTGGTCGTACGGCGATTGTTAAATGCAATTAGAGGACGGAAGCGGTCTTTTTGCCCTCGTCGGTAACAGATAGGTGGACGTCGGTAGTTGTCGAAGGAGGAAGGAGACCTTGGCGTGAATCTCTTATAAGTGGAACAGGTGTATTTGGTTATTTAGTGTAGCCGTGTTGACAGTTCGACATTACTCTAGCTGACGGCAGTACTGGGAAATGTAAACACTGAGCGAACTGGCAAGAAGGTGACTCGGCCATATATTGGCATGCCAACTAACTTGCACAGGCATAAGTGTGCTCACACATACACATACATGCACATATATAAATATATACAAAGACAAATAATCCCAACTAAATAAAAACAAGATTAAAGTCAAATAGAGAGAGAGAGAGAGAGAGAGAGAGAGAGAGAGAGAGAGACAGAGAGACAGACAGACAGACACACACACACACACAAAGAGAGAGAGAGAGAGAGAGAGAGAGAGAGAGCGATAGAGACTTTCACGTACTGTATTCTACACCTACGCCTTTCCTAAACATTACAGCTATTTGATTACTTCACCGTCAAACTGCCAGCTATTGTTACGCGTATAGATTTAAAGTGGAACCTATACAGAGAGGCGTATGGCCTTCCAAGAACTAACCGGAAATAAAATCAACCTATGCCAACAGAGCAGCGAATCCTTGTCTCATTCCGGAAATGTTTTTAGCTCCGCAAAATATCGGGAAGCAAACCAACGAGACGCAGCAACGACGAGAACCCGCGTCGTAAGCGGATTTCGCATCGATTCAATGAAACGAAAGCATATATTGATGGGATTTTTTCCTCTCGACCAACGGCCTTCAAAGCATGCGTTCGTTGTCGGAGAGAACCCTCAGCCAGACCGTGACCATATGGAGCACCGTAGACGACACGAACCAATCCGGTTATGTAGGAGCGCGACAGAGAAACAAGGGTTCAGTTAAGCGAATTGGACCATCGCCGCAACTGGCATTCGTTGATGGCGCTTAAAGATCAAAGCCACATTCGTAATGGCTGAACGTCAGATGGTATTCTGCGTCGGGAAGACGATTTTAAGTAGATTATGTCGGCAACAGTTAACTGATATTTGTCGGGTGGGAGTTGGTGACGTCTTCTCTCGATGAAATCATCGCACTGTAAATGTCACGGGTATAGGTCGTGTTGTCGGTGTGTTGCTGATCAAAAGAGAGATTCGACAATTAAATATATATGTGCGTGTTTCTGTAATATACAGATGCACGTGTATATGAACAATTGTATAGATAAACACACACTGACGCATGCATGCACGCATGCACGCACACACACACGCACACGTATATAAAAAGATAAACCATATCACACACCGACTGGGATGGACGAAAGGGATGCCAGTCATGCCGCAGCCATCATCCGTTAATACTGGAATAATCTTATAACAGGCGAGAGTCTAGGCTAGTTCGTACTCGGCTCCTATCACCAGCCATCGCTCTTCCCATACGGATCCCGTTTGATGGCGATAATCTGTTGATGATCCGTGATTGGACCAAAAGTCAGACCGGACTGGGAGACGTCGGCAAAGGTCAACATATGAGAACACCAAGGAAGGGACCACCACCATCAGCAACATCATCACTGCCACCAGAAGAGATGGGGGGGGGCTGGTCGACGTATCGAATGATGGAAGGATGGTCATCGCCACTGTTAAGATAGACATCCGTATTACCAACGAGATAGATAAATAAACGTGGGATGTGATCGTTTCGTGGCTGATAGAGGCATTATGGAATCAATGTAATGCATCAGGCTAGTTGAATGGAGTGAGTGAGTGAGTGAGTGAGCGAGTGTTTTATTTAGCCACGACGCTGGCCACACCTGGGACGTATGATGAAGCGGTAACATCCCAGGCTATCTCTGAGATTCGATTCTCTGATCGGCTGAAGAGCTGTCGAAGTATGAGAAGGCCCTGGGTTTCGTTGAATGTTACACAAATTCGGAACTGATGAGATTATGAGCGGTAAGCAGGTTTGGGTTAATGAGTTGACAACGTTTAGTTCGTCTCAACCGGTTTCAGACTGGTCATCCTCGGGGCTTAAAACCGAGGAGGGAACTAATTGGCAAGCATTCCACAAACACTGGAAGTAATATTGGGATTTGAACCCTGATTTGTAAGTTTGTAACCCAGTACTATATCCATTGCGCTCTCGCTACAGCATCGGGCAACCTGAGTGAGTATATGAGTAGCTCTCGCTACAGCCTCAGTCAAATTGGATGAGTGAGTGAGTGAGTTCATTTATTGTTGACTCTAGTAGTTGTCTCTTACGAGACATGCCAATAAAACATGCCAAACAATCCTCAAACGGAACACAGGTGGAAGGCTCTATAGCTGACAATTGTGTATCCGATAAAGATTGGTGCGTGATGAACGTTTTGGAATATTGCTCTAATCTAAAGAGTACCCGATGGAGTCACAGTTCAGCCGTTGTACTGCACTGCACCGTACGAACGTTTCGTTCATCGTTCATGACCCCCCCCCCTCCACCCCCCATTCGGTGCGTACGTCGTAATCTCCGAATCGGAAAGTTACAGATCAACGAGACGACGGAGCGAAATTTACACAAAGGCGAGCTTATAGGCGCCGTAGACGGTTAATGAATTAATCTAAAAACATGGACGGTTAACACCTTCACGTGGACAAGATGCCCATCGCCGCACAAGGCGGCTATCACACGGAGCGTCTACATGCCAACATCGCGGCAAACACGCCACGGGATAATAAACACATTCATGCCGCATCCATAGCGTCCATTCTAATCTAGCTGAACGACGTCATAATAAGGTTGGCCTTACGTTGATCGCCTTTTGAGAGTCGCTTTATGAACCGAAAGCCAATGGCACGACTTCCTTTCGAGACGTGACCTCCGGGCGACCATGAAAGGTTAATAAGGAAGGATGTTTGTTATGAGAAGGATAAAGGCTAATTTGCTGGACACGGACACGGAGAATGACGCCTGGATGTTTTAATGCGGCATCGGTCGATGTGTAGAGCTCTGAACAAGTGGGGACGTCGTCGAGGCAGTTCGTCGAGGAAGTGCTCGAACTGGTTTGATATACTGGCATTGAAATAAGGATCAATCTGGAACAGGCAGGTGAAGTGTGCAGTTGCCGGGAGCAGTTGGATATATTGGTAAGAGTGGTGAAATGTATGACAGCTGGGAATAGCTGGAGAGGTTAGTAGCAGTTGCGAGATTTGCAACAATTAGGAACAGTTGCACATTTCATTGTGCGGAAGGGTAAATGGGAAAATGTGGCACGATCGCAGAACAGCTGGATATGCTGGTGCAAGGGCATCCAGTTTGGGAATCAATAACGCAGCTGCCGGATTCGTTGTTGACAGCATTTAACCTGCTGTGGCCGTGACAGATGGATACGCCTGTGTGGCACGAGTCCAAATGTCAGGTACCCAAGACAGTTGGGCACGTGACTGTAAGAGGGGGACAGCACGAGACAGCTGCATATGTCAACATGGCACGAACAATGGAAGAGAAACGGAGGCTTGTCTGAAGTGATACATCGTTGGCTTCCTTGTAAATAAACAACTACCCAGATAAATATGGCGTGGGGGAAGAAAATCCCCCCCCCACTTCCTCTGCTATTTCCAACGTAGGCAACTAATACACTTGGCAGTATCCATATGTCAACCTGGCGACAAATAAGGAATCTCATCGTCGATGCAGGCGAAATATGGGTCTTTCTGCGGGTAGTAATTGCACGGCGATACAATGGGCAGACGCCCGATCGTTTTATCCCAATATTTATCCCCCGCGGAGTCGATGAAATATGGCGGCGACAGAAATAACCGCACGGAGACAGTATTTCACGGAAAAGGTGCCCAAGGCCCGCGAATGAACCCTTGACCCATAATGTCCAAAAGAATTATGGCCGTTTGTTTAAGATGGCCATCAGAAACTCTGCTGGGTCGTTGGGGGGCTCGCCCAGGACAAAGCCCTGCCCAGTGTAGATTATTTCGGGCAGCTACCTGTGCCATGGTTTGGCCCCCGGGGTACAGGGGGGTGGGTCGTCGGCGATAGATTCGGATGACGCGTAAGGAGATGAGTATACGGAGTGAAAAGGAAGAAATATGTACTGCGAAAAAATGGAGTTATAGTCGTTGAAAATAATGAAAGGTGTAGAGCGGAAGGGGAGACGGAACGAAGGACGTGGTGGAGGCAGATGCATAAATATATGGAAATAGAACAAGGAGGCAGAGGTCAGAGTGAGATAACGGGAAGAGAGTGAGAGAAAAATACAGTGATATAGAGGGGAGAAAGGTAATGGAAAATATATATATATATATATATATATATATATATATATATATATATATATATAAAGATAGATAGATAGATAGATAGATAGATAGATAGAGGAAATATATATTTAAATAGACAAACAACACACACACACACATTGATAGAGAGAGGGGGGGAGAGAGAAGGAGAGAGTGATAATGATGATGATGATTGTTTTTACCGCCGCCTTTGTGCACACGACCAGCTAAATGGGCCGAGCAACCTTCAAAGGTAATGAAGCGAAGTCAAAGATGAAACATCCTTC
Organism: Paralvinella palmiformis; assembly: GCA_025642065.1. Lineage (NCBI taxonomy): Eukaryota > Metazoa > Annelida > Polychaeta > Terebellida > Alvinellidae > Paralvinella > Paralvinella palmiformis. The sequence goes on from JAODUP010000363.1 coordinate 344,971, forward strand.
AGGTGGTAGTAATCTGTGATCCAACGCGCTACCAGTTAGACCACGGGGGCTCCATATGAGAGATAGATAGATAGATAGATAGATAGATAGATAGATAGATAGGAGAGAGAGAGAGAGAGAGAGAGAGAGAGAGAGAGAGAGATGCGCACACCTGCAATTTATCGCTTGCCGATAGATAGTTAGACAGACAGAAAGAAGATACAAAGGGAGAAGCTGATCAGGCGCAGACAAAGTCCGGAAGCGGAACTGGACGGCCAGAAATAAATAAATAGGTTGTGTCCGTAAAGATTGGATGCCACTTCAGGACAAGCAAACCCGTCCCGTAGAGTAAAGAAGCGAAAAAACGCGGCTCCAGAATGCGTCCGGAATGGCCATGAAATAACAACAAGGGTCGCAACAGGATGCGGGACACATTTCATTTGCTCAGTTCGTCTAAAGTTGCCAACTGTCAGCCTATATACCCGTAACCCACCAATGAGCGTCTAGCGAGATAAACGAAGCGTCGCGAATCAACAACTAGGATCTGACTTTTGTTAGATAAATGCCCGACTAAATGACCAAGTAACAATCTCCATCCGTCGCCGCAATTGGGCAGTCGAGGGCGCATGCGTGACGGGACGTCGCAAAACAGGTTTCTGCGCATCCGCTAAAAAAATGGCCGCCCACCACGAGAGGCGGCATTACGTCGGCAAGCGGAAGATTTCTCGCTCGGCATCATGGGACGGAATCTCGATGGCCAATTCTATTATTGCCCGTGATGCATATTTCATTGGCTGGCTTTCGTTTTGTTCTTATGACAGGCCGTAGATAACCATAAGGGGTGGGTGTTGAGGGATGTTGGTGGTGTTCGGACAGACAGACAGACAGACAGACAGAGAGGGGGAGAGGGGGGGTCTGCCTGGCGTATCAGACATCGACTCATCGCACCATTGCGCAAACGGGCTAACAACTTCCGATTTTCACAGAGAACGGGGACCAATGTAAAACACGTTTTAGATTTGCGCCCTTTACTATTAGCGTTTATGGCACCGCGTCCGTTTCATTTCGCGAATGTACATATTCTGAAGATAATAGGCACGGTTTTGAAGCGGCACATACCCCAGGTCAGGGGTATGTGCCGAAGATTTCTCGTTTGTGGCGAAGATTTCTCGTGTGTACGCCAGCCATTTTCCCAAGCAACAGTCGCCGACTCCGACGAATCATCCCGAACGTTCGGACCGGATTCGCGCAGAAACGATCCCGACGGGCGATGCTGGCGTGCGCGGAAAACGTTACCATGGTGATGAATGTCGCGCATCAATTGCCGGTAATAAAGCCATCCGACAAGTTGACGTTTCCCGAGCCGAGTGCGCCATTAGCGCACAAATCACAGTCCGCTTCTTCGGACATCCGGAGACTGGGAATATTTCACGGAGACGAGATTCATTCGGTTCCGTCTTCGGGCGAGAACTGGTTAAAATCCAATCACGACCAATCGGACGGCGGACAAAACCATCGGACAATTTATGCCACCGGCGGACGCTAAACTCGGCGAACAATCGAAACGCTAGTGATGCTACCTAGCGGGGAGAATTATTTCGCCCGCCGATGGAGTGGATTCGAATTAGCCGGCTTTTGTGCTTCGATTACCCGGCTGAGGACGACTGTTCGACGTGCTTCGTCATTACGCACGGCCGCGCGAGCGGGTGTCGCTGCGGGGTTTTGTCAGCGACACCCGACGTAGAGCGGGTGGCTCAGCGCGTAATGCGGCACCTGGAATAGCCATGGCGATAGGTTCAAATCCGCCGATGCGTTTACCGATTTCAAATCGGATCGGTAACGAAATGGATATGTGCATATAATATTATACTTCACCCATCTCACGCACGTTCACGCATGCACGCCCACACACACGCACACAAACACAGATACACACACACACACACAATCTTGTGTTCTATAAATTTTTAATATTCAGGTGTTTTTGCTCGTTTATGTTGAGGATATCGTTAAATTGTTCTCTCCACGTGTTATAATAACCAAATTGATCGTCGTAAAAAGTAATGCGCCGCCAGTGAACGCAATTAAACAATACGTCTAACGTATCAACATCTTGCCTTATATACGGCCACTTTTGTGCGTGTGATGTAGGCCACCTCAAAGGTAATGAGGCGAAGTGATAAATGAAACACCCTTCAGACCCAGTCAGGTATTTGAACTTAGATGGTAGAGAGGTATATGGCCGAGGAGGCGCCCATAGTATAAACTATAGGAATGCCAACGTTAATATCACGAATGTAAAAAGAATATATGCAATTAATCTCCATGCACATTGGAATATATATGTGTGTGTGTGTGTGTGTGTGTGTGTGTGTGTGTGTGTGTGTGTGTGTGTGTGTTGTGTGTGTGTGTGTGTGTGTGTGTGTGTGTGTGTGTAATGGCTCATATCTAGTTTCATAAAGTACCGAAAACAGGTCAGATATCGATATTTTACCGTTATCTCAATTTTCTTTGATATTCGATTAAACCAAACTTAGCTCTAAATAACGTGTATTATATTTATGTCACGTGACTGTGCCATCGGAGGAAATATTTGTCATAAAGTGCCGAAAACTGGACAAAACATTATTATGATATTTTAAGGACAACAGTGTCCAAAGATAATCTTCTCCGTTACGATATTAGCTTTAACCTATAAGCCAATATCACAGCAACTACGGAGGCATCTTCACCTAATGACAGCTACGCATCGGAGTCGACCTCAGAACGTACGGCAAACGTTCAGCAATCGTGACGATACCGTAGCAGCCGAGATATGAATTCCCTTATGGATGACATCATTGGTGACATCATTAGTGACAGTATTCATTATTAAACATATTGATGACATTATTGATGACATTATTGATAACATCATTGATAGCATCATTGATGACATTATTGATAACATCATTGATGACATTATTGATGACATTGTTGATAACATCATTGATAACATCATTGATGACATTATTTATGACATTATTGATGACATTATTGATAACATCATTGATGACATTATTGATGACATTATTGATAACATCATTGATGACATTATTGATAACATCATTGATGACATTATTGATGACATTATTGATAACATCATTGATAACATCATTGATAACATTATTTATGACATTATTGATGACATCATTGATGACATCATTGATGACATTATTGATGACATTATTGATGACATCATTGATGACATTATTGATGACATTATTGATAACATCATTGATGACATCATTGATGACATTATTGATAACATCATTGATGACATTATTGATGACATTATTGATGACATCCGATCGGCGGATACATACAATAAGCTGCCATTTTTTTGGGTGCGTTGCAGTATAAATTAGACGCAGCAGTTTGTGTGTGCACGCATGTCCGCGTACGCATGTCCGTCCATCTGTCTGTTTATTTATGTCTGTATGTATGAATGTACGTATATAGATGTATATGTTTCAGTATTTATGTATGAGACTCTGTTTGTATATGCTTATGTCTCTAATTGCGCACGCACGTTTGTATGTGTAGTCTACCCGCGTACGTATGTGCCTCTCTCCTCTGCCCGTGTGTCCCCCCCCCTCTCTCTATGCCCATCTATGTGTGCCTCCTTGTCTGCCAGTAAAAATCCCAAATATGAAACGTACTCCACGTAACGTAACCCGAATAAACATCCAGGTTACGATTGTTTCCAATCAGCACACATAAACAGGTCAGGTCAACACAGCTTGCTTCCATTATGTTATCAGTAAACGAGTAACTCCGGGCAAAAATCGTACTCCCCCAACTTGACCGTATCCAAGAAAAGTGTTTAGACAGCATGAGATAATTAGCTAAATAGAGCATGTCAAGTGGTTAACGGGAAAGGAGTAAGTAGAGGTCATCTACGCCTGTTTGACCTACATAGAGCGACCAATTAAACGAGAGTATATTTAAGATCATTATCTGGGGCCAGCATATTTCTTAATGTGATATTCTTATATCGAATATAATCAATCTGACACCTCCATAAATATAAACTAACCAATTTTTAAATCACTTATGATAAGCTACTGATTCCAACAGGTAACTGAATTAGTGGTTTATATTAAAGATATTATGGCCACACTATTGAGTACGCAGCTGGCTAATTGGGCCAAGGGTATTTGTGATGAAGTGAAAGACGAAACACCTTTCAGACATAGACTGCCATTTGAACTCCTGTCCTGAAGGCCTATGGTCAGCCATGCTATCAAATTGGCCAGAGAAATGCCACTAACAAAAGACACTAACTCCATCCACTGCAGCATCGCTGTATCATAACCACCACCACCACCCCACCCCCACCGGCCCGCTTAGAGACCTGTACAGTCTGGTGCCATTCTCAACTCTCCTTGGATTACGTCTCTTTCTGGCTGTAAATTCTAGGCGCATAACTAATGTATGATCTTTCATTATTTGGTTGATTCGACGCGAGGACCTTGGAATAGATGGCTAGATCTGAATACCATGTGACGATGATGCGGGGTGGTAGCGTGCTGAGATGAACATCTCTAGGTCGGGATGCCTCTCGCCAGTATTACCTGTGTCTCTGGGGTGCTTCAGCCGACTCACTCGCTCACTCGCTCACTCACTCACTCACTCACTCACTCACTCACTCACTCGTCCCATCAATAAACAAGAAACGCCCCGAAGGCTTAACATATATCCCAAGACGATTCATCATTTATGATGACCCGATTGTTAACCCGCAAAACAACGTTATATGGGAAAATACAATGAAGAAATCGGTAATAAATTACTGAATGACACATGGCAGTCGTTTATGTATAGTTAATGTACTGCATTACTGGCCTAGTAAATACAATGATTGCTCGTATCACTACCATAGCCTTATTACAGTCTATCACGTATTTCACGAGTTGATACTATTGCTGTTCAGCTGATAAAGTCGGCTGAAGTCGAAAGATTACGACGTGACGTTGATTGAAATACCTGCTACGGGTCGCCTTACGTGTCCCTTCCTAGTATGTGGACTCATGTCTGTTGTCTTCGATACATTTTAACATAATTCCATGTCTGCCTCGTCTACTGTACTATGATGCTGTATAATACCTGTTGTATATGATTAGTCTGAATGAAGTACACTACCTCCTCTATTTGTACGATATAATGCAGTACAACGCCTGTTCTATTTGTATATCACAGGGCGCCCCCGTGGCTTAACTGGTAGCGCGGTTGGCCACATATTTATAGCACCTGGGTTCAAACCACGATGGGGCAATGTCAGAAGGGTGTTTCATCTTTCACTTCGCCTCATTACCGTTGGAGGTAGCTCGACCCATTATTTGTATACTACAACATCGCATGCAATAGTTCCTATAGTAGAATGTGGAACATTAACAGCTAGGTCTACAGTGCTACCATACAGAACCTCAGCTCATATATGGGCCGTGCTAGATTGCAGAACATTGCCAGCTATAATTTCTGTGCCACAATATAGAACGTCGCCTGGTATATTTCCTATGTTTGAAATCAGTAAATTGCCTAGTGTACTACAAAATGCAATACAGTCCACGTCGCATCTGATGGGTTAAAATACAATATCTTGCCCGCTCATTTAGCACGCGACGCAACAAAAATGCGTCGTCGCTTATGACTTGCTTTCCAAAGGATGCTCTCTACTATCGAGTAACTCATTAACATTATAGATTTCTACAATCATTCATGCTAGACTTAAAATAGCACTACCGTGTCTTGTGCATTGTCTTGCCTATTTCAAATTCTTACTCCATTGCCGTTTAATACAACAACAACAACAACAATAATATTAATAATTAATAATTATTATTATTATTATTATTATTATTATTATGGCCGAAATTAACAGTTATTTTACGTGGCTTGGCTACCTTCAAATGAGGCAGAGGCATATGGTTTGTAATATACTCCTTCACCACGTGGACTAATTCTAAATATATTTAGCATTTACGATGGATGACATATTTGACGGAAAAAACCTTGCCAGTTGCCTGGTTGGATGAATAACACCTCCTACTATAGCGCCACGGCCAGGATTCGAACCTCATGACCATGGCCACGAGTAAGAAAGTTCGATGCTCTTACCCACTAGGCTATAGAATCACGCAACTTGAACATTCAGCTATATACATTGAGTACCATGAGCTTCATTCGACCTCCGCTTTTGTACTGTTTCTTACGGGTACACATTCGGCACAGAGTACCACCTCAAATATGAATCGCCTCAAACAGTCCAATTTGGCAATGCGATGTCCTACTGAGGCCCACGGTACTTCTTTAACTGTTATTTGGCATCCGCTAGACGACGAATACAAAGCCATTATGTCGTAGGTCACGATAACAAGACGTTTGAGGTGGTCCGTCTGCAGGAAATAGCAGCTTCGGAGGAAATGGAAACACGAACGTAGACGGGAAGAACAGATGGGAAGTGATAATCGAAAAATGAATATTTAATTAATAACGGACCATCGTCAGGAAACCACGTACGCCATTAACGGCAAATAATGCATCGAAACCGAATGCAGTCCCCGACCTTTTAAGGTGCGAGATCACGACTTCTTGACACAGTGAACAGATGTCTCTCTCCCTCTCTCTCTCTCTCTGTGTGTGTGTGTGCGCGCGCGCGCGTGGGTGCATGAGAATTAACAGAAATCGACTAATAATGCTTAATCGAAATAGCACGCATTGTCTCTTAGGTAATTCCGCATTTTTATTTCCGCGTAATTCCCAAAATATTATTCAGCCGTTTTTATTCTGAAATGGAACAAAGTTATCGACTGCGAATAATTCTCCAAGGATATGAAAAGGTTGTCCGACCGAAAAGGATCTGTTCTATAATTAAGTGAACCGAGTCTCTGACCGGAGAGCGGGGTCTCAGCATAACCAGGACAAAGAATGGGTGGCACGGTTCGGGTGTACTTTCCGGATCGAGACTGTGCGGCGAGAAGATGGAGACATGGAATAAGCCTGAAGCATGATGACGCCACAAACCAAACAAACCAGCCGCGCTTTGCATTGTGGGATTTATAGGGGGTCCGCTGAGCGATAATACCGGAATATTCCCGCCATTTTAACCTTAAACGTCATTGTTCCGGATCTGTTATAATCATGCCAAAAACTAACTTCTGCGTACCATTTAACTCTGCTTCGACACCGAAAAAGCTGGCACTGTTGAAAAATTGTATTCCAAAAGTGAAAATCAGATTATAACTATATGCTAATCGTCCGTCATTGCAACTTTATAAAATGATAGTAAAGTGTGGTATTCAACATTGTAAAGCATAGTACAATAATATTCACTGCACATAACAAAGACTGTTAAAAATGTGGTGTTCGTAGTAAATCACACTAAAATTATATTTAACGAAAAGAAGAAGAATAGAGTCCAATATATTGGTACATTTAATTTATTATTTATAGATATAATAATATAGTAAATTACACTTTATTTGTGCCATTCACTGTTTCAGTCGATCCTTACACTGAGTGACTGACACTAATTATAAAAATTTGACTCTCAGATTGTCATTTCGAATTAAAACTACCCAACACTTTCTCAGCGTTTCAGCCCGCGGCCAACACATGCCAACTTAAATGTTTATATCGCTTACTAGTTGCATGACAATATGGTACGCAGGAGTTAGCTTTTGGCATGATTATGACAGATCCGGAACATTGACGTTTAAGGTTAAAATGGCGGGATTGTCATGGTATTATCGCTCAGCGGACCCCCTATAAATCCCACAATGCAAAGCGCACCTGGTTTGTTTTGGCTTTTGACGTCATCATGCAATGGGTCTATTGAAGCGGTGAAATCCGTTCTGAACTTTGACCAATCACAGGTGAGTTGAAGCTATAGTAGTCAATTAACGCCACAGACACCAAGTTTTCTTCTAACCAAGCTAATCCGGAATGCACTCATCTGGATATAGTTACTGGCCAGAGATCGTCATTTTGGTGCTTAAGTGAATTAATTACCGTCCAGATGTGGTATTCGTTATTCATGGGAAGGGGGGGGGGATTGTTTATCTGTTCGTTGTCATCGTTGGGATACAGATTAGGAAATGGGAACTGTAATATCCCATTTTTTCTGAGGCCCAACATTTGTGTAGACAACAAGCCAGACGTACCTATAGTAATCTTCGAAGGTCTTGCCATTGGTCCAAATAGTTTCAATTAAAACATACGCACTCTTTTATTAAGTTGATACCATTCTGGTGACCACGGATGTCTCATGTATATGTACGTGAGTTGCTGCTTGTATATATATATGTATACATATGTTTGTGGAAACATGCGCATATCGGTAAATACACGCATGCGCATTATTATATCGATGCATACTTGCGCTGTGTATACGTATGTGTATGTATAAGGATGGCTTGATGTATTAGGGCAGGCGACGAGCGATAATTGACAATACCACGTACTGTAAAAAATAGTTATCGTATCTGAAATGAAGGCAATAAAAAGTAAGTATCCGAAGGCGACGAAGTGAAAGATGAATCACTATTTAGGCGTAGACCGCCAGAGATTTGAACCTGGATCCCGGGGGGCTGTGATCAATTGCGCTACCGGTCCGGCTATGGGTGAGGTTGGGAGGTATTTTTTGGAAGCAGCGCTAAGTTTTAGGAATCTTGCGACGGTAACATGTTGGTTTTGTTATCACGAGGTTCCTGTTGATAAGCTTATTGATGACGAGGGAAACACGTGTCGTGGGCGTGGAGTATCGTAAACGAGGGCAAAGTGGGAGCCATTAGGGAGTCTTAACACCATCATGACCTTGGCGTGTCCTCTGTCCATAAACTAGCAGCACACCTCCTTTACGGTAATAAACTAACTAGTACCAGGAAGAGAATGACCCCCCCACACATGCACACGCTCGCACGCACACACGCACACACGCACCCCCCCCCCACACACACACATACAGAGAGAGAGAGAGAATATGTCCTGAACAGATACTCATACCTACTACCACCACCACTACTACTACTACTATTCTTATATATATATATATATATATATATATATATATATATATATATATATATATATACACACACACACACACAAACATACAGACATACACATAGACTGATAGACAGACAGATAGACAAACATTGGAACAAACATCCAAATAGATTTGATATTTAAATATATAGAAAATAGATCGATAGCTAGATAGCTAGATAGATAGAAAGAAAGAAAACCATAAACACAGATCTCCAGAAATGTATGTATCCCCCCCAAAAAACAAACCCCTAGCTATCCCTATATCCGAAAAGATACAATTCACTGCCTATCCCGGGATAACACTCCGGATTTTCCCGAGAACATCGCCATATTTGGTTCGAGCGCTGCAGATCCCGAATCCGTCACCAAGAACCTAACCAAACTTGCCTTCGCATTGACACCACCACACTAACGCGGCCACATCCCTGCTACCCCCCCCCCCCCTCTCTCTCTGCACCTCCGTATCCCGTGTGAAGAGGAACAGGTGGCGTTTAACCGAAAATTGATGATGCTAGGCAACAGAAAACGAAAGTAATCCCGGTTTGTAATCTCTGCCGACGAAGGTCCAGGTAACACGATATTGGGTTCCGGTATGGAGATATCTCCAGCATTTACCGCGTCAAATCCCGCAGTAAATACACCGACCATTGCCATTTGCCTAATAAGTTCGGCCGGGTCGACTTACGTTTGTCAATGAATATTCATCTGCGAATATCTGTCGAATTTGCATATGACGTAATTCTATGATGATGATGATGATGACGATGATTGGCTTTTGTGCACATGGTAGGCTAAATGGGCCGAGCGACCTCCAAAGGGAAGTCAAAGATGAAACAACCGTCAGATATGCCCATGCCGAGATTTGAACTCAGGTGGTGATGATCTACGGTCCAACGCGCTACCAACTAGGCCACGGAGGCGAAATATAATTTAGACACCCCAGTCCGTTTCTGGTTGGAGACGAGGGTCATATTTAGGAATTTCCGTTATCAGCCATTCCTCGATGTTCTGATGAATATTCAAATTGAATGTTACGTAAAAATATACGTTAGTGACTACCCGCATAAACTTGTCTAATCCGACCACCAGAATTCGATCCGCTAACTCTCTCACCGACATATGAAACGCACCCACGACATACTCTAATCCGATGGTTTGTCCGACCAGGTCGCACCCACCCACCCACACACACACAGACTGGCTGGGCGGATTACATAAGGTTTACTGGAGGCTCGGCCCAAAAGTCTACTAGCGTTTGGCATGCCGCTGAACGCTGGCCAAAGTTCTAATATTTCAGTATTTATGACTCGTCCGAGCCATAATCCCTCCGCCGTCGGATTACTTGCTTATATTCGCACACAGTGGAGCGCTTACTCACTCCACAATTGATATCTCGACGGTAAAGATGCCAGATTTACTCACGCGGAATGAGTATCAGAAACCGGGCGATAGATTAACAGTCGGTCGTACGTCGTGTGTGTGTGTGTGTGTGTGGTGTGTGTGTGTGTGTGTGTGTGTGTGTGTGTGTGTGTGTGTGTGTGTGTGTGTGTGTGTGTGTGTTTAGAGGCTGAGATGATATTGTGTCGGGAAAAGTGATGCTGTCCTGGGTTTGAGCGGCTGTCAACCCTTATGTAATGGTGTGGGCACGCCTACACGTGGGGTTTGTGTGGGTGCGGGCTTAAGTGGATTAATGGCTGGGTGGGTTAGTTTTCCAATGGACGCTTCCCCTTTGTTTTATTACTGGTCTTGTTTGTTTGTTTGCTTGTTTGTTTATTTGTTTGCTTTGTTTGTTTCTTTGTTTTGTTGTATGTGCATGTGTATGTGGGTGTTTTGGCATTGTACAGATGAAAACAATGGCGAACTATGACTATGCTACTTTTAGCTGATTAATTAAGGGACTAAAACTCTTTATATATATATATATATATATATATATATATATATATATATATATATATATATATATATATATAAAGAGAGAGAGAGAGAGAGAGAGAGAGAGAGAGAGAGAGAGAGAGACTCAGTCAGTCAGTCACGTAGACAGACATATAGACAGACAGACAGAGACAGACATATGCACAGGTAGCCACGCATGCTTCAACGTGCATGAGCGGGCACACACATACAAACGCACGAGGATATATACAAGAATTATTATAATAATTCAATAATAATTCTAGACAGCATCAACTGGATACAGACACAAATAGCTTGATATAGAGTTCTCTTCTTTATGCGAGGTTTATTAGAGAAAGTTGTTAGCATGAACAGTGATCCGTGTAGATATATAACTAACCGCGGGCAATACACACACACACACACACACGACAGAGAGAGAGAGAGAGAGAGAGAGAGAGAAAATACGATGTGTCTGATGAATGGGACTATCCCAGCACTCACTCACCCACTCACTCACTCATTCACCGACACACCATCCGGTCAACGTCCATCAACCGAAGTTCCCCATCGTACCAAGCCCTATAGACGTCTATACACTACCCCCAGGGAGTCTACCCTAATGTACCGGGGCCTCGGGTGATGCCGTCCCCCCCGGGGTACACCCCCCCCGGTATAATAGACTTTACAGATCTGTTTCTAATCCGGCGTTATCCGGATACGATATCGAACTGGCATTTATCGGGCAACGGAATATACCGACACTGGATCGGACGACGACACGCGGCGTTCATCTGGATCGCGAATCCGGGCCCGATATTAGTTATAACGAGCAAAACGCTATCTGGAACGTGCACGTGTAATGTACGTCTGACTGTTGGTTAAATGTCATATCTATATAACGGGATAGCGCCATGGTTCTTACTTATTAGTTGACCGTACGCTGGATCCAGAATGGGAAATATAAAACTGAGCCTTGCTAATATTGGATTGTCTGGCTGTATTTGTGGAATAAGTGGACGATTCATCGGGCGACTCAGCCCAGAGCGGCGACTTTTCATGCTGATGCACGTATAATGTCTAAAGAGAATTAAATCCAGTGATTCGTCCAGCCTTTATACATATTTGATACGATTAAAAATCAAATGAATACTCACTCACTCACTCATTCACTCACTTAATCACTCAATCACTCACTCACCCATTCTTTGCTGATAATCGAGAAGTCTGAACTAAACTGAACGCAAATAGACTGTTAGAAGAAGCTAAGACCAGGCATGAGTGGCTGATTGTTATGTTTGATGTAGACGTTTACAGCCATCAAACAATGAGATTATATCAGATGACGGTATAGTAGAGATAAACTCTACTCTGCCAATATTGATAAACTAGCACCGAGCTGTTTACTTTACAGATATATATATATATATATATATATATATATATATATATACATATACATACACGCATATACACCGATATCATGTTCGACATAAGCTCAAGGGTGCCCCCTCGGTCTAACTGGTAGCGCGTAGGATCACAGATCACTACCACTTCAGTTCTAATCCCGGTGTTAGCATATCTGAAGAGGGGTGTTTCATCTTTGACTTCGTTGCGTTACCTTTGGGGGAGCTCAGCCCATTTAACCTATCATGTGCACAAAAATGGACACACACACACACACATATTTACATTTATATACAAGTGTCATGTTATAAACTCATCCCTGGAAATTTAAATTAGTACAAACTCAGACACATACGGGTTGCATTTATATATTAGTACCAATGTCAACCCTAAATATATAGTAGTTATATACTAATACCATGATCTAAGCTTCACTGGGCCGGCACCCAGTAATTAACTCCATGATGTATGTATGACGTGTGACTTTGTGATATGTAAATAAACATAGTATGTCATTATTCAACTGAACTTTTTGTTTGGATTGAGTGGCTACTGCTAGTAAGGATCACTGCTACAATCCATATAACAACAACAACAACAACAACATTAATAATAATAATAATAATAATAATAATAATAATATAACTCAGGCAGCTTTAACATGCAGTATTTAGCCTGTAGACATCCGGATACGCTTCAATATTGTGGAACGCATGCCATCTTCTTTGATAAAGTTGTTATTTTGTCAAAACAGGTGCTCAGAGATACGGGAGAAACGTCTGGTGAGAAACTGGAGCCTCAAAATACCCTCAAAACATAGACCCCATTCGTCGGGCAGTTGCCTACAATTTCCCTACAACAGCTTTTTAAGACAGTCGAAATCGTTTCGACGCCTTTCGCATTAAACCAATCGCGAAGATGAAATTTTAGCGCCGGTTTATCGAATAATCCGATACTTCCTGCTAAAATCAGTGAACTAAATATTTTAGATAACTGATGTTGGTAACTGGCTTATTGAAAATTCGTTCTGGTACGAATATTTTCCATAGAAATCAGATTTTAAAAACAGGTATATTTAAAAAAATATTTTATTCCAATTTGAGTACTCTTTATATGAGCAAATACTCTCATTAATTGGTTTCAAAAGCCGTGACGTGACCTGGCTTTTGACGTAAACCGGGCGCAACGCCTTAAAATGTCTTAAATGCCCATTAATGCGAATATTTGATTGTCTATACGTTTTTAAAATGTCTTAACTGCATTTTTGTTGTATTTTAAATTGGTTTTTCAGCCTGTCATACAAAGGTCATCGTGGATTCTACAGAAGAAAGTACTCGTACAAAACACCGGGACATGACACACAGAAGTGAGTAATACTTTCTCTTGCCCTCGACATTTCTTCTCAATTGGCACCTTAATCCTGGCTACTTCTCTCCGGGAAAATGATATATTCAGATTTTATGACGGATGAAGCGTCACGTACATATATACCAGACACGGAGATTCGATCCCATAGACTAAAGTTGTGAGGCGACACGCGACTCATTGTTGGGAGGGAAGCATTGTTTCTCTGACTATTTTGTCAATAGGCAAAGAAAGGGGTCATAATCGAAGAGGTCAACAAAGATGTTTGTCCATTCGGGGCCCGCGTAAAATTAGATCACGTGACAAGACGAAGTTGGAGAGAAAGCCACTGATTGGTCAACGTATGTCGTGACGTCTTGAAGGAGGTCTTCATCGATGGCGGAATAATAGTTTTTTTACCTTGATTCAGTCGGTACTAGCCAAGTGGACAAGCTGCGTACGGCTGAAATTGATCCACCATGAATGGCTGAAATGGCTCATAGATGCTACGTCTGGCTGAAGTAGGTCAGCCGTCTATGAATGTGTGCCTGAAGTATGGGTGAAGTAGATCATCTGTGTCTGGCCGATGAAGATCAGTGATATCTAGCTGAAGAAGCCCCCCCCCTCGTGTCTAACCTTAGACCATCAACAGTGTCTAGAGATGAAGTAGATCATCTGTATCTAGCTGATTTAGATCAGCTATATCTAGCTAAAGTAGATTCCCCGTGTCTATTCTTAGTCAATCACAACTTTCCAGAACCGATGTAGATCACAGGTGCCTAGAGATGAAGTAGATCATCCGTGTCTAGCTGATGAAGATCGGCTCCGATGCAAAATGGCGAGCGGAATGAAGACGGATGGCGGGAGCCGGCGATCGGACTCAGCCAACACCGGTCAGTGGATTACCGCCAGAGGACAGCACCAATTGATGTACTACGTGACCCCTGACCGTCTGTGGGTAGATTAAAACCCGGGCCCAGATCACGGGCTGGAATGATGAAGTAAAGAGCTGTCCCCGGGGCGTGACAGAACGACGTTAATATCACGCAATAACAGCGGCCAATCGAACTCAGCAAATGATCTGGTAAGCAACGCCACCTTCCGTTATTACCTGGATGACGTCTGCATCAACCGAGCCGTCACAAATCAGCCAACAGCGTGGTCGGGATCGGTGTCAATGCTCTGATTGAATAATCCGGGAGATCATTTGGCTGATCGGGTTCTCATTATTGTGTCACGCTGAACGAAAATTATATATATATATAATGGCCTGTTTGGCCTCATGGGTAGAGTGTGGGATTATTTACCCGTGGTTATGGTCATGCTGTGCGGGAGGTCGAAGGTTCGAATCTCAGCCGTGGTACTACAGTAGGAGGAGTTTTTCATTCAACTAGGCAACTGGGAAGGTTTTCTCAACCGAATATATTGTAAATGTAAACACGTACACACACACACACACACACACACACACACACACACACACACACACACACACACACACACAATATATATATATATATATATATATATATATGTATATATGTATATGCCAGTGCAATGAACATTTTATTTATTTTATAAATCGAATTCGGCTACGACGCTCCATTATTTCAAACGAACAAAACAATACTCGCTGACAAAGAGCTACAGAGAACGATAGATAAACAGACACGTGACATAACTCGGCCTTCGTGTTGTTGTTGTTACCTGATCAAACGGGACATTATCACGAGTGAACTGATGCCTTTAGGCTAGATCAGAAATTAATTAAATCTCTCACCTGTAATCGAAAAAAAACTGCTATCGGCCATCGCGCAATGGTACGATATCCGCTATGACTGAGACGCGTTTCGTCGTGGCACGAGGTTCGGAGCGGTCGATTTAAAACGGATGGGTTCTCGGTGGCCGTTCTCGGGTTGAGCTATATAAACCAGAGAGAGGGAGTCTGATTCGCTGGTAATGAGACGTATATATGTGGATTATTTAGTGCTTAGATTATTTTAAAAGGTAAAACAAAAGACGGCCCAATCCGATGAAGGAACAACCTTTGGACACGCAGAGAGCAACGACAAGAACAACACTCATTTCGCCGTATATACTGGCAACGGTTTGAGCCACAAACTTCTAGGGCATTTCCGAGGGGTGTTTCATCCAGAGCTGCCGAACCTTTTCGCGATCGGCTCTATCACGGCAGTTCAGACACCTTTCTAACTATGTGCGGCCGTAAAAGTGGCCGTAAACCATCCACATAACAAAAATGTCGACATTTCAAATTGTCGTGATTTGGCTAGACCTTATGATGTACAGTACTATCCGTAAAACATCGATTTAGAACAGACTATTTTTAAAATATAATTAAAAATGTCTTATCGCACAAATCACCCGGTGATAACCCGAACGACGTTCAAGTGGTATACTTGTCTGGCTAGGAGAGGATCTCACACTAGGATACGAGTGTTTTATGACGTCGAGCGGTACGAGAAGAGCCTAATTCTGGACGAAGGAGTATACTTGAGGGTCGGGGTTGGGGGCTAGTTTCCTCAGATCCGAAACTGGGTCGTGATAGCTCGGCGCTGACTGTGTCGGACTAGAAATGTGAAGGTTCGGCGGTTCGGATCCACCAACAGGCTGTTCGACTGCTATGTAGATTAGCCACCTATATGGGCGGCTAATAAAAAGTAGCACACATCCCGGGGAGTTGTTTACGGTGTCGTATTACAGGGGTGATATTGAGAATGGTGGGTGGGAGATAGAAAGCCTTGTTGGCTCTGAGCTATAAATAAAGATATATTAAAAAATAAGCTAAAATAAATTGGCATAAAGGATTCGCGAGGCTGTTAAGGTTAACTGGTCAATTCTAATGTTCACCTAAACAACCAGACATAGTACGGAGCGCAGGTTTATGTATAACAGTGAAACCTGCCCCAGTCAACCACCTGGCTTAAGACAAGACGTCTCAGGTGAATCGCTGTCTACAAAACGGCCCCTCTGCCGTCGATTACACACGGTAAGTCTGTCTCGTCATAAACGATAATGTCGGCGCTGTGCCCAAGGGAGGTCGCTTAAGACAGGTTTGATCGTATACGACGGTATATACACCGTATGATGACCTTTATAAACAAGGCGTTTATGTTCAGTTATATGATAGACGTGTCTTGGGCATCGTTTGGCTAACGATGGCTGATACGCGCACGTTGACGGCACATCAAAGGTCGTTCTGTTGTTGTTGTTAGTGGTGGTGATGACGATGTGTACGCGCGCGCGCGTGTGTGTGTGTGTGTGTGTGAGTGTGTATACGTGAGGGTTCGCGGTTGGAGATAAATAACTGTTGAGAAAGGTATGCAGGCAAATTGAGAAAACGACAGACAAGTAGACACATAAGTAAATAGAACGATAAGTAGATGATAAATGGATGGACAGATAGGTAGAGGTAGACAGAGAGCCACTTAACATACTGAGACGTATAACGTGTGTTTGTGTATATGTGTGTATATATATGTGTGTGTGTATGTGTGTGTGTGTGTGTGTGTGTGTGCGTGTGTTTTCCGTATCTGTAAATGCATTTATATGTGTACATCTCTTTGTGTGGATTATTTAATCTAGATTATTATTATTATTATTATTCATTCATTCATTCATTCATTCATTCGTATCAGCCTTCCAACATGTGCACACTAATACTACTTTCTTTACTTAACCCATATAATTAATAGGAACCCCCCCCCCCCACACACTCCAGTATCTCACCTTCCATTTCCCAACAGGGGGCGCCTCCGTGGTCTAGCGGTAGCGTGCTGGACCACAGATCACTACC
>JAODUP010000363.1:365000-392102 GCA_025642065.1 Paralvinella palmiformis
TACGTGTCTGTCTGTGTTTGCACTTGCAAGTTCGTGTCTGCATTTCAATTACCCCCCGCCCCCGTGTCCAGGTTTTTGTCTTAGATTCTTTACTATAAGAGTCCAGGTATAGGACAAAAACGTAACCAATTTATAACAGTAATCAGCTTTCTAGAAGAAGACCACCTGGCCTCACACACACACACACACACACACACACACACACACGTATTTATATATATATATATATATATATATATATATATGCGAGCATACACGCCCACACACACACACACACACACATACGCCTATAAGCTAACAGATCATAATAATAAACGCAGACCCTAGTT
Source organism: Paralvinella palmiformis (assembly GCA_025642065.1). NCBI lineage: Eukaryota > Metazoa > Annelida > Polychaeta > Terebellida > Alvinellidae > Paralvinella > Paralvinella palmiformis. The sequence goes on from JAODUP010000363.1 coordinate 365,330, forward strand.
AAAACGACACACATTACTATAACACAAACAGGTCGATTGTTGTCACGCGATAAACGAAAGCCGAACGACGTCAAATCGTTTCCCGTATAATAGCTAGCCTGAACAATGCCTCATTAGACGCGCTTAGAACGATCTGACGTAACAGCGGCGCGCGTTTCGTGTCCAGAGGCCCGGGAAGCGGGCGAAAGGCGCCCACGAGCGCTGCCGATAAACAACGGCGCCCCGGCGATGGGGTGGGAACCGTAACAGCGACCACGCAGCGGGTCGAAGGTGGCCACACATCGGGCAGAAAGCGACCACGCATCGGGCAGAAAGCGGCCCCGCATCGGGTCGAAAGCGGCCCGTCGTCGTGCCGATGTTATATATATTATCGCGCCGTCGAACACGTCCCCACTCGATTAATCTCCGCAATATAAGCGGATCGCGGCGCCGGACTAGAGCCGTTTATCGCATACCTGGCCGAAACCCGTAACCTATTGATCAGACGACGATACGGAGAGTTCGGGATTGATGGCTAAAAGGTTCGGCCGGTATCCGTTTCATTAAACTCGGCTCCATAACAAGTGAAAACTAGCGGCAATAGATCGGTTGGCGCCGATGGCTCCCGATCGAATTGGTCAAATCGTTGACGGCTCGTTGTATGGTTTCCGGCCCATCCCCCACTTTCCTCCTAAACCCGTCGAGGGGTTGAAGGGCGGTTTTGTAAACACGTACATCTGTAATTTGGAAGCCGCGGCCAGAAACTGACACCACACGTGAGTTATTCCCCCAAATCGCTTCTCCGGAAAACACCGAAAAACAGCTGAGAAGAACAACAGCCAATGCGGGGTTTTCCGCCTTTTGAAGTTTTTCGATGAAGATGCGGGAGCGCGTTGTTTAATTAGTCCTTTAAGAGAGTCGCTTAACTATGTTAAAAATTGCCCATTTTTACATAGATATATTGCTATATGTTTGCTACCGTAAAGCTCTACTGATGATGAACTTATGGACAATGGACAGTGATGTGGAATATTCTTCAGTACCGATACTTAAATTATCATGAACACCGTATGACGCAAACCGCGCAGGCAATTAAATGGAACGGTTCGTAAAACGGCTTACACATTTTTGGACAAGGACGTGAAGCCTACACCATAACATGTTAAATACTTTAAATTTGACCTTCAGACAAAACTTTAAATAACGGCCCGTTTCTGTAAAGTATTGTTTTGAAAACTCTTGAAACTAACCAAAACATTTCTAAATATAAGAATATAGGCTTCGTAATTGTAATTATATTCGGAAACATACGTCTTAGCTGGAAATTTGTGAAGACGTAAAACGAGATAAGTTCTTATGTAGAGTTCATCGGCTTTGTAATACTGTAAACTAATTAATTATCGCGTCTATTAATTTTCGCGTCTGTTTACGACCGTTTGTTCTCCTTTAAATTACGCCCCTTCCAATGATTCACCGCTCAAAATAGTGAGCGAGATGTTATTCGCGTCTTTTTGATTCGCGTATAAATACAAGCTTCACAGGGTGTTAATTTTCCGGTTGAAAAGCTTCCTTAGCCTCGATGACAAAGGTACACATACCCGTAAAACAGCTCACGTTGGTTAAACACTGTCGCTATAGACTTATAGATCTAGAGTAGAGCTTTGTTAGTCTGCACGGTGGACGATTAGTTAGCACTTTGTGCACGTAGCGTGCACAGTTTGCGCGTTGTTAATGTAGGTGAGTTATGGAACGTGCAGGCATACGGACAGACAGATAAAACTATTGCTATCTCTTTGGATGAGTCAGATGGCAAGAGACATCCGTAATTATAGTATACATCCGCGTGTACGGAAAAAGTTGTAAATCGTCCCAGATACTCACAAGAACTAATAAATATTCCCATTTTCTCTCTCTCTCTCTCTCTCTCTCGCTCTCTCTCAGAAACAAATAAACAAACAAACGGACAAACAGACAGATATACAGACGGACAAACAAACAAGATAGGCTACAGCAAACGGTATATATTTGGTTGCACTTACTTGGAAGACTGATCCCCAAACACACAAACACCAATCCGTAGTAAGCCATAGTCCGGGTCCAGCACACGATATTTCGTGTCATTTCCATCCGCTCAACAATGGACACAACACATACACACCTAGACCGCATACACTTATAATACACGCCGAATTCGACTCTCGACCCGAGCTCTAGCCGACGACGAGAAACGACGAGACGACCAAAACTGGTTGACCTCCTAAACTTTGAACACGGCCCAGGTCGAGGCAGACTGGCACGCTCAGGTGTGACAGGTAAACACACCGGACGCCGCCGCACGCCGCGCCACCACCGCCGCCGCCGCGGACGAGCGGTCCACGTGCCCTATCCCGGGCGACCCGACGAGATCCGGACACGGTCACCTAACGCCCTGACCCTCCACCGCCGGCCGATCGCAGCAGATCCGTACCCGCTGGCATACTCCCGTTCGGAACAATGCCGTTGGCGGCTTCCCTTTCGTCGCACGGGCTGAGCGAATACTTGGTACGAATGCTATCGTCGTCCGAATTGCCCCCAGTGTTAAGACACTCCTATGCTCTCTCTCTCTATCTGTCTAGGCTAGACTGAGTGTTGAATGCTAGGCTCACGATGAAGGTGGCCGAAGCTGGCCGGTGTCGGTGGCTGATAGTGTGGCTCGCTCAGCCAAGCCTCGCTGGGCTGGTTGGTTGGTTGGCTGGTTGGCTAGATGTCTGCGTTCCGGGCGAGGGGCTTCTCGCTGGTATGTATTCGGTAACTAAAGGCCGAATACCCGATAGACAAAAGGCTGGCGGCGAAAAGTGGTCCGTTTTTTAAGGACGCCCCCCCCTTAACGCCGTGCCTTCGCGGAATAGCCGAGAAGAAGACGCGATGCGATGACGAGGCCAATCGAGAGAACTTAAGTAAAGTCGGCGTGCGTTGTTCTGTGCGTGCGTGCGTGCGTGCGTGCGTGCGTGCGTGCGTGCGTGCGTGCCATTGCCTCACCCGATTGCCTGATAGGGGTTTAACACCAACGTCCTTCTGGTTATGAGGTAGATTCTGTTTGGAGATTTATCTGTGAGCTATTTCCGGCATGACGAGATCAGCTACCATGAGGGATTATAAATAATAGTAGTAGTAGTAGTAGCAGCAGCAGCAGCAGTAGTAGTAGTAGTAGTAGTAGTGGTGGTAGTAGTAGTTGCAGTAGTAGTAGTAGTAGTAGTAGTAGTAACAACACTAGAAGTAGGAATTTATTTTAGCAACATCATATCATGGTGTGATAACAAAAGATCACACTGGAAAGACGTATAGGACCATCGCGCCGGATGTTGTCATACATATATAACCTGGTTATCCTTGGCGGCTGTTGATGATTGTTATTTCCTATTTATTAACTAATTCATTTATTAGATATAAATGATCGAGCAAATAAGTTGCAATCAGTTCGCCATTAATGATATGGTCGAGCCATGCCATTACCATGCCATACCATACCATACCCATTGCCATTCCATGCATTGGAATGTATTAATGCAACACACTGAAAGATAAACATCTATCGGATTGATAACATATTATAAGTGTGTAAAGGGCACTTATAGACTTACTTTATGGTGTTATACTTTGATTGACTCGTGATGTTAGAGGTCTCATACGTCCAAATGTTATTAAGAACTGGATGTTCCGGTAGCCTCACATAGAGGTACTTATTCGGAGTTATTTTTGAGTGTTTTCTTTCTGTCGACGTTGATTATCGGGGTTTAGAGTCGGGCCATCGTTTCATCACGGGTATCCAAATTAGGCAATACTGACTGACTGACTGACTGACTGACTGGCTGACTGACTGACTGACAAACAGACTGACTGACTGACTGACTGACTGACTGACTGACTGACTGACTGACTGACTGACTGACTGACTGACTGATGCTGACTAATTGACTGACTGACTGACTGATTGACTGACTCTCTGACTCACTGACTGACTCACTGACTGACTCACCTCACTGACTGACTCACTGACGCACTCACTCCCTGACTCACTCACTGACACACTCACGTACTCACTCACCGACCCACTCTGTCTTTTGGCTTCTTTTATGTTTTATTGTTTATTTATTTACGCAGCGTCCACTTATTATGACGTAGGTCACGTAGCTGAGTGACGTAACGTCGGACGTAATGACTGCGTTCTTATATCTTAATGATAAGAACTTAAACAATCTGTATATAACTACTTTAAATGAAAGTTTTGTATATTTTCTCTGTATAACTTATTTGGTATAGTACATGCTAGCAAGATAGATTGATTAAATATACCGTATTATTATCATCATCATCATCATCAGTAGTAGCAGTAGTAGTAGTAGAGTAGCAGTTATAGTAGTAGTCGTCGTAGTAGTAGTAGTAGTTGTTGTTGTTGTATGTAGTGGCACTCATTTCCCCTAAATGTCACAAGAGTCACAACAAACGTACACACGTTACACATAGAAAGAAGTATACCGAACACGCTATGTTACGTAATATACCCTCAAATAATCTATTTATTTTTTAGGGAAACTAGAAAAGTCCATAATCGGTGTTTGTTTATTTTACAGCTGTCAGCTTCATTTTGTCGTCTTCTTTGTTTTCCTCCCGTCTGCCCGTTAGTAACCATTGAGGAAATACTCCCAGCTCCCCCACGGCAAAGGTTGCGGAGTCTCGACCCCCTGGGCGCTTAAATCGGCATCTTCATCTCCAAAGTGATCAATCAGAGATAACGTCCTTGACCTTTAACTACTCGTTTGTTCAGATAAATGGCAGTTCGGGAGTGCCCTTTTTAGCCTCCTACGTAGTCACACCTGAGTCCGTTGGCTGAAGGTCGATTCACTAGTGCAATGAGACGATGGGATGAAACATCCCACAGAGAGGTCTGGGAAACGACGAGAGTGACATTCGACAAAAGTAAGAAAATTATTATTATTATTAGTAGTATTACTATTATTGTTGTTAATATTATTATTATTATTATTATTATTATTATTATTATTATTATTATTGTTATTATTATCATTGTTTTTAACATAATTTTTAATCACCTTGACCTTGTTCTTAAAACTTACCCCTAAAATTTGTCCCATATTTAGAGCAAATAATATCCTTTTTCTAATTATAGTTGAAGTAACTCTTTTTAAGTTTCTTTCTTTCTTGTAAAGTCTTTGAAGTGATCCCGCTGGTAAACAAATGTAAAATGTAAATGTTCTAAAGTTGATGACGGGAAGAGAAATATGAAACACCCCTCTGATATAGCCCAGCTGAGGTTTGAACCCAGGTGCTGTAGATCTGTGGCCAACCGCGCTACCAGTTAGGCAATGGAGACCCCGCTGCGTGTAAAGACAATTTAAATATATTATTATTATTATTATTATTATTTTCATCGTTGTTGTTGTTATTATTACTAATAATAGAAGGCCGATCCATATATTCCGGGAAAACGAATGTAGGACAAAGAACTTATAACTCAAAGCATCTCCCCAACTAAATATTATTAGCTACGTAAAACCAGCCATAATTGATTATGTTAACCAATTTAATTAACTAGTGAAATAATTCAATAATAATATTTGCTCGTTCAGCTTTAAAAGCCCCTCAGTGATAACATACTAACAATAACCATTACTAATACATATATTGTGTGGATGTACAATAATATATTTTAAATTATAATAATAGCGCTTAGTGGATGGTCAACGTCTAAGCCAGGAAAGTGTCTTTGCTCGATTTAGTTGCCCGATGAATCGCCCACATGTTGTACTTATGCTCCATGCCAGTGCTTAACGTATAATAACACACACACACACATACACATGCGAACAGATGCATAACAAAAAGTAAATAGGAGCCCGGTTAGCTCAGTCGGTAGAGCATGGGACTCTTAATCCCAGGGTCGTGGGTTCGAGCCCCACATTGGGCGAATTTTTTTTATGTATCTTTGTGGTTTAATTTCCAGTGTTATTGATTTTAGATCTCTGGTATCTGAGCTCAAACCCATCTAAGCTCTCTCTCTCTCTCTGTCTATATATATATATATATATATTATGAAGGGTGTTTCATCTTTCAATGCGCCTCTTTACCATCAATTAAAGGTCGCTCCGCCCATTACGTGTACATTGTTTACAAAGTGGCTATTAAACAACAATGTCAGTGGTTGTATGTGTGTGTGTGTGTGTGTGTGTGTGTGAGAGTGAGTGAATGAGTGAGCATGTGTGAACGTATGTGCATATGTATGCATCTATGAGTATGTGTACGCATGCGTGCGGTGAACCGCGATCAAAACAATCCGTTCATCGGGATCCTGTCTGCTCCGGAAGCAATGGCCAATAAACCAAAATTCGGCGGCCATATACAAAGATAGCGGCAAGACGACGGCTAATATTCCGCATACGGCTTAATAAACGTCTATTTACCTCAGGAAGCCGAGGTAATGGCCAAAAATGGCCGAAAGGAGGCGAAATATACGCGATTAGATACCCGCCATACCACTCTACGGCGATGAATTACGACGCCATATAGCTGAATAACCCTCGCCTCATCTGCGCCTGCGCGTATGCGCGGCCATTGTGCTCATTGTTTGCGCATCGGCCACGTGAATACCGATGTGGGAAAAGCGGGGCCGGATGCCGGGAGGTATATCGCGACATATCCGTGATCTACCGTACGGATGAACCATAAACAAGGCCTCCCCATATACTAAGGCGTTTAAGGAAGAATCGAGCTCACCCCGTCGCCATCGTCGTCGTACGAGATGCGAGCAAATTTCGGGCATCGGCCACGTTCTATAGGCCCGAAAAATCCCGAATCGCGAGCTTATTTATAAATAAGCCCGGCCTTTATCTACAACATACATTACGCTATCCGGCCAACGGCACGTATAAACATGCGGTTAAAGTAAGACGGAGTGGGTTCTCTGGTTCATTTACATGATTTGTGTTTTCGTGTTTCGCTAGGCAACGAAACGGATACTCCAGTTTTGCGGTTTACGTGGAAGCGGTTATCGTCATTCCTAGTTTTTCCCGTGATATTTCAGACTCGTATCCGGTATCAGCCGAGGGATATATTAACATCTTTACGTAAGAGTGGGGGGAAGTGATTTTTCGCTCGCAGGTATACTCCGAGCATCTGTTGGAAACCTGTCTAAATTACGGTTCGTCATTGAGAGGTTCAAATGTTTAACCTCCTTTTCGCGTTTCGGGGATTTGAAACGTGAAGGCGCTGATTCGGAATTGGAACCCGGCATTCGATAGTGAAAAATCTAAAATTTGCTGTTTTGCGGCCACTTTTGTGCACATGGTAGGCTAAATGGGCCGAGCGACCTCCAAAGGTAATGCAGCGAAGTGAAAGATGAAACACCCTTCTGACGTAGCCTGGTCGGGATTTGAACCAGGGCGTTATGGATATGTGGCCAACCGCGCTACCAGTTAGGCCGTGGAGGTGCCAGCATTCGATTGTGGGTGTTTGTGATGTTACTGTCATTTAGTTGATAATAAATGTTTGGCATGTTGTGCGCACTGAGACAGCTGACTGCAAAACGGTGCATTCTCGGGACTAAAATACGATGTTTAAATTTGAGGAAATTTGACGCGTTTTCCTCATTTCTTTATCGATGAAAACTTTTCCGACAAAATATCGAACCTATTTTAGAGCCCCCTAAAACAATTCTATCACCAATGAGGGGGGGGGGGAGCAATCGATTAAGAGTAACATTCGAAATAGAATATTTGCAAATCTTCGCAATATAATGTTTTTCATTCTCGCCAGTGGGATAGTTCAATTATTTTTCATTTTAAATGCTTCGCGGATATCTTTGATGCACGTGTCCTAGTATATATTTTTTTCATTTTGATTGTCAAGTCGCCATATTAAAGAACCGGATTCGAACCTGAATCGAATGTTTCATATTTCGCCGAATCGCCTTACTCACTTAGCCATACGATACTAGTTTATATCCGAACAACTCTTAATGGTGTCGCTGTAGCAGTTTTACGGTCAATTCTGTGTATACAGTAGGATAAATGGACCTGTTAAGGTAATGAGGCAAGGTTAAAGATAAAACGCCCTTCACAAATATATAGTTCAGCCGAGGTTTGAACCCATGTCCTAGAATAATCTAGCCAACTGCGCTACTAATTAGGCAATGGAGATATCCCACCATTGTTTACTAATAATGATAATATTGATAGTTGCTCTCTCTCTCTCTCTCTCTCTATATATATATATATATATATATATATATATATATAAGAGAGAGAGAGAAGAAGAGAGAGAGAGAGGGAGAGGGGAGACAGACAGACAGACAGATAGACAGACAGCAGACAAACAGACAGACAGACAGACAGACAGATAGATATATATATATATATATATATATATATATATATAATGAGAGAGAGAGAGAGAGAGAGAGAGAGAGAGAGAGAGGAGACAGACAGACAGACAGACAGACAGACAGACAGACAGACAGACAGACAGACAGACAGGTAGATAGATAGATAGATAGATAGATAGATAGATAGATAGATAGATAGAGAGAGAGAGGCAAAAGTAATATTCTGTAAGTGAGTTTTGACTGGAAATTTAAAATTTCGGTCTAGTTATCCCATTGAGTCGGTCCCCGAAATGAGAACGATACAGATCGTCGTAAGTCTTTAATCTGGAATTTAGTAAATCCACGACCTTTAAACTCGGTGCACGTCATACCTACGACACATGGACAAGGGTGGGGTGGGTATGGCTGCCTACAAAAATAAGCAAAAATCCAGGCAAATAACCGGATCCGAACACGTTCCTAAAGTGTTGTGCGACCAGCTGTGCCACGTGACCGCTCCAGAGGGCGTTTATGGGTGGAAGAATAATCCTATTTGCCGAATTTGTGTTTACGTGTATCTTCTTCTGGGGAAGACCTGATAATGTTCATCGAACCCTAAAAACGGTTTGTGATTGAAATGAAGTTAGGAACCTTTCTCCTCTCCAAGTATTCTCCGATCATCACGAACCTGAACTGGACATGTTTCTGCCAATCACAAATTCCACGAATGACCTTTATCTCTGGCAAGGTCATCCTTTAGTAAAGGTTAATCAACACGTCCTTCATGACCCTTGACGTGTTCCCCGTCAGCAGGTGGAAAGTCAGGGCAACAACTCAGCCAGAACCGAGGTGTAGTCCTTTGAGTCGAACTGAAATGACTCGCGCTAATGACTTAGCTGACAGGTGAGGTGATTCATCAGGGTGAGACGTATTTTGCTGCCGCCTTTTATTTACATCTGGGCGTGTGCGTGTTTGCGCGTGTGTGTACAGGATAACAATATGCCTAAATACTGAATTCGACTGAACATTGTGGAGAAAACTACCCATCTCCTAGCCCGAACTCGAACTCAGTCACCCAGGAGGCATATCTTGCTCACTGCGAGACGAATAACAATGACTCAGCAATAATTGCGGTGGAAATGAGAGCGCATGCGCCGCAGGTTGTCGGCGTCTTCGATTGGCTGCCCAGAAGGGCGATAAAACCAGTCGTAATACACGCGAAGGAAATCAGGAATAAAATCTAACGCGATCCCAAAAGGATGGCTTAGATGGGTTGTGGAGATAAACAGATTGGTTGGGAGGCGGGGGGGGGTAGGGAGAGGGATAGAGGGTGATAAACGAATAGAATGGAAAATATTAGATTTAGACAAAAAGAGTCACCAGCAGAAGGAATTCATGAAGAAAGGTCATTACTTCTCGATGGCAAAAATCACATTTTTGAAGCAACAATAAAACGAGAAATAGAGAGATACATAGAAATATAGATAGATAAGCAGACAGATAAATATTAATTCATCAGTCAAACAATAAATCTATGGAACGAGTAAGATAATATATATGGATCACCCGCAAAAGCGGATATATATATATATATATATATATATATATATAAGGCCGCGTTTGTGTGTCCAGCAAGGTTAAAGATGAAACAACCTTCAGATATAGTTCCGCCGATATCTGAACCCAGCTGCCAGAAATGCCATATATATATATATATATATATATATATATATATATATATATAGAGAGAGAGAGAGAGAGAGAGAGAGAGAGAGAGAGAGGAGAGAGAGAGAGAGGGGTGGAGAGTGTGTGTGTGTGTGTGTGTGTGTGTGTGTGTGTGTGTGTGTGTGTGTGTGTGTGTGTGTGTGTGAGGGAGAGATAGGATGGAGGGAGATAGCGGGAGGGAGAGATTTGGATCCACCCTCGATTCATTCCTAATCTCGGGATCCCAAAGAGACCCGGATTGGTGATTGTTGCCAAAAAGTCTGGATAGAGTAGTCGGGATAAATGATAGCCGACGGCATGTAGTATTTGGTTCGCGTATTTCGAGCTCCTCCGTCGAGTCGCATCCAACGCTGCCGATGAGGTCAAACAAACAAACAAACAAACAAATAGACGAACAAACAAACAAAGCGATCCATGTCTCGTCCGATCGGAGGCATTTGAAAAATTGCCACCATCTTAAAGTGTTCTCCACGCATGCGCGAGAACCGGAAGCGCGCCGGCCGGCATCTTGGAAGTGATACGGAAGCAATTCCTTTCGAAAACGTTGAGAACTTTTTGTGCCATCGGTAGAGTGTTACCTTCATCGGAGCGGATCCCGTTTTAGCTGAAGCCGGTAGGCGGCGTCGGACCCGCTCAAAGGGGATTCGAGTGAGATGCCCCCCTGGGCGCCGATACCACGTATACGGGTTGTCGGATTTTTTTTTCGTACGACAGCTGACATCCAGCCGATGACAGCACCAGACGCGGCGCCCGTCAAATCACCGATGCGCTGTACGTAAGGTGCTGTTCCGGAAGATGACGAGCGAAACAATATGGATCCATAAAGATCCGGATGATTGACGCAACACCCGGCGTCAGTACTCCCACCGCAGTGACTATTCACGTGCTGGCTCGTTGGTAGAGCGCTACTATGGAAAGTGATAGATTCTAGGTTCGGAAGCACGGGTTTAGCTCCCTAATTGTATGACCTCTATGTGCTCAGTGATTGTGGTTGGTGATGATTTATGTTTTACGGCCACTTTTGTGCACTTGCTAGACCAATTGGGCCGGGTCGAAGTCAAAGATGAAACACCCTTCAAATACGCCCACGCCGAGATTCGAACACGGGTGGTAGTGATCTGTGATCCAACACGCTACCATTAGATTGCGGTTGTGGTTGGCTGTGAGTGAATGTATCCTTGTAGAAGGGTTCCTTTGTTGGTGCAATAATCAAATAGTTAGCCTAGCCGGCGGTTAGAAACACGGACAACTACCCGGGCAGTTGAGAAAGTGTTGGATTGTATGCGTTCACAAAGTTAAGGCATTTGTGTACGATCATGCAATAATAATAAACTTTATCTATTAGCAGTTATCCCAAGGTGGTAAAAAACAACACGGGGAGGCGTGGGCTTATACTTAAAAGTATTCCCACACGAATGCAGAGCTCGCCAGACGTCAACACGTGAATATCGTATAAATACCCGTATTCTACAAAGTATTCGAATACGAATACTTTACGGTGATAACATTAATGAATACTGTCAATTTTACATAGCAATATGGGTAGGATTTTGTAATACGTCGAATGGTGAGCTCGGAAAACAAGGTTACGGTTGTCAGTCAACACTATAACCAATATAGGAGAGGGGCCACTGCCCGGGGAAACATGTTCCACAATTATATGCATGAGTCGAATTGGAACCAACAACTTGGCGGTTTTGGGGGAAGTGCTCTATCCACTGGGCCATTTGAACGCCCCGGTTATGTCAAAGTGTGTTGTTATATGCTGTAATGCGTTCAAGTATTAGATAATAGTGTTGTTATGGTTTGTTGTGCTAAATGAATACTTGTAGTATTACTGAATCTGCCTTATAATAATAATAATAATAATTATTATTATTATTATTATAAAATAACTTTTAAAACAGTCGACAGGATAAAAAACAATTTATTTCATGAAGGCTGGATATCTTTCCTTTCGTGTTATTGTTCAGACACGGTGATCCAGAGAAGCGTCTTGGCAGATGTACAACTCGTAGGCATCCAGCACAGCCTCGAAACGAGGCGCGGAGAGAATGGCAGCATCCGCCAGAAGGCAAACACAACAAACTTCTGGATACAAGTACATCGGTCAACACGAAGCCGGATAGCTATACAGAGGCAACAGGGTTCTGGTTACGGATAGAGGCGTGTCCGGCAGAAGAACATTCACCTCCCCACACACACACACACACGCATGCACCAGCAGCACCGATCGTTCCATGACGAAATGGCCAGGCGGCTTAACTATTATGGTTAACCATCCTGGTAATAACATTGTATATTCGTTTCATTTGCAGTAAAGCTTGGACGTCTGGGCGTTTAAACATGAGTAGCAAAATGATCTAATTTAAACTAGCTTATTCATTTTGAGAGACGTGTTTAACAACGTTGACAAGTATGTCATAATTAAGTATTTAGACAAGCATTCTTCAATTTAAAGCAAATAATATGCCTGTCACATCATCGTAAATACGAAAGATGGCTGCATTTAATGGTAATATGTGTTTACTGAAGACCGATGGTTTCAGATATTGTTTTTGTTGTGGTAATTTACACACTTACGTTCAAAGAATTAAACGCGCATAAATAATTTACTAGGCATGACGCGATTCTTATAAAACGTAAGCAGTCCTGTAACTCGTTTAAATCATTTCTAGACGGTTATTAACCGGGATCGGCCAGCTGACTCGGAGCATCGTATCCGGAAACAATAACGGGCTGGCCTATCCGGACGATCCGGACGTCGTTTATTTTCCCGTCGGCGAGATGCTTGGCGGACTACGGATGCGGCAGCTGGACACACAGAGAACAAACAGAACTCGTACCGACGGCTCCACATTCCCCTCAGCCGAGCTCCACGAACACAACGTTAAATGGCTGAAGTAGCCATACCGTTTGTTTATTGACACGATCTGATCCGGAAATAACACGCGAGGCCATCGATGTTGGAGTAATGTTGGCATTCGAAGAAGGTCTGATCATCGTGATCGTCGCCATCGTCGTCCTCCTCATCATCATCATCATCATTGTCATTTCACACGCGCGCGCGCACGCACTAGCGCAAACATGCACGAACAGACACACGCATACACGCCACAATCACACACACACACACACATATACGTACGCATGCAGTAAGAAACATACATACACATTCTCCCATACATACACACTCTCTCTCACGCACGCATACACACTGCACGCACGCACACGCACGCACACACGCACGCACGTATACACTCACACACTTACACACACTCCCAGTCACTCACTCATCCTATAAAAGAAATAGAATTGTCCTGTCTTCCCTACCTTAAATTACTATTCTCAATTTTCGCTACATTTGAAATTTCACTTTAGCAATAATAATAATAATAATAATAATAATAATAATAATAATAATAATTATAATAACTTCAATAACACATCAATAATAACAACAATCTCATTAACAATAACACTGGTCCGAATAACAGTTTGTAACGGTGAAGACGCAGATGGTTCGCCGATTTAATGCTTCCCCGCGGGGACGTGATATAAATAAATTTAGAATTTGGAACAGATGGCATTTTGGGTAGATAAAACATTATCAGTGGTATGACTCGTCGAAATGATCTTCCTACTATTACAGCGTACTGGCTGGTGAGCGAATTCCGACCTCTGACAGTCTCGTTGGACTATTTCGGCTAAACTAACTAATGTTGTTATTTCAAAAACAATCCCTTTTTAGCCCCCAAAAGTTCCATTACTGTTCTTCTTGTTCGATATAGAGTGGGCGCCTCCGTGGTCTATCGGTAGGGTGTTGGACCGCATATCACTACGACCTGAGTTCGAATCTAGGCGTGGGCGTATCTAAAGGTTGTTTCATCTTTGAATTCGCTTCGTTACCTTTGGAGGTCGCTCGGCCCATTTAGCCTATCATGTGCACAAAAGTGGCCGTACAACATCAATCATCGTCATCATCATTGTTCGATATAGACGGTACAGATAGTCGCCACTGTCAGTCTTCGCCTTTGATGAAGGTTGCTAATGGTAGAAGTCACACCCTTTCTCTCCCTTGTTTACCCACTTTCTGCTAGATAAGTCTAGGACGTACACACACACACATACACGCACGCACGCACGCACACGCACACACACACACACGAGAGAGAGAGAGAGAGAGAGAGAGCATACGATGTGTCTATGACATTCAAGATTAGCTCTAATCTGCTTGTCATAAATAACATTTAAGAACGTTATTACTACAATAGTTAGAATAGCATAAATTAGGTCAGGTTTGAAAATGATAGCATAGTTCAAACAGTACGGAAGCTATGACGCGCTATTACGGTCTACTTCAGCGCAGATGTCAGTCTTTTAATAGCAATTTGAAGATAGTGACAATTGGGTTATATAGTTTATATAGTATTGCTTTGAAGAAAGATACAGCAATTGAAAAATAGCTATAAATAGGGCTGCTTAGATAATTAAGCTAACATTCTCACTACTGCCGTGATCTGACTTGGGTGTTCTACTCCCAAACTCCACGGCTGTAGGTGATTCGTATTTTGATTTTGCTTGGCGGCTTAGGGACTGGTGAGACCTTACACATTTTTCAGCAAGAAAAGTCGCCACTCTGGATTCAGTCCCCTGAAGAAACGTCCAGAGTTTGAATTCACGGTTCGAGATTATCTGTGCCTGTGCCTTATTATACACAGCTAAAACACAGACGCACACACACACACGCACACGCACACACACACACACACACACACACACACAGCCCCCAAAGAAGCCATATGAGAGCATTTAAGAGTTTATTCTATCATTTTCTTTTAATTATAAATTTTTTGAGAACGATCACTTTGGAATCGCAATTTGTTAAATCCCAATTTAATCATTTTTGCTTGTGAAATTCATTCGACACGAGTTCATCATTTTCACTCATAAGCACCTTGAAACAACTGATCAAGCTTTTTGACCACTTCCTTTTCAGCCATTTCATTGTCAAATTCATCTGAATCATGCATATCATCAAATACTTCATAATCAAATCCATCTGATTCATTCTTCAGAAGTGTGCTGATGCCAGATTCTTTGCCAAGATTTACCGAAGCACCATCAAATCCAACAGTTCCAATACACGCCATGACCTTCAGGATACAATTGTATAGTCATATTCCATCTTGATTAACGGGGGTGCCAAGACCAACAAACTTAGTCGAAATGAGGCCCTCGTTAGAAAATCGCACGAACACTATCTCTTGCTCAGTGATACTACTGCCCGTAGATCCATCGCTCGTCAATGTTATGAATGAAATTTGTTTGATAACATCAGCCAGCTTATTCTTTTTAAACTGTGCTATCGCCTTCCCAAACAGTTGAGCAGACTTGTCATTTCGGTATTTGTTGCCAGGTTTTAAAACCTTTGCTTCGTCTAACGTACAGAGCCAACTGAAGTCTTTAAAGCTCTTCTGGTGCTTGAGGAGTGCATGTATATTTCCATACAAGAAGCTCAATTTGTCACTCGTTGCTCTTGTCAACTGAATTTTAGCATGGCTGGCAGGAGCATCCTCTGACTTATCAATGGTTTACTCTTATCATGATAAGTTATAGTCTCAAGTTTATAATTTTGGTTGCTCCGTCATTTGCCTGGAGAGAATTGGGTGCGAGATTTTGCCTTCATGCTTCACATACACAGTGTGCACCACATACCTCTTTGACATTATATGAAAGCCATGGTCTACCAATCTGCCACTTTGGTAAGAAACGTCTGACTTTTTTACGTTTCGGGGTTGATTTCTCCTGTTCTTTCTGCTCTCTCTGAGTGGATTTGGCTTTCTTTACATGTTCTGTAATTTCCTCAAGTGGGAGTTTTCTTTTCTTCTCTACATCGTTCTGATTTTCGCTAGATATTTCCGTTTTCTCCCATAATTTACCAAATGTATCCATGTTTACATCAAAATATGAAAAGTCAAATGTCGAGTTCACCGAGTTGCTAATTCGTTCTATAAACGCCCGCTTGAGGCCCGGTGGCGCTGTGTAATTGTGCGGGATCAATAAAACGAATATTCCATAGCGCGGCATTCGTCTCAAATTGGCGTCCAGGTAAAAAAGTTGGTAATTTTGGGCGAGAAAAAGTGGGAAAACAGTACGCAGCAGTTAGTGTTTAAGCTTAAAATGACGGGATTATTACGGTATTCTCGCCAGCGTGGCCAGTGCAAATCAGTTGATGCTCACCGGGAGAAAGATGCGCTCGCATTGGCGAGTGGCGAGTGGCGAATTTAGAACCCTGCGGAATGTGATAGTCCTTTCAGATGCTTTACTTTGGCCTTCCGTAAATAGGTCAATCTGACCCAATAATGTTACAACCCCGAATTTGTTAAAACATGTGATAAGTCTTAAATGATAATTTTTTATGTTTTTTTTTCGTGCAACAACAACAGCAGTAGCAACTACAACAACAACAATAATAATAATAATAATAATAATAATAATAATAATAATAATAATACTAATAGTAATAATAATAATAATAATAATAATAATAATAATAATAATAATAATAATAATAATGGTTCACGTCGAACTTACACTGAAATTGGGTTTAAAAATGACGATCACTCGCTCGGAAGCAATCATATCATCGTCCCATTCCTCATTCAAACGTTCTAGATATGACAAGTATCGAGGCTAACCAAAAACCAGTCGCTCGGCTCCGAGGCGATTTTAATGGGGGGGTTTTATTATCTCGTCTCTAATTTTTCTAAATAACTGGAAATAATCTGAAATGCTAGCAATGGTTAAAATGAATTAAAAGGCAACACATTAATTATTCATCTCGTCTAGCAAAATCGGATCCAGTTTTCATTAACGTTGTCATAATGTTCCCTTGACGTTGATGTGAACCGTTTCAATTCGAATTATAGAAAGAAGCTCTTTATTTTTTTGTTTACAATCAGAAACCAACTCAGATACTCTAAGGACATCACGTCCTCCCGACGACTGAGAGCTTTGTTTATTTATGCCTATATAATCTGTTGGGAATTCTAGGGACCGGAGTTGAAGTACCTGCCGACTTACGTATTCACCAAGTCTGTGGCTTACAATTAAGTTGCCATCTCAAAGTTCTAAACGAAGTACCGGCATCCTTAATGCCTCAGTAACCGCCATTTATAGGCACGTGATCCACGACAGCCAATCGCATTAGTCATTTACCGATTTATGACTTGTATACACTGTGCACGTCACAGGTCGTCAACTAGCTGTTATATACGATCCGAGAACCATTCGGTTTGTACATAACCACTCTGCAACGGATACGCTTCGATTGAAGCGATGATCGTTTTTTAGCCCGTACATTTTGGAACTTCCGCCAAACCTAGGGACTGACAATTCCGTAAGAACATTTATCCAGGGTCATCATTGGCTGAGTTGCTCTTGGCAACACGCTCTTTTAGCAACTAGAAATGGGTCGTTCAGCCTGAAGATTTTAACCAATTGATGAAACATCCCACATACCCTTCTATCGGTAGGATTTGATCCGCCGATCAGCAGCGCGGTACAGACAGCCCTAGAGGCCGCGTCATCGTAGGTACTTAGAGCTTGCCCCAGCACCTCATGACGTGATACAAATATCCAGAAAAGAAACTCTTAGCGGTTTGGTCAGCAGCAACAATCGATCTCATGTTCCGGATCAGGGACACGACGAAGCGCCCCCAGACGAGCAGAGAACAACATGAAGTCAGGCGGCCATTTGTTTTCTAGTAAACAGACGCCCCATCAACGACCACGGTCAACAACCAGAGGACGTTGCCAGACCGCTGCGGCACACGTAACCAATTACTATCGTTCCTGATGTGGGGACCCGCCCTTTTCGAGTGGTACTACAGCTGCCGTGTCCGCGTCCGTCGAACACTAAACAAACACGGATCCAGTCGGCTAAGTGTCGACTTGCCGGAGTAAGTTTATTAAATTCAGCCGGGAGTTGATTTCCCGAGGGTCCTTTCGCGATTCTTGACTCCCGATCTTTTAATCTACTTAACAGCTTAACGTTGTTTACAAAACTCGCCGATAAAAGACGTAAACCTCCGGACTCGATGGGATGGCGTTCGGGATGCGCATGAGCGTCGAATGATTCGTTCCGGAGCTTTCCCCTTCTGGTTTCAACTTGACTGGGACTAAGTCGGCATATAACACCCGGTTTGGGTGGTTTTTTTTCAGACGAGATCGATTCGCTGGAAAGTGAAAACTCGAATTCATCCACCTCGCGTCATCGTAATACGAAAGCGACGGTTATATTGCGGAAGTAGACTATTTGAAATGAAAACGATCAAGGGGGATTTAGACGTCGTAGTTTTTTGCTGAACTCGACGCAGATGTGATGCTATCAGATGTCTTTTGTAATCCGTAACTGTACACAAGATGCTTCATCAATTTACACATCTGTTTGCCATGTGTGTTCGATGAGAAATCTATGGCGTATAGTAATTAACGAAATCTAAGGGAATTTATTAGAATCGTCTTAGAAATATTGAAAGTATTTAATATGGTTTGATGATGATGATGATGATGATGATGATGATTGATGTTTTACGGCCACTTTTGTGCGCATTGAATGCTAAATGGACCGAGTGATCTCTAAAGGTAATGAAGCGAAGTCAAAGATGAAACACCCTTCAGCTATGCCAACACCGAGATTCATACTCAGGTGGTAGTGATCTGTGATCCAACGCGCTACCAGTTAGATGATGGAGGCGCCCATTTCGTGTGGAATGAATTTGTCGAACGAATCTTTGTAGCGAATATATATATGGCTGGGAATAAAATAATTGTAGATATGAAATATGAAAATGTTCAATATGGAACAACGTTTCGCCAAATAATATTGAAAATATTCACGAAAAAGATAATAAAAGCTTCGTTTGTAAAAAAGGCTAATTCTATGTATCTTAATGCTCCAGTAGAAGATGAAACAGTAAACGATGCATACAAATTTAGAGAAAAATACATTTATTATTTATGATAATATCAGTAAGTTATTATGGAAAGCTTTGTTTGCGTGCTCCACATTGCATTCATGATTGTAATCATATAAAGATTGTAGCATGTTTATATTAGTTTTATAGATGTAATTGAGCGATAAAAAATCACATTCATATTTGTGTTATATACATTATAATCATGATTGTAATCATGATTACTTTACAATATAATCGTAATCGATTACATTCAGAATGAATATAATCGTAATCGTAATCGCGGTATTCTTAAGTAATCCTAATCTTAATGAGCATAAGACTACTTAATATAATGGATGACAAAATTGTAATTTAAGAACGATCTCATTATGTAGCTAAACTATTGTTATCGACATAGAAGTTAGTATGTTAGGGTCATAGATCCATTACTAAACTAGAAGTATGGGTGTTCCACAATGATGAATGTCACATCCTTTATTGTCTGTTCCGTATGTAAATTATTTGGCGAAAAGTTCTAAACAAAACCGACTTCATATTGTGTGCAGATGAAACAGATGTTTTTATTTTCGTTTTACGAGGTTTATAACTTATTTCGTTTGTGTTGCCAGAGTTCGGTTTTCCTCGTTTGAGGCACTGTTTTCAATGTGTTGTGTATTGCTCGCATCGTGGCCACGTAACCTTTGATCTTTCATTTAACCCTCGACCTAGTTTGTTTCTGATTCTGTGTATATATGATGCACTGTTTACGGTAGATGTTATGATATTTTCAGCTGTCTATTTTGTTAGTTTGTTTGTTTGTTCGCCGGTGAGTGTCTGTTTAGGACTTGTTTAGCGGTGTATAGTGCATGGCTCTGGGGTACTGTACGCATTATTTAAGCTGAAATTATGAAATATTGTTGTTTTACAGCCACCTTTATGCACGTGTTAGGCTAACCGAACCGAAGGTAATGAAGTAAAGTTAAAGATGAAATACCCCTCAAATGTTGATCAGCCTGCATTTGAGCCCAGCCGCTAGCGTACATGTATTTAAAATTACGTAAGTACGTACATAGGTGGGAAGATGAAATTGTGGAATGTCTTTAAATAATTATTTGGCCCGAGTGCCTGGTTCATTTGTGAAGAAGACCAAAGAAAAATGCCACCAGCGTCGTTTGTGAGTGATCCCTAACAACCGAATAACAGGCACAGAAGAGAGTCAGGGAAAGAGATCACACTTTTCGGGAGGAAAGCACATTTTCCGGAAAACGTCACAGCTTTAAATACGTTTCATTTTAGTGGAAACACAAATAAACCGAATATATTTTTTATCTCCGTTGCTCACAGCCAACGTTACTGACTTCTATCAAATTAATAGCCACAGTTGGGGATGGGACAGTTCGATGTTTTTTTTTATTTTCTATTCGATTTTCGATATTTAGTCCACGGTTCGATTTATTTACGATGCTTTACTCAAGCACGCTGGTGATCGCACGTGTTTTTCAATAAACTAATTTTAAAAAGTTCGAAACAGCAAGTTTATTTTTGATAAATGAATTACGATAAAATATTGGCTGAAACCCATGGGTCATCGGAAATCCACACTGACGTCATCGAAAACGTCACTGGAAAACTGATATTTTTCTCCTATCATTGTCTGAGTACACACCACGGAAGAGTAACGTGCCATTTAAAAAAAATCGAAATAAACCGCCGTTTACAAATTGAAAAAAAAACGGGAATCGAACCGAAAAACGAAAACCGCGAATATCGTCGAATAGCATCCCTAGCCGCAGTACAGGGATAGATGATGATGATGATGATGATGATTGATTTTTACGGCCACTTTTGTGCACAGGGTGAATGGATAAAATGTACCAAAACCATGCACCTACTTGGTTATGAGGCATTTATCATAAATACTAGTGTATTTTAAGCGCAAATTTACGTATTACAATTTGTGATCAGTCGGTTTGAGACTGTACAGATCTGAA
This sequence comes from Paralvinella palmiformis, assembly GCA_025642065.1. Taxonomy (NCBI): domain Eukaryota; kingdom Metazoa; phylum Annelida; class Polychaeta; order Terebellida; family Alvinellidae; genus Paralvinella; species Paralvinella palmiformis. The sequence continues at coordinate 386,344 of JAODUP010000363.1, forward strand.
GCCAATTTAACGTTAGCCATTGTTTTGATCCAAACAATGATCAGAAATACGAACTCGTCATCATAACGTGGTATTACGCTCTGATAATCATAACGCTCAATAATTACGTTCAGTTGTATACACCGAGTGTTAGTGCTGATTGAAAGAGGCTGCGCCAAACAAGCGACAGCCTGGGGATACTCCCCGAACTACAAGCAAGCTGGTTGAATACCTGATTGGCTTTTTGAATCTTCCCCATTCGCCATTATCGTGTATATCGATTTTTATGAAGAAAGATATGAATATCCATAATACATAAACGTCAAAGATGAGTTTAGAAACCGAACTTCTCTCTAATAATATAATTTCTTGCCAGAAACAAACCAACCGTTAATAACACGTAACAAACGACGTATAACTAAATATATGACGCTTTATCTGATCAATAAATATTTAATGAATATATGCATATTAAATATTGTTATATTGCTGAGTTTAGCCAGAACCATAGGTACTAATGTGACCATTGCTAAATCTATGGAAAGACCTATTGGTGTTGATTTTGGTATTCATTTCCTTTAGCCAATTGACTGTATGGATGTAAATAAATATTGAATTTCCTCTTGTTTTTTAATATTCGGAATTACAATAAACAACACTGTATTGAATTTACCATATATTATCTTAGTAAAAATTATTTCGAATATTAAAGTATTTATTCTAGAAAGAAGTGCAATCAGACACAACATTTTAGATTAAATAAATTGGTAATATGTTAAGTGCATATGGAAGAATGACTACATTTGATTTTAAACCGAAAGAAATAAAGAAAACATTTCACGAGCATAATATAAGCTAGTTAATACAAATGAACAAGTGAACACGATTAGGCATAAAATATTTTGTTAAAAACAACTTTAATATTCGCATTATTTATCATATACTTATTAATGACTGTATGCGTTAATATGAATTGAATTCACTTTTTTGCTAGCACCCTAGAGTTTGATATATTCAGGTTCAGCAACAGTGAAAATGGATACAAAATATTATTGACAATTAAATAATACTCACCAATACAAAAAAACTTAAACTCTTTTTTTTCCTGAAACATAAGAAAAGGTTGCAGAAATATTAAATAGATTAAGAAATTCTGGTGTTATCATAAGATAAATAATTGCAATTTTTATTACCACCAATTAGTCCAAGGCTTCGAAGTTATAATTTCACTACTATTTTTGAACAGTTCCATCAGGAATCGATCAGGTTCTGGTGAATTCCTATTATGCATGGCTGAAATGGCCTTATCTATTTCATCATGGTTGATCAGCACATTGAGAACATTTGAACTATTATTGACACATTCCAAACATTGCCGGTCGTGTGATAGTATTCTGGTATTACAGTTATGGTAATTAATCGGCTCAACATGGGGCACCTGATTCATTTTGGCCGTGTTACGTAATTACTTCATCCTACGTTTCAACGCTTTGTCCATTTTGCCCGTGTTACGTAATTACTTCATCCTACGTTTCAACGCTTTGTCCATTTTGCCCGTGTTACGTAATTACTTCATCCTACTTTTCAACGCTTTGTCCATTTTGCCCGTGTTACGTAATTCATTCATACTACGTTTCAACGCTTTGTCCATATTGCCCGTCTTACTTAATTCCTTCATACTACGTTTCAACGCTTTGTCCATTTTGCCCGTGTTACGTAATTACTTCATCCTACGTTTCAACGCTTTGTCCATTTTGCCGTGTTACGTAATTCATTCATACTACGTTTCAACGCTTTGTCCATTTTGCCTGTGTTACGTAATTCCTTCATACTACGTTTCAACGCTTTGTCCATTTTGCCTGTGTTACGTAATTCCTTCATCCTACGTTTCAACGCTTTGTCCATTTTGTCTGTGTTACGTAATTCCTTCATCCTACGTTTCAACGCTTTGTCCATTTTGTCTGTGTTACGTAATTCCTTCATCCTACGTTTCAACGCTTTGTCCATTTTGTCTGTGTTACGTAATTCCTTCATCCTACGTTTCAACGCTTTGTCCATTTTGTCTGTGTTACGTAATTCCTTCATCCTACGTTTCAACGCTTTGTCCATTTTGTCTGTGTTACGTAATTCCTTCATCCTACGTTTCAACGCTTTGTCCATTTTGTCTGTGTTACGTAATTCCTTCATCCTACGTTTCAACGCTTCGTCTCTTTTCAAGTTTCCTCTTCAATATCATCCGAAATGTATATTCTGCTTCCCGGAAATGGTTTGTTTTTTAAAGCTGGATGGGTTTTCTTCAATGTTCTGTCTCTGTCAATTTGACTGTGGGTTCGTTCTACTATCATTCGAGGTTTGGCACCAACACAGGGAGTTCCATCAGGGGTTCTATGGACATCTTTTATATCTATGGACGTGTGTAACTGCTCATCTAAAAACAAAATATTTACAGTCAGAATCTTCAACTCCTCCTGCTATATTTTGTATTAATATGTTATTTCTTCTATTGTATTTACCTTGTTCCACTATGTCCTCTATCAGCTCCAACACATTTTCAATTATAGACATATTACGCTTTATTTAAGCTATTTCCAGCTTTTGGTCCTCATAGTCTCTTTCAATACATTCCACTTCAATGTTCAGATCTGTGAGACGAGTTTCTAATTTGGGTATTGACCCCAGGGCTATGTTCACGTTTAATTTCAATGTATCCATTTTATTTTCCGATGCTTAGCTGTTGTTTACCAGAGTTTCAAGCAGTTGCCTGTCAGTTGGGCCTGCTCGGTCAGCTAAGACGTTGTATACACAAACAATGTTTGAATGACTTCTATTTGATAACTCAAGGAATGGAGAACCCGATGAATTATATACGTATCTATTATTTTTTATCGAATAAGAGACATAAATAGAATAAATTAATGACAAGACGTGACCGTAATGCTTTTTTAAGTGATTTCTTTCTTTCTCTCCCACCCTCTCTCTTCCCCTTTGCCTCTTTCTCTAACTTTGAAGACTTTAGTCCGCACCTTTATAGTTTAGAGACTGGACCAGAGTAATGCATTTTAAGTGATATATTTCTCTCTCACTTTCTTTCCCGCTTTCCTTCTCGATCTTTCTCTCTCTTTTATTCTCTCTCTCTCTCTCTCTCTCTCTCTCTATATATATATATATATATATATATATATATATATATATATATATATATATATATATATATATATATATATATAATATATTATAATTTTATATATATATATATACTTCTATTCTGCATCATTCTCAATACGTTTTCTAATCACATTAAGCTTGCAGTAAGTTACAAAATATTATGTCAGGTTTTAAAACCAACCTCTTTCAATGAACGTCTTTGTAACATTTGTCACCCATCGTATTTATCTACGAAATATGTTTCATCTATGTGAGTCAGAAATTGTTTAAATACTCTTTTTACTGTAAAACAATTTAGAGCAATTCCAGTTGCTATGGCAGAAGGGAAGATATTATTATTATTATTATTATTATTATTATTGCTGTTATTATTATTATTATTATTATTATCATCATCATCATCATCATCATCTTCTTCTTCATCTTCATCATCATCATCTTAACGCCTGCAAAGAACCTTTATAGGATTGGGTGATATAATCACCTCTTCATATAAGCGGTGTAATAAAACCATGGAATACGATAACCATAGATGTTTTTGTTGAGAAAAGGTTTGTGTTGGTTTTCATTAGATAACGTTAAGCACCTGTAGCCAATGACTACCACTAATCTATTCCTTAATTTGTAATTGGCCTATTAGGAATATTAATAGTTTCAGCAATATCTTAAGTTGGTATGATTTGGGGGAATGTTATTACGTGTTGACCGGAAACAATATGTGGCTATTCAATTGTAATTCAAATTGAGAAATGAAACCTCTAAAATAAGCTACATACATTGAGCGAACTCTAACTCGAAAAAGTAATTATAAATATAGACCATCTGTTTCTTATGAGGACTAAAAAGCATTACCTGTTCTCTTTATCTTAATATTTAACTCTAATGAAACCACTCAGTTTAGTCATGTGGCCATTTTTATAAACAGACTATTACGATTTAGTGAGATTAATACGAAATACGATTTTGGTTAGACGTGGAGCAACTGGCCTTTCTAGAAGGTAAGCAGAATGATCGATTTTAAAATGGGGATGTAAATGTTAAAAACATTTCGACTAGAGATGAACTTGTTTATTAATGATTTTACTAATGTAACTTTCATGGTTTGTTTTTGGAAAGCATTCATTGATAATGGCTGATTAACTGCTTTAGTCACTAGATTGATAATGATTGATCAACCTTGTAGAGCGATTTGCAGAAGAAGTTCTGGATGCGCTGTTGGATGCTCCAGGTTGCCAAGTGGTATCACTAGAAACTGCCCACATTCATCAGCTTGTATCTCTCGACATGGCATTTTCATTACGGACGCTGAACATGAAGTATTTTGTTTAAAAGAAAACAATTGGTTTCCTTTGTGTGTAAAGTTTTGTTTGTGTAAAGTTTTTTTTAGCTGATTAATAATCAAATATATAAAGAATTATATTTAAAAGGTCAATATAATATGTACACCCGACGGGGAGAATATTGCCTTGATTATGATTACGCTTTACAATACCATAAAGTTAAAGCATTAAACGGATCATACAGTTCATGTTTACATGAGAATGTGTAAATCAGTTGAAATAAACACTATGTAAACAAATATGGTTTTTCTTGATCTCTCTCTCTCTCTCTCTCTCTCTCTCTCTCTCTCTCTCCACACACACACAAACATATATATAAACACACAAACACACAAACACACAAACACACAAACACACAAACACACAAACACACAAACACACAAACACACAAACACACAAACACACAAACACACAAACACACAAACACACAAACACACAAACACACAAACACACAAACACACGCTGCAACTACTTATGATAGTATTTATAATAATTAAAATTTTTACTATTATTAAAACTGTTATTATTATCATCATCATCAGCAACAACACCATCATCATCCTTATTATCATAATAATAATAATAATAATAGGCTCCAGCTGATTTATGGTCGATTATAAAAGATAATAAATATAAGTTAATTATTACAATATCGGGCTCTAGGAAATCCATCCATTTAATTGTTATTGACTAATGACAAAATCTTTGTTCTTTGTATGACATAAAGTCCTCTTTCTCAATATTATCTTTTTATACTCATCACTACCGGTTAGTTGTTCTAATCAGTCTTCAGACTTCTCCTATGCTATATTATATTTTTGGAATTATAAGGAGACCTAATTGTCAATTTAAAATTAGTTATCCCAGAGCATTTAATAATAATAATAATTACGAAACTTCTACAGCTCCAATAACCTCGAAACGAATCGAGCTCAGTGGCGCCACCTAGTACAGGGGTTGGGCAAACTCATAGTCCGGGTACGATGCAAAGTTCATCAACAAATGATCGGATGGAAATGAAACTTAGGAAGTGAGTCTGAAAGGGTGAGTTTTCAAATGGTGACGGAAAGAAACTATGGCATTTGATGACTTAACATGCCCGGGGAGTGAATTCCAAAGATTAGGGACAGCAACTGAAGAGCTCGAGTCCCAGCATAAGTTTAGTTAAAGAAAGTGTGTCCATTATGAATCTCGTGTCAACCAAATAATGAAGTTGTATAGTTGTGATCAATTATTGGTCGATTCCTATATTCCTGGTTTCGCACACATCAGGAA
>JAODUP010000364.1:0-275000 GCA_025642065.1 Paralvinella palmiformis
ATATTTTTGTTTACTATCTCTGTATCAGGAAGTATTGTACCAAAGAGGGGACTGCATACTGCACAGGTAATACATATCACCCAAACAAAATTCTTGGACCTCCTGGAAAAATTTAACAAGAGCACTTCCATATGTCTGGATATGGCATACAAAAGACCGATCCAGGCGAAATGTGTTGCATCAGTTACCAACTGGGGTCTCAGATTAGAAACAGCTATGGTGCCCACTGTTAACATGGGATGGCAACTTTTCACTAATGATAAATACTGGAAATCTTTCAGCAAATTATTTCATATTACACGGAGACTGAGACTAGTATTTAAGCTGAACGATTTTGTCTTTCCAAAGGATTTAACACAATATTTATCAAGATACAACACAATGACTGAGCAAACTGATCTTTCAGATGAATGACACAGCTAAGCACTAGTTATTCATGCTGACTTATAAGAGATTTTTAGCATGGATTTCAATGGATTAAATAAATGATTTTAAAATTAAACTTTTAGCTTAATGTAAATTGATTTTAATGAAGAATTTTTAAATATTTAATGTAGAATTTTGGAAATATTATTTTTATTTGTGCCTGGGAACCAATAATATATGTATCACCTGTATATTATTAAATAAAAAATGTTATTACACTGGAATATTTCCACCCATGACATTTACATCTAGAAACATTGCAAGAACAACTGATTCAGAAGAAGAAAAAAAAGTTCACTTTCAATTCACGTTATCATGCATAAATACCAATGTTACAGTAATAGGAATCACCCTTTGAATTATAATCTATGTGATCATTCATTAAATCCATTCACATTGTCATGTCCGATGGCAAAAGTTATACAAAATATAAGTTTGAACAGCCATGCAAATCGCACTGAACGTTACTTAGTTTATTGGCATATATCTATTGAATGAGGTTTATGCCATTCCTATTAAATGCAAAATTATGATCTGGAGATCACATACCCTTAATGGACTATAAATAAAATCCAAATAAAGCTGGTAAATAGCCTAAATACAGCTTTTCAGTAAGACATTCATCGGCCACTACACGCGTAAATCGTCATGCAACACAGTGATTCTTAGACTTCTAACCCGAGACCATAGTGTGAAATTCAGCCACAAGATGGTGCCAGGGGTAATTGAATCAGTCTATTTGTCCTAAGGCTACATACACAACAAACTGAATTATTCCACATAGTGCAGATATGGGGTCCATTCCATTCAGTCAATTCAAATTTATCAATTCCAATTTCTTCCGACTCTTTTTTTACTTAATACTTCTTACCATGAATAGGTACTATGAGTACCTACTTGGAATACCTACTACAAGTAGTTTATATTCCAAATAGGATTGTCATGGAAGAAATATTTGTGAATTAAATAATTAAATTAATTTGTGGATTAAATTTTGTTTGCCCATTCTAAACATCTAATGGGGGTAAATTCCTAAATAACAATATCTCTATATAGATTACAGGTATGCTGGTGTCACAGTACCCAGAACATTTTAATTGGTTAAATATTGATGTAGGGTCCAGTCAGTGTGCATACCTGATATATATATATATATATATATATATATATATAAGGAGCCAAAGTTCTGCATCAATTTAGATCCAGTATATTGGTAACACCACATGTAAGTGTTATTGTTAATGTGGTAAAAAAATTGCAAAAGCCTAACCACAAGGCGTGTTTAGCTATTAAAAGAGAAAAGAGATATTTGATTATATCAAGTGGTGGATCATAGTCTTGGGTGCACCCCAGGGTTGGCAGGTTTATGACACAATGTAAAAAAACATGGATTAATCCAGGGTTTAAGACATCATGCCATAAACAGGTTTATGACATGACTGCGTCAAAAGCATATATTTTTTAATATAAATATTTGCATAGCCAACAAATGTGTGACATATTTCCAAGATATACCTGAAAAGTAGTTTTTAGAATGGCTTAAATTATTACTATGTTAATAATGTGAAAATAAAAGTAAATTTATTATACAATAAGTTAGGGTCTGATTATTAGACTATGGTAATCATACACTGGTATTGTTTGTAGCGAAAATCAATTGACCTGATTAGTCTGCCATTTGTTTCTAGAGCTTAGGGGACAGTATTAATTTAATCGAACTATTCATTAATTGGATGACAAGCAAGACACTGCCCTCTTGGGTTGGTGCTGGTATTTATTTATGGCTGACCATGCACTGATAGTGACAAGTGGCTTCACTTAGTGATCCTCTGTGTGGAAAGAGCGAAATGTTTTATGGAATTGATAAATTTGGAATTGAAGTTTGCTACAAAAAATAAAATTTACAAATTAATTTTCTCATTCAGAAATAGTCCTTCCATGACAATGATACTTGGAATATAAACTACTCAGAGTAGATATTCCAAGTAGGTACTCGGAGTACCTACTCATGGTAAAAAGTAGTACATAAAAAAAATGGAATTAGAATTGATAAATTTGATGTGGAATTGACCAAATGGAATTGAGTGGAATTGACTTCATGTCTGTCTGCTAACCTGATTTTAAATATTAAACAGCCAAGCTTGTATATATATCTCGATAATATATATTTACTAGATAAATATAAGAGAGAACAACATAAAATATTATTTTAGTCATGTTTGTAATATATAAATATATTAATTCTGATATAATGATAATCCACAACTAGTTTAAATAGATTAAAAATGAAAAAAATGAAAATGAAAAAATATCGAGTGAATAAAGGGGTTTAAGACAGTTTATGGCAGGATTTGACGTCATAAAGGTATTTATGACAGGTTAATGATATTGTAAAAATGTATTTTGTAATCATCAAAGATGTGTTTATAGTCCACTGTCCAGTAGGAGCCTTGGAACAAATGGTTTTGCCTAATTCTGCCCAGCAGGGGTCAGATCCTGTGTTTACTTTCACAACCTTACTGGGTACTAAACCACTTACATATGGTAAGTTTACAAAAGATATCAAATGGTTATTAAAACAGTTAGATCTGAGGACAGGCTATAGTAGTCAAAGTTTTAAAAGAGGAGGGATAAATATTTTCTCCAGATTTGATCAAATTAATTAATTCCCAAATAGCAATATCTCTATATAGATTAAAGGTATGCTATGTAGTGGTGTCACAGTGTTGTGGGCGCAGCAGGGTTGGCAGTTTTAACACACCTGCTGGGCTAAACCCCCATTTTGGGCTAAACTGGGTTAAACTCATTTTTAGGCATACTGCACCACTAATTTATTCACGAAAACCAACTAAATGCAAATTAAACATTTATTGTCTATATTGACCACACAAATAACAATATACTACACAAAACAATAATAAAAGTGACTAGCGTAGCTGATTTTGTTGATTAGTGCAAATTGTCAGTATTTTAACATCTTTAAAATGCATACCAAACTACTGTTTACATGCATAAAATTAAGTTGATTATTTTGAGCTACAAAATAACTTTTAGCCAACAAATACTTCCTTCTTGAATCTTAATTGGGCTAAAAGCATTAACGAGTAACACCTGCATGTTCATTTCACAAGCTAGTGAAATATGTCTATTTCAAATAAGAAATTATCTAATTACAGCCAATAAATGAATCAAACATTGCTATTGCATGGGTATATAATTCATGAAAATTGGGGTGGGGTGGATTATATGGATAATGTATAAATATACAAGAAAATATTGCTTTGTTTTGTGCAACTTGCCTCAGTAGTAAGTTATTTGTATGTATTAATTACCTATAATCAACCCCTAATTTTTACTCCTTTATCATATATGGTTGTAATTAGACAAATACATATGTATGAGATTGATGCAGTTCAGCCCATCTTCTCTGCTGCGTTTTCAACACCCATGTCATTGTATGTTTTTATTCATGGACCAAATTAGTTGTAATATTGATTGAACATTGAAGTGGAATTATTTGAATTGTCTTGAAATATATATATTAATCTTGTAACTTGTAAAAAACGAATGACTATAGAAGTTGAATGTTCTGTCAAAATAACTATAACAAAAAAGTATATGCAGATGCTTATTTTTTGTTTAAACCATATCTCATATTGACAAGGGTATATATTACCTAGCTGTCTCAATAAAATGTGTTGCATGTGTGTAATATCATTGATACAGCTATGTATCAAATATTGTAATAAGAACAGAATTAAGTCATTTAATACATATATATATATATATATATATATATATATATAAGGTGTGTAATGCCACAGAATCAAAATAAATATTTGTACTGAATATAAAATATTAACAGTTCATTTATCAGACTAAATATCGCTCATATTCTTCGGGGTATGCGTTTTTTTATTAATTGTTGAACCTATGATGGTATAGTAATTCTGTTACTGGGGCCAGGTTTTCCATAAACTCAATAAGTGAACTGCCTGTATGATCTGTAAAGAATCAAACACGAATAAAGTGTTCTTCAGTGATGTGAATTTTGTCTTGGTTATTTAAATTCCAGAGTAGATTTAAAGTCTAGGATAAATCTACAAATACAATGTCTGAAGTAACAAGATCTAAGCTGCATGTATATGTTTTGATAATTCACAATAAAATTTACATTCTATAATTATAGACGCTAGCTGTAGGCATTGACACGCATGAACACCATTCTGAAATGACAGCTGACAGCTCAGACTCGATGTTGATTGTTCTCGGTATTTATGAACTCTGTTTCTGTGTCACTCTTAGTACTTTCAGTAATTGATAAATCAGAATTATAATATACTGGTTCAAAATCATAAGGTGGAATATTTGAGGCTGTGACCGGGTAATTATGACAATATACAAAGTAATCCAACACAAGAATCTGGTATGTTTACATGTTGGAACCATAACCGAAAGTCGGTACGCTAAGCACTGGTGACGTGTCGCTCGCTGATTGGCTTCAAATAATACTGATAAATCTGGTGGAATTTTACTATAAAATATGCTTTCTCGTTGCTAAATGCATAAAATGCCAGTAGTAATCGGTATAAAAACCCATTTACTCCTTTAAACTCCAACCCACTGTATCCAGACCATTTACTTGGTTAAATGGTCACTTGATGTGCTACGGTCGGTGTGGGTCTCTGATATTATATATATATATATATGGAACTTCTGGATCATTTTGGTTCCAGTATATTGGTAACACCACATGTAAGTGTTAACATTGTAAAACTGGTAAATTAATTTGTGGATAATTTTTTTGTAGGAACTTCAATTCCAAAATTCTCAATTCCATTTTTTTTTAATTATCAATTCCAAAATTGGAATTAATCATCAAGTTCTAAGTTAGGATGTAACATTGTTTGTTAATATTGTGCCAATGTAACTTCCATGCAGACTTAGACCAACGCAGTTGTTGTGTATAGTACAGGTTTATTTTCAACCATCTACATTAGCATGTCATACAACAGGCCACAACAATAAAAACCAAAAAAGATGACCGATGTCTAAAGATATTCACAATCCCATAACCAGAAACACGTCCGTCCACACACACGGTAGCATCTGAACTCAACTGACGCCGAGTCTAACAAAAGAACTAACTTAATTGGCGCCAAATAATTGCCTTGCTTTGTTAACGAACGTCAGCTCCTGGAATGTTTCCATTGTACTCAGTGACTTCGATAAAATCAACATTGTCTTGATCTTCGTGTTCATCATCGGATGAATCAACAATGCTGCCTGCATCTAGATGATCATCAATGCTATCAGGATAAGAACCTGTATCACCAGATGGAACATTTCATGAAATCGGCTCCTAGAGGTAGCAGATTAATAGGGAGAAGGAGATTTTGATGTAATGTTCTTTTCAGACCATCCATATCTTCTATCTGTACAACATATACAGGAATGTCAGGATTGGACTGTTTTAGATCAGAGTACGGTTCATCTTCCCACCTATCTGCTATTTTGTGCTTGCCTTCACAGGCAACCACCTTAACAAGAACCCGATCACCTGGTTGGACCACAGCTCCAAGAACCCATTTGTCATAATGTTTCTTTTGGTGTGATTTTGACTTCGAAGAAGCCAACTCATACGATTTAGTTAAACGTGACTTCAGATTCGTCACATAAGTGTAATAGTTCAGTAAAGTCCTGTTCATTCGTTCCGTTAAACCATTCCCCATCGCATGATATGGAGTTGTTCTCGACTTAGCCATACCAGTCATCTGGCAAAGCTCACGAATGACCTTACTCTTGAAACTAGCACCCCTATATGCATGAAGCCGGAGTGGCAAGCCATAGTGCACAATAAAGTTATAAAACAACACACTAGCAGTTGTCCTCGCTGTCTGATTTCTTGTCGGAACAGCATACTTAGTGAAGTGATCCGTGATCACAAGTATGTGTTGGAATCCACCTTTAGACATTTCAAGTGTCAAGAAATCCATAGAAACTAATTCAAGAGGTTGTCTAGTAGTAGTAGTGATATTGACCAAAGGTGCACGATTGTTTGTAGGTGCTTTGAGCTTGAGACATCTGTCACAGCCACTAACCCAGTTATCCAGATCAGCACTCATTCTTGGCCAATACACTCTGTCCCTCAGGATGTGTATACCAGGGTCCCTTCCTAAATGCCCGATGTCATCATGAGCACATTTCAAAGTTAATTTGTGAAACTCTGTAGGAAGGACCAACTGATATTTTGCATCACCTTCAACTTGTGAAAACCTGTACAGGACATCCCTTCGAACCTTTAAATGATGGAATTCTTTCAAGAGAATCTTATCTTCTTGGCCATTAACACCTGCAATGGGTTTCCGGTTATTGGTCACAAACCTAAGAAATTTACCAATAACCGGGTCCTTTGCTTGGTGTCTCCGCCAATCACAATGATCTAAGATGTCATCAAGAGTATCAAAGTCGGTGGCGGCATCAGCCGACATGCACACAGTTTCAACATAAGTTGTAGCCGACTGACTCCTACAAAGAGCATGTATGGATTTCGTAGATATCTCATGGAATCCACCAGGACTGTTATCAAGTTGTGGCAACCTAGAGAGTTGATCAGCATCAGAGTTCAAACGGCCGGGTCTGTATTTAATATTAAAGTTGTATGAGCTTAACTCTGAAACCCCACAATGACCTGTAGCGTCTAACTTGGCACTAGTCAACACATACGTCAGGGAGGCAACTAAATTGAAAGAAAACAAATTCTGGCCCTGTGGCGAAGTGTCTATAACCTACCCTGGCTGATAAAAGTAATATGTCAAGGAATAGTCTTAGATTTTCTGGTTATTTTCTATTAAACAATTAGTAAATACAAGTAGGTAACTCCAATATTTGCACCATGACCTGGAGGTTTATAGAACGTTGTTACACAAACTATTTTGTGGAAGTGTCCTTCTTCCTGGTTAACAGATATGAATGCCAATTTTTTTAATGTAATTTAATATACTTGCTTCTCCATGGCCAATAATGATCATATTCAGACATGTAATATTTGTATCAATGTATGGTACATTGGTAGGAAATGATCTCTGTCTATGACTATGGGCTTAATTTAAGTGATAAAAATTATACCTGTCAGTTAACATCAAACAAATTGAACTTGAAGAGTCAGACTCTGAGCGTCAGCTAGGTAACTACTACACGAATCCTACAGTACATGCATGGAAATTACTGAACGCACCCTATCAATAAATACTACCCGAACGATGTTATCTAAACAAAACAGTTTATAATTTTTTTTTAATTCACGTCTAACTGATTCATTTTGATGTTAAGGGTTTATTACAGTTGGGGGAGGACGTGTTAGATCTATTTGGGGTGTTTGTCGCTAGAAGAAAATATAAATTCGAAAAGAAATAAAATTACAACAGACGATCTTTCACATGACGTGATATTACAAATAATAGACTATATAATTCCATACTATAGATTCATCGATTGATAGAGTATTCGAGATAGAATCTAGTAAACTAAACAGTCTAGATCTACTAGAGTAGACCATATATTAATATTAGTATATATTTTCTAGTATAGTCTATAGGAGTATAGATCTAGATTTAATTATATTGTATATTTTACTTACGCTGTCTGTCTCGTTTGGCAGATTTCCAACAAACACAGAATATTGGCCTTTGTCTCCCATCCTTCTGGCACTTTAAGTAGTCGATACACTAATAAATGTTTTGTATTCTCAGCAGCATTACGAATAAAACAAAAAATGAACGTTATCCTTATCTGTTAAATAAAGAACACTTCGGCACATGGATATTCTGCCGAAAAGAAGCGCCATCTACGGTATGCCTGCCACCTAGCGAATGTAGCTGGAACGTATCATAATTAACATTTGCGCATATATGATGTACCATATCAGTTTTGTATATCCAGAGTATTTCGGCCTAAAATGAACGAAAATATTAGCCTAAGCTATACAAAAAAAATAACGAAAAGAAATATAATTCATGTCTTTCTATTTACGACATACAATGTAACATATTGAATTTGGTGGGGATCCTTCCAAATCAAATAATTACATCGCCTACCTAGTATCAAGATGCTCCCGTAGTGTAGTTGATACCGTGCTGTGCCGCAGACTGTTTATTTCGAAATTCGAATCCTAATGTTACGTGTAATTGTAAGATATTTGATCCGATTTCTCAACGTTTGGTACAAGATCCAACCTTGCCATACATTACTCCACTAGAATTAAGGCACTGTAATTGAATGCGAAAGCATATATATATATATATATATATATATTAAGCGGGCCCGTCACTGAAGGAGCCTCCTTGTATATTATACAAATTAGCATATACACAATTGTATTTAATGCTAGAAAAATTCAAAGAAAATTAAACAAGATAGGATTTTGCACATTTTTTATTTGTTCTATATACGAAAAGGCGCGACCTGCAAGGGTATATATATATATATATATATATATATATATAGCGATAAAACGTGTATATTTTATATTGTAGTGATGAAAAGTTTAATTGGTGTTATAAGTTGCACAAATACATGAATTAATTAAGTTGGTTAGATGAAATATTTCATAAATATATACCGCAGTGAACTTCAATTGTTGGGAGGAGGACTCCTATATAGTGCGAAAATGATCGGGTAATTTAACCAAATTTTAGCCATTTTTTTTTCTCAAAAAGTTCCCAATAACTCAATCATTATTCAAGATAGCTAATTAAATTTTCTCACCAAGAAAAATAAGTTAACCAAGACCTGGCCATCAGGTGTAAGTGCTATTTGAATGCTATGATCATGTGTTATATGACTCTGAAACCAAATATAGAATTTCACCATGTCCTGGTGACATTTTACCTAATCCGGGCCAGTGAATACGTACTTTTCACCTAACCATGGCCACCTTTATTTAACGTGAGTTAGGTTACAGTCTTTTATCATCTTATTCCAAGAACAGTTATAACTGTTAAAAATGGTTTATGTCAAGTAGTAAATGCAAAGCATTAATCAGGATGCAATAACTGTTGTCACTTCACTGTTTCCACTTAACCTGCTGTGCAGAGATTTTTATAACAGACCTAGCCAGTATCTTCATTCGCTTGGCGAATCATACACCCGTACGTGTCTATCCATGCAATTACATGCATAGTTAACCAGTTTTATCTCTTGTTGGTAAGTGAACCTATAGACACCCTCCTCGAATTTTTATCAAGTGTTACTTTCTCATTGAGGTGGGTTTGAGGTGTTGCTTGTGGTACATTTAATGTGGTTTGGAGTGCCCGCTGGGAACGTTGAGCCGTGATAGCGCAGTTAGCTAGAGCGTTGGACTCGTAGCCGAATGGTCGCGGGTTCGAGACTCCGTGAGCTGCAATGCCGTCATGTGGCGACTGGTTCACTCATCAATAAAAAATGAGTACCTGACAGGACGCGATGGCTATGTGTTTGAGTAACGCTTTGCGCCTATAAAGGTGTCGAAATGATAGTGAAAAGTATCGAGATCCTTAGCTAATTTCTCTCTTTCAAAACTCCGAATTCATGTGGTCTCGAATCTGCTTTATTCCTCTACTCAAAACTGTACAAAAACTATCAACTCCAGCACCAAAACTAACCTCTCTCTCCACTACAAGAGGGGGTCTCCATTCAAAAAAAATCTACAAAAATCCAGATATTTATAGGGAATTGTCCCCTCCGAACCGTCAGCGTTGTTGTCCGGTAGACCCCGCCTGGTCACCTGGTCCAATCACCGCTGACTTGGCTGAGTCGAGGCCAACCCCCACTACAACTCCTCCCACACATCCAAACAGATATATAAAGGGGAAGATCCCCCCCCCCAGTGAGCTCCGGTGGCCTAGCGGTTAAGCACTCGGCACTTGGTGCCAACGGTCGCAGGTTCGAACCCCGTAAGAGGTCGAAACTTTTCCAGGGATTAATTTCTCGGCTCACTACATCGTGGGTGGCTGACCACGTTAAATGGCGCTGCCGTCTCCACTGAATTATTTAAAATAAAGGGGGACGTTAAAAACCCCCTGAGGACGTAAAACACTCTGGCAGTGACCACCCTCAGGGTATTTCGGCTCCATCTTTCCGTACTGCTCCCCTGTGAGTGGTGGGGGAGGAGGTTTCTCAACCACTCCAACATAGAGGCTGTGCTGATTAAGCGACAGCCTGGGGATTCTCCCCGAACAACAAAACCATCAACCCCCCCCCCAACACAATCAGCGTGTTGTCCAGTGGAGACTCGTATGTCCCTTGATCCAATCTCCGCTGACTTGGCTGTACCATTACAAACATTCACTAACAAAGCTTTTACACATTCAACCCACATCCCGAAAACATTAATAGAGTACAAACCCAATCAAACCCCGCGGCTACGACATCTACACCAGTGCGATCCCAACAACCGGCTGGCCACAAATCGTCAACAAGCGGCACCGAACGTGTGACCACCAACTTCTTTCGCACATCAATAAATCGGAGATTTATGGTTTCACACCCATTTGACCTCACAATTGGTCGGCCACAAACCGTTAAGCGGCACGTACGGAATATCACTAATTCTTCCTAACATAAATTAATTCGACAACCGGCCATGACTTTACAATAGTATCAATAGATGGCACCAAAAACATATCCCTCTCATGCACACGAAGAAATTAGCGATTTCTGGGCTACCAAAAGTGGCCAGCTTTAAGTGAAATTACCTTATAGCCTTAATGGCTATCAAAAGTACTATATCAGTTTGGTCAAATTTCAGTCATGCAGCTCCTAGAGTTGAAATTAAGCAGCTTCTTAAATTATATATATATATATATATATATATATATATATATATATATATATATATATATGGAATAAATAAAGATTCAGGTGACACTATATTTACTGTCAGCTATAGAAAGAATACAGAGCAAGTGCAATTTATAGATAAAGTAATGTCCATCCACGCAATTAAACTCAAATAGGAACTTAATTATTACATACTGGCTATACATATCTTCAATTCATTTTCATAAAAGGCAGATTTATAATTAATGGAAGCTAATGATTTTAGGGATCATATAAATTAATATACATGTATGCCAAAAATTTCATCATTATAGGTACATCTAGGCAACGCAGTAAACTTACTCATTTCTTCCCTAATTCCACCCTTAATCATAGATCACACCATCAGACACTGTACGTAATCTTGGTGTTACACTTGATAGTGATTTTAATTTAAGAAAACATATTTCTCTGACATGTCTCTCCTGTTTCTATCATATTCGTGTCCTTCGCCATATTCGTCGCTATAATTCTCTTTCAGTCGCCAAAACCATTGTTACAACACTCATTACTAGTAGGCTTTATTACTGCAACTTTTTTCTTTATAACATCGCATCCAAGAATATACTAAAACTTCAGTGTGTTTAGAACCGCTTATAGCTAGGGTGGTCATTAGGGTGGGGGCGATTTCAGGACCATTTAGGTAATCGATTACGTTTACTTAAGAATACTATGATTACGATTACATTCAAAATGAATGTAATCGATTACATTGTAAAGTAACCATGATTACAATCACGAATACAATGTATATAACACAAACATAAATGTGATACTTCATCAATATTCACTCAGTTAGACATGCATAATACCGACATATAAACATGCTACAATGTTTACATGTTGCTTTGTAAGAACCAGACGTACTTTCTGGTATGTTCTCGAAATCAAAATGTACAACAGACTTTGATGCCATTGTACGACGTTAATGTGTTTTAATATCTATGAGATCAATGATCACCATAGAGCAAATTAAGGAATAAGTAATACATTTGCCATGAACGCACAGGTGTCTATAGAGATAACTGAGATTAGTGCAAAAATGAGATTAGTGCTAACAATATCAATGGAATTTTTGAATATTTCGAGAATAAATATTTAGTAATGAAATGCTGTATGTGTGGCGTGACTATAGCCAGGTAAGATCTATATAATATATAGGATAATTAGAATATATAGTCAAACCCCCAACTCCGACCACCTCTATAACTTGACCACCTCTGTAAACGAACCACTTTTTACGGTCTTAAACTATTGCTATGCTTTAACATTGTATTATTCTTCTATAATTGGACAACCTCACAATTAACTCCGTACTTCGATCTCAGTCTAATGTCCACGTTTGCCTTGCCGTATGTCAACATATCTACGTAGCCTCGTTTATGTTCACTAACCAGACATGGGGTCAATTCCATTTTGTCAATTCCAATTCCACTCAATTCCAATTGGTCAATTCCAATTGGTCAATTCCAATTCTAATTCCACCTCAAATTTATCAATTCCAATTCAATTCCAATTCCAAAATTTTCATTTCCAATTCCGTTTTTTTCCGATTCTTTTTTGCCTAATATTTTTTACCATGAGTAGATACTCCGAGTACCTACTTGGAATACAAAGTAGTTTATATTCCAAGTAGGAATGTCATGGAAGAAATATTTCTGAATTAAAAAATTAAATTATAAATTAATTTGTGGATTTAATTTAATTTTGCCTGTTCTAACCATTGGGGGGGGGGGTACGTTCCTAAATAGCAATATCTCTATATAGATTACAGGCATGCTATGTGGTGGTGTCACCGTGTTGTGGGTGGAGCCCAAGGTATCCAGACCATTTTAATTGGTTAAATGCACATGTACGATGTCACAGTCAGTGTGCATATTTGAGGACGTAAAACACTCTAGCAGTGACCACCCTCATGGTATTTCGGCTCCATCTTTCCGGACTGCTCCCCTGTGAGTGGTGGGGGAGGAGTTTCTCAACCACTCCAACATAGAGGCTGTGCTGATTAAGCGACAGCCTGGGGATTCTCCCCGAACAACAAAACCAACTGGATCATTATGGTTCCAGTATATTGGTAACACCACATGTAAGTGTTAACATTGTAAAAATGGTATATTAATTTTTGGATTTAATTGTTTTGTAGGAAACTTCAAATTCAAAATTTCTCAATTCCAATTCAAAATTTCTCAATTCTAATTCATTTTTTTTTAAATAATCAATTCCAATTCCGGAATTGGAATTAACCCCATGTCTGTCACTAACTTATGCGTTAATTTAATTGGCTGCTTGTCATCCGACTGCTGGCCAATCAGGGTCGTTTGGAGCTATAGTAATAATAATAATAATAATAATAACAATATAACAATATAATAATAATAATAATAATAATAATAATAATAATAATAATAATAATGGTTTATTAAAACCACCAGAAATTGATGAAATATCGAGTTCATATAAAAGCATGCATTAGACAATGTCGATAAACAAGATTAAAATGACTTAGTAAGCATTACAGTTAAAATGTGAGGTTCTGACCACGGCTTTATAAAATGTTCGTGCATCATGAGATTCTTCAAGGTGTCGACTACACCGTCATGGCTATTGTGCTGACTAGATTTCAATGGTCTTGCAAATGCGACTTCTAATGGCGATATTCCCATTCGAACCAGTCGCTCCGCAATAGTTCCTGTACGTGGCTTCTTGTGACCCATAAATTGAGCCAGTAAAGTTATACAGATGTCTTCCATTTGGGAGTCTACTTTAAAGATTATGGAGAACAAAGACATATAGTTTGTTGTCGAATAGCTGTTTGCAGTGGCTGTAATTCTAGAGCATTTAATATAGTTTTGTGATGATTGCGCTTAGGAACTGCTATACGTCGTTTGATCAGTGTTCCTCGTAGTGACTCCATCTGGTTCAAGTTCTTCCTACTGATGTCTACATAGTCTGCGCCATAAGTCAGGGTTGGACAGCACATGCTACGCCATAAATACGCCTTAATGTCACTGCCTAATCCCTGGGGTCCAAATGTAGTGCGTCGGTAGGCCTTCCTGTGTTCTTCTGTGTGAGTTTCAGATTTTGCACTTGAGTAGAATATGGTGCCAAGAATGTTCACACTTTCGACTGTCTCCACGATCGAATGAGATGTTGAGCCAAGGAGGCTTTACCGATCACGATGCACTAATTAGATTTAATTACGTTAAAGGAAAATCTTAAGGTTTGCGAATATTTCAGGCACATGTTGATGAGAGTTTGTAGCTCAGTTACTGTAGTACCAATAAGGGTCATATCATCTGCATATACCACCGAATTAACTGACGAACTGCCAATGCGTACTCCCATCTAATTACAGCTTGGCTGTTGGTGTACCAGTTGAAGAGGATCGTCCAATACGATATTTTCAATATATGCATGAATTTATAGAATAATCCATGATGCCAAATTATATACCTAATATCTATTTTCCATGCTTTCTTTAACACCCAAGCCCAGAGAGCTCCGTTGTTCTGGTTTTCACTTGTTGTCTGTTCCCAGGGTTAAAACTCATGCTGGGACTCGAGCACTTTCAGTTGATTTCCCTACTCTTTGGAATTCACCCCATGAACATATTAAGACATCAAATAGCGTAGTTTATTTCCGTCACCATTTGAAAACTGACCCTTTCAGACGTGCTTATCCTTCCTAAGTTTCCACTCCATCTGATCATTTGTTGATGAACTTTGCATTATACCTGGACTATGAGTTTGCCCAACCCCTGTACTAGGTGACCCCTGTACTAAGTGCGTCACTGAGCTCGATTCTTTTCGATGATATTGGCGCAATAGAGGTCTTGTAATTATCATGTAATCATTATTAATTAGCTATGGTAAACGGACAAAACCCCATTCGGACAAATCCCCAGTCACTAAATATGCTACTTGGACAAAACATCACAAATACATCTAACAGAAAATGTAACAAAACTTTACTTTGCCAATGGCACACAGGGTCCAATGTACCATAGCATCACTGCTACTGACTTAGTGCCATCCCGATAGTCAGCACACATGTTCAGCATGTTAATCTGGAGCTGACGTGCAGTTACATGAAGCCAGCTACTATACTGACGTCGGGGATGATTCTTTCATGACCAATTCAGGGCGCTTCCGTGATCTAGTTGATAGCACGTTGGACCAAAGATCACTACCACATGAGTTCGAATCTCGGCGTGGGCATATCTGAAAGATGTTTCATCTTTGACTTCGCTCCCTTAACTTTTGAGGTTGCTCGGCCTATTCAACCTACCATGTGCGCAAAAGTGGTCGTTAAGCATCAATCATCATCATTATCATCATAATTCATGACCAATCCATAATTGCAGTGGCTTCTTGATCTAAGGGATAATCACAGCTATTAGAGTAAAACAGAAGTATTTTTTAAGTTTAAACAAAAATAGATTCATTAATTAATCAATGAACAGCACCAAAGGTTTAATTAAACAGCGTTTATTAAATACCATTTTGTCCTCAAAAGAGGGGTTATGTCCGAGATGTGTATTAGTGAGTGGGATTTTTGTCTGATGGGGTTTTGTCCGAGTGTTTTTAAAAGTCCTGGATCCATTATCTATATAGTTTTTACATGAAATATAAATTACTAACAAGCTTTAATATAAATTAAGTTTTACATATCAGCAAGTGAAAATCAGTCATCTGATATTAATTTTCATATGTGATTGTCAGAATTGATCACATTGAATTAAATGTCGCCGAAATCTAGCTAGATGTTGCAGATGCGTGACAGAGAATATATATATATATATATATATATATATATATATATATATATATATATATATATATATATATATTTAATAATATAATAATAATAACCTTAATAAATCACTACAGTCTGCCTATAAAAGTGGTCACAGCACTGAAACAGCCTTGGTTCGAGTGAAAAATGATATTATGATGTCAATTGATCAAGGTAAGCCAGTAATACTTGTTCCTCTGGACCTGTCTGCTGCATTTGATACAGTTGACCATAATGTACCTTTCTCTAGGTTAAAAGACATGTTTGGTCTTTCAGGTAAAGTACGTGAATGGTTTAGGTCCTATATGGAACAACGCTCCCAGAGAGTGTCTGTTCATGGTATTTTATCTGACATTCAGTTTTTGTTATCTGGTGTACCACAGGGTTCAGTTCTTGGTCCTCTGGTTTTCACAATGTATACCCGTCCTCTTGGGATCATTGCGCAGCGATATGGGGTTAAATATCACTTGTATGCTGATGACACACAGCTGTATATATCATTGGATCCTGACAATGAGTTAAATTTCTCCTCTTCCTTGAAGAATTTAGAACATTGTATTGCCGATATTCGGCTATGGATGACTCAAAATCTTCTAAAACTAAATGATAATAAAACAAATATTTTATATTTGGCATCACCACATTGTGTTAAATCCCTAAAGACACCAGCATTACAGATGGGTGCATATTCGATTACCCCTAATGGGTCAGTAAAAAATCTAGGGGTTATTTTTGACCAATGTATTAACATGCATGAACATGTCACATCAGTATGCCGAGCTGCCTACTACAATCTTAAGAACATCCACTGTTTAAAAACATTCTTGACACAAGAATCACTTGTAACTGTAGTTCGTGCCTTTGTTACATCTCGTATAGACTATTGTAACTCCCTGTTATATGGCATATCTGATTATAACATTAATCGCCTTCAACGAATTCAGAATAGTGCAGATCGCATTGTAACAAATACTAGAAAATATGATCATATCACCCCAATTCTTCAAAAACTACATTGGCTACCTGTTAGACAGCGTATCCATTTCAAAATTATGTTAATAACTTATAAATCTATTAATGATATGGCACCAGAATACCTGTGTGAACTGGTTTCCATTAGAAAGTCATCCAGTCAGATACTATTGCAGGTGGCAGTGTCTCGGCTCAAGTCATATGGTGATTGTGCATTTAGTGTTTCAGCCCCCCACTTTGTGGAATAGGTTGCCGGCAGATATTAGAAATGCGTCGTCTCTTGAACATTTTAAATCTCTTCTAAAAACACACCTATTTAAGGTCGCTTTCACAGATAAATAATTATTATCTTTTAGATCATTACAGGGTTTTTACAGACATATTATTTGGGGTATTATTATATTACATATTATTTGTGCAGTGCCTTTGAATGACTCCTGCTAATAAGGGCGCTTTATTAAATATACATTATATTATATATATATATATATATATATATATATATATATATATATATATATGCGATTGTCATCTGCAAAGAAGTCAGTGGGATGCAATAATAATAATAATAACAATATATGAAATTTATAGAGTGCCATATCCAACTAGATATAGCTGCTCCAATGTGCTTTACACTATTATCAGCACTGACTCCGACTTGTTTCAATAAAGCACACACCTCAACACCCAAGGGAGTATACAACGCACGCTCATAACATATTGATAACTATAAGCATCAGTATCAAAATGATGATTGATGTTTTATGGCCACTTTTGTGCATTTGGTAGGTTAAATGGGCCGAACGACCTCCAAAGGTAATGAAGTGAAGTTAAAGATGAAACACCCTTCAAATATGCCGATGCCGAGATTTGAACACGGTGATAGTGATCTGTGGTCCAACACGATACCGCTAGACCATGGAGACGCCCTACACAATATAGCATTTATTTTAGCTGATGGTCATCGTGTCTACTTATTTTTATATTTGTTGCTACAGATAGAATACATGCCTATAGTTAATTATTTGTTGCTATAGATAGGACACATGCCTATAGATAATGATATATTTGTTAATATAGATAGGATGCATGTCTATAGTGATATATTTATTGCTACAAATAGGACACATGTCTATAATAATATATTTTTTTACTACAGATAGAACACATATTTATAACGATATATGCATCCACACTGATTTATAGAGCTTTAATAATATGTTCGTGTTAGTAAAATCACTTTGGTAAATTTATATTATTATTATTATCAGCATTATCAACATTATTATTAATCTTATTAATTGTTCAGTAAGGGACTCTTTTTTACACTATACTATGGAGTGCAGGGAATAAATTTATGCATTATTTTTCAAAAATAGTTTCCTAGTAACAAATCTATACATAGCGTCTATTCAGTTATGATCGTGCTACATTTGTTTCAATTACGTTATAATAACATGATCATTACGTTGTTTTAATGTAATATTGTTAGCCGATTATTACTTTAAATATAAGCATATATATATATATATATATATAGTTTAATTAGCCTAGTCAATGTGGATTGTATGAATGTACTTATTGCAAATTAACAAATTTATGTACTTTAATTGTGTGGGATGGTGTAGCTTCGATACTTGCACTGAAATACAGAGATCATCATGATGATATTGATATGGGTGATAATTTCGTAGTAATATACAGAACGCTGTAGTGACCCAAATGATCGTCGGTTTTTATTTTTATTAAACAAGTAATTCAATGGCTAAAAATATCCAAGCTTCTGAACCAGCTTGTAATATTGTTTCTTCTTATTCACTCTGTTATTCATTGTTAATTTGTTATACGTAATGTTCAAGAATGTGAGACAACTCCCTTTCTCTCTGTGTGTTATCTTTTCAGGACGGTTTAAGATGAAAATTTCATTTTATCACAACAAATATTTTGGGTTCCAGATGAACATGGGATACTTACACGAATACGCTAATTTATTAGTCCGGTGTCACATTCTAACTTGTATATCTATTCTAACCTCAACATACAGTTGATGATGTCTGTCCGACACATAAATTTTTATTTCAAAGAAATATTCAAATATAAACTTTTTGGAAACGTTAAACAATTTCATGGAAATAATTTCTGGTATTTATGTAATGGTAATGTTTAGTTTTTATTAAAATTAGAGGCCTAATAAAATTCAAGAGTTGTATATGACAGTTAAGTATCCTGTTTAAGCTCTGTGATTATCACACCAAAGTTGTATTTTTATAGTCGATCTCAACAGAAACATCCCACAAATATGGCTTATCCTGGTATTCGAACCCTGATCGGGTGGCGTAAAGTGCATTACCATATACGACACAAACCAAACTTTAACAAATGCTTAAGTGGTCTTCAAAATAATTATTTCACTTGATAGAGAACGTTTTGCTACTCAGTACTACCACAGAAAAACTACCATACCTTGCTTTAAGGAATATGTTTTTTTAATCAAACAAAACATGCTTTCTGCATCAACAGCTTTATTTACTTTGTCTAAACACATAGTAGTAGTACTATTGTACTTATCCCATGAAATATGAAAGTACATCAATAACCTCTGTATGCTGTTAATAAATAGAAGATGTAATGAGACAGGTATGCATCAAAGGAATGCATCTCCCTCTTAAAGATAATGAACACAATCAAAGCGAACTCACTGAGCCCAGGGACAATAAATTAAAATACTGCTTATAATATCAGTAACGAGAACACTGTTAGTGAATAATGCTAACTTACATAATCTTCCAACTAAGTGAACAACTGGCAAGAATGATTATTATACTGTAAAAACAGAATAATTACAACATGAGAAAGTAAATTTTTTTAATTTCTCACTTATTTAGAACTGTGTAATTAATCAAATCCCCCCCCCCACCTCCAAACAAATCAATGTCAAAATGTTGACTGCCTTTCTATGGAAATAAAGTTGCAGGATGGATTTAAAACACTGCAGGTTCAATATTGGACTGCATACAATAAACATAATGCGAAAATATTCTCATCACTTCACAGTGCAGTTGGTGACTGAATTGGAAAGGGTGTCAACAGGTAGAGAAGTCGCTGAAGGCTTTCCTAAACACGTTTAGACCAAACAATGGGGTTAAGCATCTGATCCACAGTCTAGATTAACAGTATCAATTATAGCATGCAATGCTTTCAACCAAAGGGACTAGACATAGACTACAGGTAGTCTGAAGCAATTTCTAACGACACACAATCCGAGTCGTTCTGTGAAAGAATGCCTGAAATATTCACAGTCGATGAATCTCTGACGATAGAATCAGGTCACTTACAGCAGATGAAAGAACTGTGCCCATGGTTTTACTAAGGCTACATGTTGCACAACACCACCTACAAGCAACATTCATGGTTCTATCCATTTCTGGGCGTGTGCACACATTTATCACAAAACCTGCTATCAGCCTAAGACTGGAATCAACACAACAATTAGTTATATCACGCACATGAAGACCAATCTACAGAGTAACTCAGATTCATCACACCATTTCTCTGAACGAAACAAGATCAGATATAGGCATATATGCAGGCACACAAATCTATATGTATGAATTTCTGTTATAGGTTTTATATATATATATATATCAGCCGTACTGTGTTATTTCACAGAATGTCTGTTTCAATACACTTAATATTCTAGTTAGTGGTGTGTGAATAGCATTATTTTTGTGGCTTGTCTTCATCGAAAAGAGGAGTTTCAGCAAAATGTTGCTTAGACATTGGAGAATTTCAATGCCCTACAATGTTATAAATATAATGGGGTCATGTGGCATACTTAATATTAGCCATAATGTAATGGTTACAGGCCTAAGCATAGCACGTCTTGGTCCTAATACCACATCTGGAATGCTTCTGTATGGCTTCTCTGATATGATTAAAAGTTGAATTGAAATATTCTGGTAATAGCAATAAACACTGGTCTCTGGTGTACAGAATTCACTGTTATCCACTTCAGCCATAAAGGAAAAGGTGAAAGATCATCATCACACATGCAGGCTCGTATACACGCACACACACACATGCACGCATGAACATTCACAGTATCTCACGGCCTGACCTACACATTGCATGCAATTACACAAAATACACTTTGAACAATGGTACAATGGAGTATCAAGTGTGCTGCACACCCTAGTTCAGGAACACATTCCTACATATTTGCATGCTAAATGTTAGCATTCTACCATAATAACACTGTACACATTGCAGCTCAACAGAAACAAGTAACGACATTCGGACGAAGCTACTATCATCCACACAGAAAGGGATTATATGCAACTAGATCCTAAAAATAAATAACCATACGACTAAAACTAAACGAAGAATGCTAAACCAACAGCTTAAACCCATAGGTGCAATGAGACAAAACAGTAATTTTCATGTAGAGTGATGCTAATTTGGCCTAATGTTAACTTCTCCAGAGAGTGCACAGGTTAAAACAAATCAACTACGGGTATAAACAATTACAAATCAGCCTAAAATTTATGAACTTGAGCAGTTAACCATTAAATAATTCGTACAAAAAACAAGAATGGCAACGGAGAAATATTAAACTAGTTAGAACTGGGAACATTTACGTAACAAAGTAAACAGGTCTTGCGTCATTTGGTGTCAACGTATACATTAGACACGGACATCACGGGTCGTCTTGCTCAATGCAGTGGTTACTGCTTATCAGCAGTGGCCTCTTCTTTCTTCTTCTGCTGGTAATATTCTACCATCACCGACCATGCCTTTGGTGGCATGAAGCCGGGAGGGGGCGTATCTCCGGCTCGTGCCATAGCTCGCATCTTTGTGCCGGAGATGAAGATGAAATCTTCCTTCTTCTCTGGATCATAGAAGTCCATGGCTGACTTCTTCCTGTTGTAGGCGGCCACACGGAATGGAACGATCTCTAGCTGTGTTAGGCCAGGAGCCATTGTTAGCACCTTTCAAGAGAACAAAATATAATATTTATAGAGAGTCATAAATAAACCCAACAGAGATCAACATAATCTAATGCAGTTAGACATAGTTACCACAACCAAGGAAATATTATTTTCCAGGATATTTCCAGGAAAAAATTACCAATTTTAGGGACAAATTATACAAGATTTAAAGGTAATAAATCAAGATATGTGCGAAAAAGCATATCACATTTATTCAATGTCTGATCAACTATTGACATTTCTATGGTACAGCCTCCTCTTCACCCCTTTGAGATGTAGGATCCACACACTAAAATTTTTTTAACTAACATGGGATATCAAGACTATGTATCAATACTCTTTTTCTTCTACAATTGAATTTTTCATCTACAGGCATAACACTTTTTCACAGGCAATATTTTTTTGGCCAGGACATTTCCTGATTTTTTTAAATTCAAGGACATTTCCAGCATTTTCCAGGTTTTCCAAGATGCTTGGGAACCCTGTTAGAGCTCTGATGCGTACTTATGTATGTAATCAACGCTATTCATCACAGGATGCCCCAATTCCACAGAATTGTTTAAGTGGACACACACTTACTGACAACAAATAAAGAACAGCTCTGGAACTCCTCTCTGCAGAAATTTCAACAAATGAATCAGGGTGAGCTATTTCAACTCTCCCAGCTTTAAATAAAATTGCTGTGTGTATACTTTTATCCACATTAAGCAGAATCCTAAACCTATACAGTGTATTTCACTTGTAAACGACACAGAGTGTTTGAGAACGTAAAAAAGGTTTTTTTCAGATAGTCTCCAATTCATATGTAAATTAGTTACAAACCTTGGCACCATGTGTTGGGTTGTAGAGATCCTGTTTGGTCTCCGGATGTGGCATACCAGCTGGATCACGGCCAACTATGTAGAAGTTTGCTCCTGTTGACATTCTTGCCTTGGCATGCCATTGTACCTGAAACAGAGATACAAATTCAGCAATGTTGCTATGTTTGGGCTGTTTTTACAAATATATGACAGCACTAATTAAAGGATTTCTTGAAAAAAAGGGAGGATCCCAAAAAGTGAAATCAAAGTACAAAACTAAAAGACTAATAAATATAATTTATCACCGGCAAAAAAAACTGCCTCTGCAAAATCTACTGCGTCCAATCTTAGACTGAGTTATAATACTATGGTAGATACCTCTGTAGGCCCAGCATACATCATGGGAGATGGGAAGATTGCCATAACTGTGTTATCTGGATCTAGCACACCCTCTTCCATGATTGCTTTGTGCTGTTTTATGCGCCATTCCAACGGAACATCATC
Organism: Paralvinella palmiformis; assembly: GCA_025642065.1. NCBI lineage: Eukaryota > Metazoa > Annelida > Polychaeta > Terebellida > Alvinellidae > Paralvinella > Paralvinella palmiformis. The sequence continues at coordinate 23,342 of JAODUP010000364.1, forward strand.
GTCTTTGGTCCAGCCACCTTGAAGAGTTGAAAAAGCAACATTAAAGACCATTTCACTAAAATGTAAGAAACAAAGATCCAGACACATCTGGCCAAAGTTATTTCTCAAGGATAACACTTCAAAGGTAGCAACCTGCTACAAAGAATAACCTTTTCTTGCTTGAAGTACACTAATAAATGACGTGTGCTAGACACTACTCCTACTGAAATCTTGTCTCAGAAATACAATCATTAGCAGTCAGGTAACACTGCCCATGAGTGAACAAAGCCAGGAAAATAGAACCCCTTGTTACTGCTCGCACTGTATCGTACAAAATACAAACAAATAGCAAAAACTCTGACAGTGTCTAAATGAGTAGTGTACAATATGAACAATTGACAAAGGCCATGTCAAAATCACAGAATGCTTATTTTTCTTACTCTTTAGTAACAGATTGTCTAATTAACTTGCAGTTCAATTTGATGACCAACTATCTGGATAAACACCAAAAAAATAGCAAATACTATCAGCTGTCTACTGCAGACATCTTACCTAGAGGGTGTAGAAGTAGGACTGGCTTCTTGTAACCTCTTTCAATGAGACGGTGACGCGTGTCCATCATCAGAAGAGCATGACCATTGTGTACTGGATTCCGTAGCTGGAAGGCAAACACTGCATCTGCCTGCAACACAAAGGTAAACCATTACACTAGAATATGACCATGGCTGATGTAAACGCAATGAAATCAGAATGACGAATATACCTCCTAATATAAGTTGTATTTAAATTCTGAATTTGGATTAACAAAACAATTTTATCCAAACCTTAAGCAGCGACTAATATAAGCTATATAGTAATTCTGAATTTGGATTAACAACACATTATCCAAAACTTGAGCAGTGATAAACAGATGAAAGAAAAGATCTAATCCAGAAATGCTTTCCCTCGCCATCTTTTTTAAGCATTACACTCACATTAAGCTGCCTGAACTTGGCCCGCAGTTCATTTGGTGTAAGCCGATATTCATCTAGTCCATCATTCCAAGTTATTCTCTCCAACACTTCTAGATCACCACCACAAAGCCAGTCTCCAGACTCATATATCATCTACAGATGGAATAAAGTAGCTAGGGTATTATTTAGATCTATATATTATATCTGTGTGTGTACATGTTGGGGGATGGGTTATACATGCAGGTGTGTGTCCAGATACTTATTTGCTATTTGCATTAATATACAAACATAAGCATGTAGCCTAAAAAGATGCCTAACATATGCCCTTATGAGGAATTGTTATACAGAAATCTAGAAATTAACTTAATGTTTTCTAGAGTAAAATAATTGATTTAGAATAATTGTATGCTGTATTTAGTCAAAAATACCCATGTTCATGGCGGTTTCTCCACATTACTGACCTTTACATAAGGATGGCCAGTGTTAGCTGTTCCAAACTGCCGAGAGCATCTCTCTTCTTTTCGGTGCTCATAGAATTCTGGGGTACGCAATATGGCGACCTTTCGTCCCTCATATTGCAGGGCAAAGGCCGAGAGTCCTTCTAAGTGTTCCTTATCCTCAGTGTGCACCGGCAGCACAATAGGAATGCTCTGGTTGGTGACGCCACCTGTTGGTAAGAAAGAAGAGACACGTAAACCCACCAGAAATCGAGAACGACCACAAAACAAAACATTATATACATCATGACTGGAAAGGCATAATAGATACAATGCTCACCATCTAAGAGACAACCAAAGTGCTGACACTGCAGAAATTCCCGTTCTCTCATAAATCCTGTTAGAGGTGTAGCCCAGCCTTCAGCCAAAACCTGTAGCCACTGCAGATCCAGCTACAATGCCAAATTAAGACATCATTAAAGAAACATGTAAGCCACTATTTGTTCACATATCTTAACGTCACTCAATAATTGTTTAATTGCAACTTTCTCAACAAATGACATCGAATTCATCATGTACTTATTTAATCTGAATAAGAAAACTATTTTAAATCATGTTAAATTAATATTATCTGTCATGATACAATCTCGTGACAACAAACTGCTTATGCTCCTAACCACACACACACACACACACACACACACACACTTCAGTTGGGTACTTAATACTTCAATATCTGTCCACACCTACAAATTGAACCAATTATACTCTTCGGCGAAATTTCAAGCACACACTTATTTTTCCAGGTGATGTGATAATCAGCTATGGGTCAAGCAGAACTCTTCCAGATTCTGACTCTACTTCAAGTTACTTTTGCGGTCTAATGAATAGATCTCATGACTCATTGAATAGCTGCTGGTGCCATCATGAAGATAATGATGTCTGAATTATACGTCTAAGTAAATCATTCAAACTGGTTAATAACCAGGCCATTTTTGACACAACAAGATTATGTGTATTAGGCCTAAACAGTAAGTTTTTATTATGATCATTCAAAGTATACATGACCACACATATCTACCGGGAAGGCACACATCTGTGCATTCACAGATGAATGCCCGCATGTACATAAATTACTACGTGTGATATCCAGTCTTGCAAATCAAGCATGCAACACTCTAACCGACAGGATAGCCATTATTTTCTTTTGGTGAAATCATTCCTATTTGCTGCCTTAGCTATCCCATTCCTGCACGTGCATTCAGGGCCATACATTCAAATACAATGTTACTGAATGAGATCATCTTTAGCAGATACAGATACAGTATGTTGGCAGGTAATTATTTTATCTGAACTATTATTAATACCTTCTGTGTAATGATATATTACAATGAATAGTTGAGCGGTAATACAATTCTACCATACTAATATTAATCTACAATTAGTAATGCACTACACATTTCGACCAAACAGAATATTGGTTGATGAGTACCTCTTAGAACTGTGTGCTTTGGTAGCATGTAAAGTGGCACCGGCACAGAGATTTACCAATTCTAATTTGGGACTGAATTCAGAAAAGTGATTTTCCCCATAATGATATTTAACTGTAACTCTGTATATGCATGTGTGTCCATATATATGTGTGTGTGTGTGTGCATGCATGCATGCATGCATGTGTGGATGTGTGTGTGTATCAGTCAGCTATGGCATATCAGTTACAATAGTACAATATCTGAGTGAGTGTATCACATATTGTCCTTTGTCAAGGTATATCATTCATGTACAGTACTAAATCTAGATTGGATACTGGATGACAATGATATTCACCTTCCACTGTCTTCTACTGAAACAAGGGATTACAGCTGTCATACTGCATGTGGGAGAGAAATGATTTATGGGCAAGCTAAATCCTTGCTGCCAGGCAGAGGCTTTGTTTTATCGGCAAATACCATGACAATTTACCATTTACTCCACTTCACTAGTTCATGATGATACTAGGTGTCAAGCGGTCTATAGTTTGTTAGAAAGTATATGCAAGGCAACTGACCAAACTGAAAACAAAATCACACACAGAGCAGATTTGCTTATATAGATATCTTACTGTTACCCACCAACCAATGTGACAGTGAGCCCATCTTTAAACGAGGCTGTCAGAGGCTTATGATGTCAGATAGGTGCTCGATATCATGGCCATTTCAGTGAGTAGTGACAGCAGATGTGACACCTGTCGGCATTAATCACATGCCACGTAGACAGACAAAAACATGACCAAAACCCACCACAGAGTAGAGGATTACTCAGTGAATGGAAATAAATGTCATCACAAATCAATGAAGCCAACCTGCCGCTGTATCAGAACATCATTTCCTATATGCCCACATCACAAACCAACACTAATGTGACAGATATGTGACATAATGAACTGAATCATTTGGGTGCTTAGGGAAGGGTGTAGTGGGGGTGGCAGTGGAGGAGGGGAGGGTTCAAAAGCACCATAACATGTTACACAATGAGAACAGAATAGGATATTGCATTACACACAGAGGAAGCTTAAATCAAATCCACGTAATCACGCAGTATAATCCTGGTGAAATTGATCAATTTGCGACATATCGGAATCACGAAAGCATCTTTACAACCACAGCACAGAGGTGAATGTGTAATGGTTGGGTGTAGCTGTTAATGCATTCTGCTATATTTAAGCTTCCACTGTATAATACCCAATTTAAAATACACAGTCACAGAACCAACACCAGTGAGCTGAGAGTAGAAGAAAAAGCAGTGGGGAAAAGAAAAGGTTTTTCATTCCATGAAGAATGATCTGGAATCATGATTTTTTATGGTGGCTAGCAACAGAATGCAGCAGAATCTATCACCATGGTGATATCATACAGCAGTCTCCGTGGAGAACCACGGATTGACAAACCTTCGTAATGTCTAGTGCTGAGAGAGTATCTGCCTCTTTATGGGCAGTCTCTCTCATCTGTTCCGGTATGAAAAGCTCCTTGACAGTTTTGCTAGCGGACTCAGGTAGGACTTGCTTTCATGTAAAACAACAATAAGAACATATAGTCACTGTGGAGAGTATAACCTGTGAGGCTGGCATACACATATGCATGCAGCCGGACACACACAAACACACACACAGGCACATACATGGAGAGCCGGGACGCTGTGATATCTAGGACCTGTGAGAAAGAAGTCTGTAATTAGTGATGATGGCTTCACAAACCTTTGTGATGTTGAGTGCAGGTAGAGCAGCAATATCCCTTCTCGCTGCTGCAAGACGATTCTCTGGTATGAAGAGCTCTTTCACTTGAGATGTTGCCGATTCTGGTATAATGTTCTGGATGAACAACATAGAATCACAACTGTTACAGTGGGGGTTTTAAAAGGGTGGGGTGGTTGTAATTTAACATGGGCACTTGGGAAGCACTGTTGGCATGAAAACCATTTAGAGGGCATAGGTACATACCCTTCAGGAAAATCTTAACTGAAAATGATGCCATCTGCAGCCTATTTGAGGTATTTATACATATTAGTTTGACAAAAAATAATGGTGATGGGGAGACCGGTCTGTTGATGCACATAACAATAACATTACAACATGATGGCATTTCACTTGATGCCCTCAGAATTTTGACCGTTGTGCCATAATTTAAAATATCCTGGGACTCCCACAAAAAATGCATTCTAGAAGCAACATTACGTTATATAAAAACACTATTTTGCAATTTCCAAAATTCAGGCCTCATTTTCCAAGGCTACAAAAACTTCCAGAGTATACAGTTAGTCATGAATACGAAAAATGTTCATCTTACATTTAAGAAACATATAACACATAGTTTTCATATGATTAATGTATTAGAGTACTGTTAACTAAATACAGAGTTGGAATGAAAACATAACCACAAAATAGACAAATATTTTAAAGTACTGGCAGGAGGGAGAAATTAAACTATATTACTAATAAACAACTGGGAAATAATGCCAAATGATCCGGGCATATACTGCCATTGGGATGCTGAATCAGCTGAAATAAATCCTTATTTAAATGTCTCTGATAGATGGCAGAGAATGGCTACTGAAATTACATGAAATCCTTCTCATAGATAAGGTGATTAGAAATGGGAGCTCCTAAAGCCATGATGGCTATCAGTACATCATGAAATATAAGATACAATAAAAGTGCACTCAGCCATTCTTATTTCCAAATTGGAACTGTAATTGATGTTAAATTAATTACTGCTTAGAAAGGCAAACATCAACTGTAGCCATTCGCCGCCAACTAATGATAATTCCCAATGAAACAAAATAAAATGACAAACAAACATAATATCATACTGCGCTAGGTATTAATGAATATTAACTATTCAATTACGCATGTTGAAAGGGTATATTTAAAAAAAGTTTTATTTACAACAAAGACAGTAAAGGTGAAAATTCTAACAAGCACACAAACATAAAACCATTTATAGAACACATTAAATATCAGAAAATAATGCAGATGTCAACAGGTCCTAAAGCAAAATAAAGTCATATAATAAATTAACAATATCAATACAAAACACACACACACAAACACACACACACACATATCTCTACATATATTTACACACAAAAAGAATGTAAAAGTATAAATAATATTTTAATAATTGAATAAGATTTGCAAATAAATAAGTAAACTTGCCCTTAATTAGAATTGTTTAAAGCTATAGAGTAAGAACACAATTATGTTACTTATTATTACAAAAACAAATCCAGAAACACAGATTTGGAAACGAAGAAGCATGCATGAATGGCAATATCTAACAATTAACACTAAGGTAGAAAGCTCAGTATTACTGCTTACATGTGTCTGTAGCATCTTAACAACCTCTTGGACACATTCATCAATGCTCAGCTCCCCAGCTTGTATAACCAGGTCAGGACTGTTAGGTTCCTCATATGACTGATCAATGCCAGTGAATCCTATGCAAAATAATGTAAACGGCCTACATTAAACTGGAACCATCACATTCTGATTTTAAGTTACAAACAAATAAAACAGTTATTAGCGCATGAAGGATTGAACGGCTATATTGGTAATAATAATTATTATAATGTTGACCTAATAAAGTGAAAGTGGCCCCACTGATAAGTTATTCACATGCACTGTACATTTCAGGGTTTCTCTTGGTATAAAACAAGCAAGGCAACCCAGCCTCATTGTAAATATGCTAAATATTGGAAGACATGAATGACATCACATATAGGCTGTCCAATCACATAATATTTGTGCAATTGGGGCACCCATGTTGTTGCCAGTGGTGACACCTCGTGGAGTTTTGACATACTATAACATGTAATGGTGTCTTCTTTGTGCTTTGCCAGTGATATATTAAACTCACTTTGACCACATTTGTCATAGTTCTTCTTGATATTGTTTGTTTAAATTTAATTTTGTGCTGCATATATGCTTCAATTGGCACCCAAACATCGTCTGGTCAACAATTGGACAAAAAAACTAAAAGAAAATGGTAACAAAACTAATATATCTTTCATGAACATTTTATTATTATTATTATGGGACCAGCAATAAATAAGAGTGTTGGTCTTTTTGGTTCTTATTTTTCTCCCACTCACTCATTTTTAGCAATAACAACATCACAATTTTGTAAAATATCGATATGCTAAATCAGTTAAACTCCATTTCGTCAATGCTGTACAGATGAACTTTCTGAAAAGATGTCTTAATATAATTATCTAAGAAGTTTGTAGAGTAATAGACCCACACAGTTCAAATATCGTAAAGACGCCTTTTACCCAAAACCATGTATGCTAACGTAGTAATGGGGTTTCATTACTTGACCCTTAGGGGCTTGAGTCTTAAGAACATGCATTAATAAATTTGTACACAAATGTACATGTGACCACCAGAACAAAGCTTCACTTTCCTATATTCCTATTTTATATATGTATCCTGTTACATTGTTGTTATTGCTATAATAATTTGATTTGATACTACTAGTACTAGTAGTTCAAACTTAGATTTAAGGATTGCAGCAGAACTTGAGGGATGATGATGATGATGATTGATGTTTTACGGCCACTTTTGTGCACATGGTATGCTAAATGGGCCGAGCAACCTCCAAAGGTAATGAAGCGAAGTCAAAGATGAAACAACCTTCAGATATGCCCACGACTGAATTCGAACACAGTGGTAGTGATCTGTAGTCCAACACACTACCGCTAGACCACGGAGGCACAGAACTTGAGGGTACAGTGCACTATTGGTCAAGGGATAGAGCATGGACATGAGATAATAATCAGATAGCTGGGTAAATATATTTAAACATAAAATTTACAGCTATGTGTTAAGGGGGAAAACTGTTACTGTCCACATTCCTTCTGGAGTTTATAGCTGATCTTGTTAAAAGTCTTGTGATTCATCATAATTATGATGGTTGCTGACCATATATGTGTGTGTGTGTGTGTGTGTATATATAAATATATAAATATGATGGTTGCCTACAACATGGTAAGTTAGGAGTGACATGTTTAGTTCATGCTTCAGGTGAGGACCCCACTGAGCCACAGCCTCCAGAAGGACCACCTTGCAGCCTGCATCGACATATCAGGGTTTAGCCCTGCACCAAGGGAGGACAACTTTAGTGACTTTATTAACAATTAAACTGTCGAATCAGATGCAGCAAGGATGTGACATTTGTATCAACTTTGCCTGAACAAAGAGAACCAAGATTATTGATTTGTAGTGCTCAATAACTGTGTTTATATTCTAACATTTACTTTTAGTTTATTTCTTCCCCCTGTATAATATTCAAGGGGAAAGGTTAAAACATATGTAAGAATAATTTTTACATAATATTTAAAAACATTTATGGGGAGGGGCATATCTGGACAGCCCTAGACCGGCTTCACACCTTTGCCGCTGGCCTGTACCACCCCACACTCGATTTTACTCAGTGGAAATACTGCATTTATACTATGTAACTATACAAAAGTCACAACATCTAATTATATCAAGAAATCATACATTAAAATGGCAAGTCACAGAACTGACTATTAACACAGAATTTCACCAAGAATAGGCCATTATAATTAGACCATTAACCATTTCACTTATACTATTAATTCTGAACAGCACCATAGATTAGACAGAAACAAAAAATTGGTTGAACTGATAAAGCCACATACTGGCACTTGAAATAATATTATAAAAATCGTGTGTCACCAACAAAGCCAACTTACCTCTGATCTTGCCAGCTCTGGCCTTTGCGTACAATCCTTTGACGTCACGTTTCTCACAGATCTCCAGAGATGTGTTAACATAGCACTCAAAGAATGGCAGGCCCATCTTCTCATGAAGAGCCCTGGCATTATCACGATCCTCAAAGCAAAATAAAAATATACACTTATTAGATAAGCCTCAAAATGACTTATACAAGGAGCATAACAGCTAGACACTTCTCATGCTTGTACTAGGAGTTAATGTATACTTATCAATTTAAAAATAAACATATGAAAGATTAACACAGAACCCAGATATGCCACTAGTTTACATTGGTGATGATGATGATTGATGTTTTACGGCCACTTTTGTGTACATGGTAGGCTAATTGGGCCAAGGGACCTCCAAAGGTAATGAAGTGAAGTAGAAGATGAAAGTGAAACACCCTTCAGATATGCCAACGCCAAGATTCAAACTCAGGTGGTAGTGATCTGTGATCCAATGCGCTACCAGTGAGATCACAGAGGCCCCCCCTACTTGTTTACATTGGACTGAAGCTTCAAGAAAAATCTGCAGTCTACATCACATTACTAACAACATGGACAATGCAGAATTCTAGGACTGAAGTTATTGCCCGATTTATTGAGAAACTCTGTGAACGCCAACAGTTTATTGTGCCCTTCCACTCAGTTCTTCACCGGACGTCCATAATAACTGGTACCTGACTAGCTTGATTAGGTACCTGAAAGATGTGAGGCTAATTATTACCTTTCTGAAAGGCGAGATGAAGCTAGTCAGCGACACAATACCGCCATCGGCAAACAACTTGGCCACCTCAGATATACGCCTGATGTTCTCCTCCCTGTCTTCTGGCGTGAAGCCAAGGTTGCTGTTGAGTCCATGACGGATGTTGTCTCCATCCAGACTGTAGGCTGGGATACCCTGACTGACGAGGTAGTCCTCTAGGGCAAAGGATATAGTAGTCTTACCAGCTCCAGACAAACCTAAATGTAGACAAAAATGAACTGGTGAGAAGTCCTGAACCTGAGTGTGTGCGTACACGTGATCGCATGTGCATGTTTGTGTGTTTGCATGTGTGTGTCGTGTGTGTGTGATCAAAATGCCGTCTTCTACACCCTGAAAAATGCTGATGTGTGCCATATACTATTACTAGGGAAATATGACGTTCTCTTTTCATAAAAAATATATCTTTCGATGCACAGTACTTCAGTAAACAATGAATTATTAACCCATGTTTATTTGATGGTTGACTGTTAAAGAAAGTGATGACTAGATCTAAGTAAACATTGTATCATTCAAAAGCTGAAAGTCACATCCATGTTAGGTAACCAACATTAACATCAGAGCTGTTCGAACAATTCCTTTAATAATGTGATATTTATATAGCGCCCTATTCAGCTAGAAGCTGCTCTAAAGGGCTTTAATAATAATAATAATGTATATTTAATAAAGCACCCTTACTAGCAGGAGCCATTCAAAGGCGCTGTACAAACAATATGTAATATAATAATTCTCCAAATAAAATATCTGCAAAAAACCCTGTAATGATTTAAAAGAAACAATATTATTTACAATATTATCATCCCTGACTCAGACCTGTTTCCACCCAGCACATATCTCAACTCCCAAGGGAGCATACACGATCTTATACCATACCAGTGATAGAAAAAATACTTGTCTCCAGCTCCCCAGACACAAACAAAATTCAGCCATTAATAGAACAAGCTTTAAGTGGTAGATGATGGCGTTCCGTGACAATACATCATGTCTGCTGAGCAGAGGACAGACAGTATTTCCCAGCCGCTGACAGACGCTTTCATCATGACTGTACAAGCTTTTTCTTGCATGAAGCACTTTTTCTCCTCAAGCATTTAGGACCCACAGTATGCCGGTTAATGTATTTTGTAATTATTCATTATGGGCTGGTATTAAATCCGGCATCACATCCATCAACTGATCGCAGTTTCAAACGTCTTAGGCTCTCTCAGTCAATGGATAGGAGGCGTAATGGTGCTCACCATATTTTTATTATCAATTTCAGCCCATGCGCATCTCAGACCCATCCCTTGGTCCTCTCGCCCTCTCCCCAACTACACAATGACAGCAATAATAACCCTTATCAAGTTTCAAATACACCATGCTGGGTTGGCGAGATCACATCTGACTAGGGACGACTGATACAGCAGATACTTCATCCATCAAAATAGAGCCACACCAAACAATGAAGCCGTGATGCGCATCGCTTTGTCCAGGTGGGCAGGCCATGACCTCGGAGAAGAATGATGAGATCAGAGGCTTATCATCACAAGTTAGCAGTAACAACAAGCCTCCACGCTCACCACTGTCAATGTCCTTATCTCTTCAGAACACCACTCCCGAGGTGACGGCATTATTGCCCTCAAACACCGCCATCCAGTAATCCACACACAATACATTATTCGATTATGGAGCCGTTCTTGATGATGGCCACGCAGCACCCTCCTCGTCTGCTGTCGTAATAGCTTCTCTAACTTATTGATTACGGGCAGCATTGGAATGCCTAAGACACCAGTGATCACCGACTTCAGGACTTCTCAGAAAACGCAACTTGAGAATCATTCAGTCTATGGATTAGTAATTGCAGGGGGGTGGTGGTAGGAGTGGGATGGGGTTGGAAGGTGACTGTTTGGCAGACGACGGATCTGTGTCTTGATCACCAATTTAACTCCAGCCGCTTTGATGGGGGGAAAAGAATGGACTCGGAGCACATCTTAAACATGTTGAGCTGTAATTGGGAAAACAGAGCAGGGTCACCAATGCTCCATATTGCCATCGAAATGAGCAAGAATGGGTTTGGAATCTGAGGGAAACATGGCTCAGCCGCCAGATGAAAGGAATACTGAACTATTAAATCTGTCAGAATGATTACAATATGGCGTTGTTTGGTGGGACTGGATAGTGGCTACTAATGAAAGGGCCACATGTAATTAATATGAAGAGCACACCGAAAAAAGGACATCAGCTACATAACTAATCTGAGTTAATGAACCTAAAGAAGTCGGTCTTCGTTTAGACAATATTCCAACATGTGATAATGAGAATGAGAAGCGGCAATCAATGGACGGGCAAGTGCTAATCGGTTGACTTAACAAAGCCATAGTCATGAGACAACAAAGCAGCAATCACTCCGCTGCATCATGACAGCATGCTGGGAGGTTGATCATCCAGTACCCTGGGCTGCGAAGGAACATGTCTGAAATAAGCTGAAATACTAGTATCCGCCATCAAAATCTCTCCAACATTTGGCCACATGGATCACTTGGCCGGAGATTCTCTCCCACTCCCTGAGAATTGATGGCTGCTCGCTTCGGAGAGGACCATATAGCCACTGAAGCCTGAAATCTCAATTTCTCTGCCACATCGAGCCTGATGGGATAACGCGACTTAATGTTTGCCTACTAAATCAATTTCCGTGCTTGACAAAGCCAACCATGGATAACGAGTGGATGAAGAGCGTCTATCCCAATATTCGGGGCAATGTACTGGAAGATTCTCAACGCAAACAGAGGCATCACGTCCATAAATGACGGCATCCGTGCTCAGTGACTTCATGTGGAAGACGGAATAGAATTCATTCACTGGCCAATCCAAGCATAAAGAAGGTCACTGAACAATCAATGGTACCTCCCTACAAGGGCCCAATTTAACTATGTCGGTTTCAATATCATGACTTGCTGGCATATAGACAGTGTGACAAGCTAACAAAACCAATGTTGTTTTATGCTTATTTTGGCCTTTTCTTTCACCTTTTCCATACGTTTACTATATAGCAGCATATGCTTGCTCAGTCGCTCTCGGTCTCTACACACACACACACACACGCACGCACACACACACGCACACACACACACACATGCAGATAATTCAAGTTGGGTCTCATTATTGTTAGTGTTACTACTTTGATAACATTTAATCAATATCTGAAAGCACGTGCACAGCCTAATTTATACCTCACCCAAAGTATAACAAGCTCTGGTTGCAGCATAAAATCAGTCAGAAATGGAACGAGTTGTTTGACTGCCTTTTATACTGGATACTTGATCAGGGTTAATTTAGGCCACTTATTCATCTAGTACTCACCAAATAAACTGAAAATTAGCATGTTTTTACTCACCAGTAAACCACACCGTACAGCCTCTAAATCCACCTTTCTGTCCCAATACTTGACCTCTCTTTGCTCTAGATACGTGCTGAGTTTGGAATGTGATGTTTGTGGCTTTTTGAATAGCCTAGAATAAATAAGATATATATATATATATATATATATATATATATATATATATATATATATATATAAAATCATCATGGTGTAGATGTATACATGGAGATGGGCGTGTTAATCAGTCAGTCTCTTTACTGACACACATTAAACCAATGTACAGAACAACAAGATGTTTTGTAAAATTTAGAAAGTTTATAACATTCCTAATTAGCCATTATACAGTTTCTTGGTTTTCAAAACGCAAAACATAAAACATACAGTTATCTACCAGAAACATGTTCGCTTCACTGACGTTTATCTGAAGACCATAGGTTAAAAAAAATTCATTTTACAGTGGAACTAGCCATACTAATTTAATCAAGACCACTAAAATTGGAATCTACGCCGGAGGAGTTTGATGAAAAGTGACAAGCCGCGCTACGCACACGGCCATCTCTTTTGATCGGAAAATTTCCACCATCCAATACATTAATAACAGCTGTTTAGGCCACTGTATGATCAATAGTAATAACTGTTTATGTAACAACTTGCTGAAACAGTGCAGAAACTTGACCAATTGTAGAAAACTGTTCTATGCCACCATGACACAAAATGTATTACATTAAAATACAAGACAGTTCATCGTGATAGAGACAAGATCAAATGACCAGGTACTTGACAGAAATTGGTGATTTGAGATAAGCAAGAAACACCAGATTAGTGCACACCCTATACAAAATAATAACAAACACACACACAGTTATATTGTACTAAAAATTAAATAATAATAATTATTATCATCATGTTGGCCATCAACTCACTGTAAGCGTTCTAACACTACTACACCGACAAATAGACGACAGAAAAATACGACGTACCTCGGGATAAAACATATTTACGGCTGAACTAGCTATATTTCTCTCTGATCTGCAATACTTGTCCTATCCGAATACGACAAAAGTGCCCACAAATGAATATATATATATATATATATATATATATATATACACTAAGAACCAGCTGATGATGATGGTTAAATACTGGTTCTAGACGACAGAGACTCAATACGGAGGCCTACTATAACGTATAAGCATGTGATTAAAATGTGTCCAGTTTTAACTAGGCTGCTCTCTCTCTCTCTCTCTCTCTCTCTCTGTCTCTGGTTGGGCTTTAAAAGGTTTACTCGCAAACATGTCCTTCCGTCACGCATCCACCAATGTCGGTTCTGGGATTGTACAAGCTGACATGGCAGAATCACGTCGCCTATGGTGCACTCAGAGCCGGTTACGCTGACTGGCCAAACCACCCCCCCCCCAAACCGACCCTCCCATGTTGAACCAGCTCCTCTGTGACGTTGGTCATGCATATTTACTTACCAGGGCTACACCCAACACAAAGGCCAAGCACACAATTACTTATTTCATAACTGAATGCCTAAGAACGACAAGTTCGGTTGCGTTATCTGCATGAAATATTTCCACTCCCAGCCTACTATACATTAAATCATGGCTTCGGCACTAATCAATAAACATATTTTAACAACCTTTTCTTGCCCGACTAAGACACTTCTATAGTTCTTCAACTTTTATATGAAGCATCTTCACCAACTCTAATGTTTCTGAGTATTAATGCTTTTCTTCACGTGTTGTCAATAATACGTTTTTGGCTGAAAGTAGAGCGCCTTGGTGGTCTAACTGGTAGTGCGTTGGATCACAGATCACTACAGGCTGAGTTCGAATCCCGGTGTGGGCATATCTGAAGGGTGTTTCACCTTTGACTTCGCTTCATTACCTTTGGAGGTCGCTCGGCCAATTTAGCTAGTGGCCATAAAACATCAATCATCATCAACTGAAAGTAGGCTAGGGGACGTGCTGGCTGAAATAGATTGTCCCAAATGTGTGATCTGAACCCATAACTTCTAGATACAAGACTATACCAACTGCCGTACTAAAACTGCGACACGTGTCAGTTGAAAAGGCATGACAGCTGAAACTTCGTTACCAGGAAAAATCAATCAGAATCGTCATCATTGTTCAGCACTCAAAATAAACACGAGCACAGTTTCTAATCGTTAAACCTAATCTGCATTAGAAATTGGAACAATTCAAAATTGAAAAATGTCTTTCAATTCCAATTCCTAACTTACATCAACCATGAGATGAGGTTAAGTCAGATTTGTCCATTCTCAATTCCAATTCCATTCATTTACTTTGTATCATTTTCAATCCAAAATCACGTCCCTTTAAAGTGTTTTGCTGAAACTGTTTCATTACATATCTTTATTCGTTATTATTATTATTGTTGTTGTTATCATTTAACAATGGTTGATTTGACACACCAGTTGTTCACCTTGCTGATATTCTTCTGTGGTAGGATCTCGAGAAGAATAAGTTCTCTTCATTAGTACGAGCAGTGGGTTAGACCTACTCCTAACTGGAAATGGTCGGCGTAAACAAATGACCCTTTGCCCCACGACAAACATGGCAGGTAACAGTGACACTGACAAACAATTAACAAACTGCCATACCAACATTCTGACAAATTATGGCTTAACTAGACTAATAATGCCAAATGTTCTGCCGTAAAAGACCAGCTCTATCAACTATAGTGGTGGAGTGTTGCTGTAAAAAACACACCCAATATATCTATAATCTTCCATATTAGGTATCACTGCCACACCAACATTCTGACAAATTATGGCTTAACTAGACTAATAATGCCAAATGTTCTGCCGTAAAAGACCAGCTCTATCAACTATAGTGGTGGAGTGTTGCTGTAAAAAACACACCCAATATATCTATAATCTTCCATATTAGGTATCACCGTGCGGCAATTCCGAGAACCCCAAGGGCGCTAACTGTAATTAATGCTAATTGTTTACAGGTAATTTTTCTTAGACTAAACCAAACAAAATTCTGAACCGGATAAATACGATCAATTACGGCTTAACCTAATTGACCGTATTATCAAACTAATTCGATCATATCCATTTATATTCACCTTATTATAATTAAGGCCTGAATATTTTTAGTCAGATCGGTATAATTATATACAGAAGTCGACATTTATATGCTGCCCTTATACTACAAAAGCGTTGATCGCTAATTTTAGCCCCACCATACTGATAGGCGAATCTATTGTGGTATCAGTCAGATACTATTGCAGATACCAGTGTCTCGGCTCAAGTCATATGGTGATTGTGCGTTTAGTGTTGCAGCCCCCACTTTGTGGAATAGGTTGCCGGCAAATATTAGAAATGCGTCGTCTCTTGAACATTTTAAATCTCTTCTAAAAACACACCTATTCAAGGTCGCTTTCACAGATAAATAATTATTATCTTTTAAATCATTACAAGGTTTTTACAAACATATTATTTGGGGTATTATTATATTACATATTATTTGTACAGCGCCTTTGAATGGCTCCTGCTAGTAAGGGCGCTTTATTAAATATACATTATTACTATCATTATTAAGTCTGTAAGCTTTGTTTAGAATCCATCACTCAGTCCCACAACGGATGACTGTGTGAAGTGACTGATTACCAAAAGGAAACGTGCGATAATAACATCTAATAGTGGGATTTGAATCCTGATCGGGAGGTTTGCAGTGCATTGCTCTAAGCATTGAGTTATCCAAACGCCGTCATGATACACGAAGGGTGCCTCCGTGGCCTAACTGGTAGCGCGTTGGATTACAGATGGCTACCACCTGAGTTCGAATCTCGACGTGGGCATATCTGAAGGGTATTTCATCTTTCACTTCGCTTCGTTATCCTTGGAAATCGCTCGGCCCATTTAGCATACCATGCGTACAAAAGTGGCTGTAAAACGTCAATCATCATAATCATCTTGATACATGATGAAACCATCCAGTTTTTACTTGATGCCATTTGTATGACAATATCACGCTTTTTTTCTTTCAGGTTCTAGAAGCTTATATAAAAAATAAACAGAAGGTTCAATTTCAATATGAAGCATGCCTTAATACTATTAAAAAACACATATATTAGTATTACACATCCATGTCAGAAAGAAAAGATTATTGTTTATAATTGTTTCTGTGCAGAAGGTGAGCTAAATGAACCTTGTCACCTCCAGTAGGCTATACCAGGGTCTAAACCCTATTGATACAGGTCAATGGCTGACGTTACTACAAGCTCATATAAAAAGCTCCCCCATATGATAAATGTCGAGGTGAGTGCTTACAACTAAATCGGAAATTTCGCCAATTGGGCATTCAAATATGTATGTACGTAAATATGTAACTGGACGTCATCCACGTTGGCAGACTATTTAGAGATAGGTATTAACATACGCAAACTTATCACACACAGTGTCATTCCACATTCCGAAGCCGAGAGGAAAATCTGATAATTCGAACAATGGCATGACTACAACGACCCCATTAATAGCTGAAAGCATCATTAGAAGCTCAGTAAGCAGCCGGTAAAAGAAAACGACACTAACACGGCAATGTACGGCCACACTAACACGGCAATGTACGGGCATGAAGTTTCACGTACATAGAGAAGGGCGTGGGGGAGGGGAAAAAAAGATGGCGGCGGAGGGGTGGGGGAAGCACGTTAGCAACCTTACAATACTGATTTATGAGTCGTTGGTCTGAAGCAAGACAGAGCATTGTATGGGATAGTTAGAGCAGAGACGCATTAAGGAGCCAACGAAAGGCCTACCCGTGCGAGATGTATCTAAGCCATGTGTTTGTCCTGATGGGGATGTTAGGGATTTGTTAGTGACATGTCTCCTCCGTGCTGTTCTGGCCATTCATCATTCCCTAGGAGAGGCTCGGAGGCGGGCAGAAAGCTCCAAATTGAGGACCTTACCGGCGCACCCCTCTTCTCTATACGGGGGTGTGGTTGGGGGTGGGGGTGGGGGGTTTCTCCTTTGGGCAGCAAGAGAATTAATAGATAGGCACGTTTCTATTTTCAGGGAAGCCACTCGCAGACGGGTTTTGCCTGCTTTAGAGGTGGCATTAAGCTGGTTAATGCACTGAATTTTATCAATGGCATGCAAGTGCTCTCACTCACTCACTCACTCACTCACTCACTCACTCACTCACTCACTCACTCACTCACTCACTCACTCACTCTCTCTCTCACTCACTCACTCACTCACTCACTCTAAGCCATGGATAACTCTAATTGTCCGGATTTAATAGAGGGACTGACTTAGTCATTGTACGCTCACTCTGTACTTACAGGATATACGAACCAATTAAAACAGTTACCAGATGTTATAACTGTGTCAACAACCAATTAATGTCAGCCCGTTCTTCCTACGACTCGTCTGTAACGGGAAGATGCGACGTCAAAGCTACTAATTAATAAATCCATGTCGTGCAATAAACACAAACAGCTAGCAACGATTTTTGACAGCTGTCCATCCTGGTAGGAGCGGAGCGCCAGTTGGCTGGCTCACGCTTCGACCCGAAGACAAGCAAGAACCAGCAGAGCTTACAGGATGCGTACGCAATGGGCGATAAAACATCGACATAGGAAGAAATTGTTTGTTAAGGCATCTGCCACCTGCATCCACGACCAAGGACTGGCAACCTGCCGACCGGCCAGGATAGGGGCCGACTTCCCCCCCCCCCTTAAACAACTACCTGTCTATTGTGTCTATGCTAATCTAGACAGGTAACAATGCGCGGATGATCGAACGCCGTCATGTTAAGCCGGCGTGATTGTGCTGAACAGCGAGTACGATCTTCGTGGTAACCAATCTAACGAGAGGTAAGCACCGCGATGGCTGCTGCCGTACGGTACCATGATAAACGCCGCACAGCGATGCCTTTCTGCAGAGGCGATGTAGTCTCTCTATCTCTCTCTCTCTCTCTCCCATGTACAGGCTTGTACAAACAATTGTTCTCTTCGGCCGAAAGGGCGGTCTGACACGATGCTGGTCGTCGCACGGTGGCTCATCCCGCACGTTTTACATCGGCGGCCGTTGTTTCAAGATCAGACAGCCCCAGGCGGATAGATAGACAGGTAGAAGCCACCGGGTTTAAGTAGAACATAAGAACCGGCAGATCACGGGCGCCGCACAATGACAAAAACAGATGGATTCACTGATTAGTGAAACCTGCATACATTGTATCGGGACGATCAGCATTCTGCCGAAATTGATTAATCTAAATTATTGTCCAAACAAAGTCACGTTCAATTGATCCAGCCTTTTGGCTGACATCAGAAAGCGCGACTATTGATCTGGCTAATGTAACTGTGTTGGTATTTTCCGATAAATTCCGCTGAAACAACAGACCTGGAGAGACTGTCAGTGTTCGTCGAAATATCTGATGACGTGGCTTCGGACGCTTTAAAGCTGGCACGCACACGCGCGCGCACACACGCCCAATACCATGTGTGGGGTAGGGCATAGCCATGGATATGAGTCTGAGTTTACGCAGGTGTATGGAAGCTATTCATTAAAAACATGAAACGTAATATAATAATATGTTACCATGACCAACTCAGAGAGAGAGAGAGAGAGAGAGAGAGAGAGACCACAGATCACCCACATGCAAGTAGCTTCATCTTGCAGCTAATATGCCAAACATTTCACGAAAAACAAGATATTAATTCCCAGACCCATTTCAGCGCTCAAACCACCAATACTACTGATCAAACCTAAATAAAACGATTCCCCACAAAACTGCGGTCTGTTGGGCTCAGCAGCTGCCACGGATGGTGGTATCAGTCGCGCTGTCGGGGATTTCCCCCCCCCCCCCTTCATCCCCTCACACACACAACCGGTGGCCATCTGATGGGCAACAACACCAGCAGCAACCAAACAGTATTAGACGAGTTAATGATGATCACATCCCGAACACGAACATCTCACCCGGGACAATAGGATCATCGAATCTGGCTAAGTGAATAGATAGCTACTGATACGGCGAGGCGAGTCTCCAGATTGAAAACGGTAATAGTCACAGGAACGTGCCAAGTCAACTGTATATTAACAGAATCAGTCAGAGATTGGGTGAGGTAGTGTGTGTGTGTGTGTGTGTGTGTGTGTGTGTGTGTGTGTGTGTGTGTGTGTGTGTAGAGGGGGGGGGGGCTGGTGGTAGACGCGTAACGAGAGAGAAGGTGTCGGATCCAATTAACTTGATGTCGAGTAGACCGATCAGCGGTCATAATCACTGGGATCTGATCGATCCAACAGTTCAGGTGTGATAATTTGACGTATTTAAGGGGCGACTCCTCTCAGTGAATCGCTCTATAATCTTCCCCTAGCCTCCCACTGACCATAGACCGAGACAGACAGACGGAGGGACAAACGTTGGAAGAAAACTGACAATAATGGATTCCGATGGAGCCAACCTATCATACACCACCCCTCACTCCCAACTTACACGATCATAATCTCCTGTATCCGCTCATCCGGATACCTGATGCAATGTGACCAGAAAGAGATAAAGCGAGCTCGGCGAAATATATGACAGACGATGGGCCATCCTCGGCAGCCAAACGAAGCGTTCATCTGGAGCGACTAGAAGACGGCTTCACAATGGACGATGCTGGCAATATATAGAAAATATCCGGCAATTTTATGCGAGAGGATCCGGACTCGCTACGAGCGGATCGGGTAAATTGACAACGCCGTGCCGAACCGGGCTGTCGCGGCTTTCATACGCCTGCGAGTCGTGATGGCTCTGTGGTGAAGATGGCCGACTAAAAAGTGTCAGGCCTCGGGGTTGAAATCCGCCAACCCCCTACTGATGCGTAGCGC
This sequence comes from Paralvinella palmiformis, assembly GCA_025642065.1. Taxonomy (NCBI): domain Eukaryota; kingdom Metazoa; phylum Annelida; class Polychaeta; order Terebellida; family Alvinellidae; genus Paralvinella; species Paralvinella palmiformis. Next base: position 43,953 of record JAODUP010000364.1, read on the forward strand.
GCTCACCAGTTGATTCGGCCATAAAACGGCCACCAGATGTTGGTTGGTGATCGATTTTTATGAATTATTGGGCTTGTTACTGGCAGCCAGAAACAGGATACCTGATGGGGAGCCAACCACGGCAGCGAAATGTACGACACTTGTGAACAATTTAAATACCTAGCTCTATAATTAGAATGCACTATCACTAGAATAGCTGCGCTGCTTTGAAATTATAAAGCAAAAATAATAGAATAAATAAATAAATAATGACCTCTCCTCAGCTCTATTAGTTTTAACCGTTACACCGCTCATGTCAACCACACAATGTTAACGAATGTTCGTTCAAGAACAACAATAAAAATGAAGATGGAGGCGATCGTTTAGAGCCAGGGGGTTGGAGGGTTGTTTTATCTCTCTTTCTATCTCTCTATGATCACCGACCTCTTTCCCCCCCCCCCTCTCTCTGTGACCACCCACCTCTCTCTCTCTCTCTCTCTCTATGACTACCCATACTCTCCCGCTCTCTCTCCTTAGAGGCAATGTCTGGTCGGGATCCATTAAACCCAACCCCAAAACAGCAACCGAAATCAAAGGGCACCTCCCAAAGCACATCACTCGGGAGGCTAGGTCATTCTCTTGTCGAAGAAAACAAAAGATGGGCGTTCAATGACCAGCAAACGAGCTAACTAGCGAAACAAAAATAAAACTGAAAGATCCAATACATCAGGCCACAGGAACATTAATCATTCGGTTGGCGCCCAAAAAAAAACAACAACAAAAAACCTGCTTCTAATTTTCAACATAATTAATTCATAACCCCCCCCCCCCCAAAAAAAAAGGCCACCATTTACATTAGTGAACGAGCAATCCATCCACTGTCGGTGTGGTGTGTTTTAATTAAGTGGACACGATCCGAAATTTGTGTGGTCATCAAATGATTTGTGCGGAAACCAGATCGCCGAAACAAGACATCGACTTGATGGATTTCGCAGCTTCGTGTCCACCTTTCAAAACGTGACAAGTCATGAACTATACGGAATTAAAATAGGGAATTGACGTTCGTTGGGAATGCTACAACGCCTTTAATTGTGTAAGTCTTCTCAGCGTCGAGGTGTGCGGCAACGCAGGGAAGATGTTTTGATATTTTACGGCCACTTTTGTGCACAAAGTATATGCATATGGACCGCCAACGGTAATGAGGCGAAATCAAAGATGAAACACCCTTCAGACATGCTAACGCCGAGATTTGAACTCAGGTGGTTGCAGATCTATTGCCAATCGAGCTACCAGTTAGATCGTGGAGGCGCCCTTTGCAGACACGGCCCATTAAGAGATTTTAGCATACATCATATAACTGCAAGATCACGTAGAAACGAAATATATGGGCCCAGGGTCATCTCAGACGTTTTGTTTGTCATAACAATATGCCGTATCTCAAACCCACATCATAATTGTGTAAAATATATAACCCGTAACTATTACACACACACACACACACACACCTCAAACACAAATGTCGCCTGATTAACGGATAGAATCGGTAAGAGATACTTAACTGTGATACTTAAGAAAAGCCAACGTAAACATTTAGGAAGAATTACATATAATTCAAATCTACTCAAATGAAAATGCCGAAGAAAAATGAAATTGCACAGGCAACCATAGCTCATTCGGAATGACCTTTCTAACATGAAGGTGATTAATACATTACCATGAGATGAACAATTAAATTGGGTATGAAGTGACAGACAGGACATAAGTGTCCAGAGAGAGACAACAAACATACTTGAAAGAACAAACACAAAAGATAGGTATTTGACACAGGAGGCGAAATCATAGCATTTCAAAATACGACAACGAAAGCGACAACACTGTCAAACGATGGACTAACCTGGCGAATTCCATAAGGATCGGGGTTGGCCATTGTATGTGTGGTTAACCAATTCCCGGATTCCGGCTTCCGTTTAGCTTAATGCTGTATACCAAGTGGCGTTAAAAGAGATGTATGTTCCAATTTAGTTAGTGCTCTCTCTGTCTCTTGCTCGTGGTCTATTTCTCACCACTCTCTCCGAAGTGCACTGCTGTGGCTAATTAATTGCGTTAACTCCGCGTAAAGTGATCAGAGTTCACTGGGATGACTCTGGTGAGCGGTTTGCTTTAAAAGGGGTTTGGACCCCAGTGACGCAGAACCCGGCGTGTGCCTTGACCAATCAGAGCGCCCGCAACAGCTTGTCGGGACCAGCAGTCAATACCTACACATGAGGGTTTACGGCGTCTAGGTGTATGTGCGTGTGTGTGTACACGTGTGCGTGCGTGCACGCGTGTCCACGTGCGCGTGTGACGTCAGAGACGGAAATACGGGGGAGGACGTACGAGAGAATAGATAGGGCGGGTGACGTGGTGAGTGGGTGTAGATTATAAATCATGGTGGATCATTACAGGGGACATCAAAAACTAAAATATCTGAGCCGTCCCTGCAGCACCCCCCTCGCCCCCCCCCCACAACGCGCTGCATACATTATAATTACTGGCCGTAACAAGATGATGCTCATCTCGCTGGTGACATATTTAGCATTAATCAATGGTTATTACCGATAATAACATACCGATATTAACACACTGCCTTCGTCGTCAACCCAACAACTAGTAGTACCAGCATAAGTCAGCAGGGCACGATTGTTGTAAAAGCGGAGTGCAGCGTCGTGGGTAAAAACGTTAATGGGAATGGCTAATTTATCAACTTTTATCTGATTCGAAGAATTCTAATCGTCCAAAAGTAGACTTAATTAATAAAAGGCTTCTATCAATAGAAGATCTATCGTATACTGATCAGATCAACAACAAATATGTAGTTTGACATAATAACAAAGATTAGCTTGAAAATGTGTATATTAATATTTAAACGGTAAACCCAATGGGTGACTGGTTTGTTTATCCTCGCATAAATAATGGCCGAGTGGCATCTTATTGGGCAAACATCCCACAGGCACAGATACAACTCGGATTCGAACCGACAGCCCGGAGGTTTAGGACGCAAAGGGTACGCCTGGGACAGTAACAACGAATGACGTGACAAAGTCCACCCCCCGAGGAAGGTGAACTATACATCACTACCGACCACGTCCCGGCAACAGGAGTCGGTTTTGAAAACAACAAAAACCCAGTTCGCCAACAGTCACACGTCGTGCCACGTCAGAATCATGGGTGGAGGAACCGACCCCGATGTCGGTTCGATTTCAAATGAGGCAGATGATCGAAATGCCAATCGAACATTTAGGGGTTGAATAAATCGATAAATTACCAATACACTGACAATCCGTGCCACGTACAGTATAATAAACAATATGCTCGTACGTACCACTTCCTAAGCGCTGAATCTAACTATTAATGGCAATTAAACTATAATCAATATTCAGAGTGGACAGCCACCGCGTTTAAAACTGTTCTAAAATATAGAACTAGTCATCAATATAACAACAGGCTAGAGATGAGAAATGGCTACGACGGGTGGCTGATTAGAACGCAAGTTGTTGTTGAATTATATATATATATATATATATATATATATAGCTATACGTCATTTCGGCACACGTCAAATTCGCCTTTACGCCAGAAATGTACTACTGAAGAGTAAATTTCAGTTCAGCGAACGTCATTATGTCCGACGTTACGTCACCCAGCTACATCATAATAAAAGCTGGTGAAATAAATAAATTAACAATAAAAGAATCTTTAAAATAATTAAATGCTATAAAAACACATTAAAAATGTAAAAAAGTGGATACACAATAAAATATTTACGTCGAAAGGCATTACCTCCGGTTTACATCTCGGCTTTTGGAACCTATTAATGCCGATGGGCGGAGGAGTGGTATGGCTGCATATATATATATATATATATATATATATATATGGTTCCCACAGCCAGGGAAATATTATTTTCCAGGACAAAGCATACAAAATTTAAAAGTAATAAATCAAGATATGTGGGGGGGGGGGGGTGAATGTATATCATGTTTGTTAAATGCATGACCGATTATTGACATATTTTATGGTACAGTCTCCTTCTCACCCCTTCTAACTGTCTGATCCATCCACTTGTATTTAAATTATGACTGTCATGGGATATCAAAACCATGCATCGGCACTCTTTTTCTTCTATAAATGAAGTTTTCTTCTACAGGCATAATATTTATTCACCAGGTTTTTTTTGGTTCTAAGATTTTTTCACAGGCAATATTTTTCCCAGGACATTTCCTGATTTTGTAAAATTCAAGGACATTTCCAGCACTTGGAAAATGAATTTAATATTTCCCAGGTTTTCCTAGATGCGTGGGAACCCTGATATATATATATATATATATATATATATCACCTGCTAAATAATGGTTATCACTCCCGTAAAATGATCCTGTCAAACTACGGTTATCCTTTGTTGGAAGCTCGAAGATGATTTCCCCAAATCATCGCCAAGCTCAAAGAAGAGTCCGGCTATCACATTTCAACTTCAATCTTCAAAGTCAGCCACCGTCGTCTGAGGTCAGCCAAATTACCACAGGTAGGCATGCGTCGGCACTGAATACCAATAGTGAATTTATTTTTTGAGGAGGGAGGATGGACTCGTCCGTGATAAGAGTCGGAACAATCCCTCCTCCTCATCTTCTTCCTCGTCCTCATCCACCGTCGTCGGCGTGATCGAAGAATGCTGCGCCAAACTGACAGGTCTGTGGTGCATTTAATTATCGGTATCGATCAACGAGGCCGACTTATATCACATTACCGGGGAGTCTGTTAGCTTCGTTTTGGCTCTCGTCACTTGAACGGGCCGACGTTCTACCGAGCGATGACTTCCGCGATAGTCCGGCGGTTTCTGCCTCTTTAGATAAGCCATTCGTTTCCATGGCAACCTCACAACTCCGCCATCCGCCATCCCAGAGGAGAATACGACACCTACCGGTAAACATTCATTTGTCGGCATGTTTGCATAAAGGGGTGGGTGGATTCGCGGGGAGCGTTTATACTTGATGATGCTGAATCAGTGAATGTCAACCAACAAGCGAATGCATATAAATATCGTCCATAATAAAACATAATATCTGGAATTGTCTTTCCTTCGAACCATCTCCAGGAACTCGAGTACAACTGACTTACAGCTTTCAATGTTCATTTAAAATGGTAACCTAATCAAGCCCCCCCCCCGCGAAAAGCCTCGGGCAATTACATTAAAGAGTAGCCTAATTCGATCTTCGTCACTGAATGCGGTGAAGAGGTAACACTTAACATTATTGCTAAATAGATCAATATTTTAAATTTATTAACTGAAGATCCGAGTTTTAGCAATTACTGAGCTGCCGCCTGAAACAAACGTCACTTGCTTCGCTACCTCTCTATGCGTATATGAAGCGGAAAACCGCTCCATATATAAACGTCCTGTATAGTTTCCAATACTCTCGCAATGATTAAGACAGAGGCTTTCGGGTCCACCTGAAATTCATGGGTATTCTAAAAAGACACGCACAAACTGTAAAATAGCTGTGTGTAAAAAAATCCTTTTTAAAGAGAGGCACATGACTGTTACTGGCTGGACATCACAGATATCGAGATTCATGACGCACTAAAAACTTTACATTTCTGGAGGCATCCATTCTTTAAACGTTTGTCTTTCTGTTACATAACGGCCCTATTTGGAAAAACTCTACCATCCTGATATTTACAGTGAAGATTGTTGTCAAGATGAAGTTTTACGGCCCCATTTGTCCACAAGGTAGGCTAAATGGGTCAAGCGGTTTCCAAAGGCTAATGGGGCGAAGTGAGAGATGAAACACTATTCAGACATGCCCACGCCGAGATTTGAACTCAGATGATTTAAATATGTGGCTAGGGAGGCACGCTAGGTGGCTGTCAAGAAGTCGTACTCAAAAAGTAAACCCAAATGTAAACATCACACTCTAGTAATACTGAGATCAATATGCCAATAACAATCGAATGCTCAGCTAACATACAGGAGCTGAAACTGGTTGTTATTTAACTTCTACGGAAATATAACAAGATGGAGCCACATGATGGGCCCTTCTCCAAATACGAAGTTGTCGAAAACATATCCTGAAATGGATTAAAGATTCCACACATATCGGGGCCGTACTGTTGACCAGAATGCGAAAACCTACAAATGGGTCATTTATTCTAACAAGGTTCTCTCATTATTATAGCAACAAACATGAAATAAAAATAGTGCACCATTAAAAATGACTCATGCCACTGTTTACTTTGAGTAGAAATGTTTATGATGTTTGGGTGATATTTGAGTCAGATTCGTAGACTATGATTGGGGTTAACAACACCACAATATCTAATGTAGCATCACAATCATGAATCGGGTTAGTGGGCTAACCAAAAATTTTAAAGAAAATGACTAAATAACAAAAGTCATTTTGTATGACCCATTCCGACCTAACAGTCATACGTCACTGTTTACGCCACTAAGTTGAATAATTATGCGCACTTGTAAACTGGGTAAACATTCAGACAAAAACATTATGATGAAAGGCCAATTTTTCATCACAAACTATTTATAATTCAAACATAAATATCACTAATTCAGCCAAATTTCGATACGCATTGAGAACAAACACGTTTTACTTCTTGCCTCGATTGAAATACTCCCCCCCCCGAAATGCTTTCACTCCGTTTCGTATCGGGCGCTTCCATGCCCTAATTGATGGCACGTTTGGCCACAGATCTATAGCACCTGGGTCCAAACCTCAGCGGGCTATGTCAGAAAGGGGTATCATCTTTCACTTCGCCTCATTAACTTTGGAGGTCGCTTGGCCCATTAGCCTACATTGTGCATAAAAGTGGCAGTAAAATAGCAATTTTTTTTACTCAGACCGTATCAAAATCTCTACTTCAACCACTCTAAGTCTAAACCAATCTTATTGTGAACTTCACCATGACCCGTGTATCTACTGAATTTGTCTGACATAACAATAAAAATAAATAACTGAACAGTATTGGAAATCATTTGAAAGGCTGGGCTCTAGAGTAACATTTTGGGTCACCTGCCCTCCTAAGTTTTGCGAGTACCAAATGTGAAAAACCTCTTTAAGATGGTCTGAGGGCATGCAGCACAGAAGATTTGTAAATCATTCACAACTACAGTCAATGGTACAGCGTAAACATGTAAAAATATTGTCCTGGGGGTGATTAAAAAAATGCTGACACTCTTTGATTTTCAATTGCTCTCATTTATTTTCACATCACATGCCTGGTCAATCAGGCTGCCCACATGGCAATTCAACTTTCCCCTGTATGTTCGGCATGATTGTGCTGTTTTAAGACGACAAGGTAGGCTAAATGGGCCGAACAAACTCCAAAGGAAATGATGCGAAGTGAAATATGAAACACCCTTCTGATATAGCCTGGCTGGGGTTTGAACCCAGGTGCTATAGATCTGTGGCCAACCACGCTACCAGTTATGCCATAGATGCGTCCTATAGAGAGACGGTGGGTTTGAAATAGACAGAGAGACCTATAGTTACACGCATTCGATGTTTCATGCATAAAATTCACCAATAAACTATCAAAATAAAGAAAACTTTTTTCTGTTCTTTACTGTCTATGAATGATACATTCCTACATGCAAAACCTGTTTGTCCATTAATGAAGATGTGATTTTTTTAAAGATTATATTTATGGGAAATTTCCTCTCACATGTCTTTCTATTTATGCTTTCGGATTAATCCATAACATATAATATAGTGTCCTTTCCTCTAGCACCTTATTTTAAAACAAATAATATCCTATTTACACTGTATCAGCAACATATATCACAATGTATGATGTTCACAATCTAATGTATTTGACTTTACACTCATGATATTAGCTTGTATGATTTGCACTAATCCCCATTTGTAATTATAACTTGCAAGTATACAAAATGGAAAGACAGTAAGTATATTAACCAACTGACCAATAAGAAACAAAATAATAATATTTAGATAGTTTGCTGGTGGGCTTAGTGTACAAAATATTGCAAAAATATTAACAGAAGTCAACAAAAATATTTGTCATAAAATTGTCCACAGTATTTTGACCACAGTATTTTATTCATGAATAAGTAGCCCAGAATTACATAACTTTACATCACACAGGTTTCAGTAACAAAGTGTGATCCAGCTAATAGCTGAAAACCACCTGGCAATATTTAACCACCAAATTTGCTGTATTATTAATACAGTATATCAGTATTGATAACTAGTACACATGATGACACACACAATTCTATAGGTGGCATAAGTTAAAATTGTTATCGTTCATGAAATCCCTTATTACAATTCTTTAAAACAACATTTGTAAGGCATGAACAAAATACATGTTTGCTTTTATTGCAACCTAACTTACTTACCCAACTTGTATTAAATATACAATCAGGCAGATATTAAATCTATACATGTGCATTATGATTTCAGTTGATAAGGCAGAACTATTCCTTACATAAGTGATATATATATATATATATATATATATATATATATATAAGAACAGCATAAGGCATTAGTAGGCATCACATAGATCTCATGAACTAAGTCAAATTTTGATCACTTCTCATAAAAGACATACCGATTTTGAATGATGTACAATCTGGATAAGATAACTTATGAAAAGAACACAGATTAATATGAAGAGATATCAATGTGGTGGTGCAGATCTCAACCAAATTATATGTCAACAAGGTGATGCCATTTGTTCCATCAATGTATGAGAATAATACTCTCTTCTCATAACCTAAAACTTCAGATTATATCAAATGATATAAAGTCGATTTGCTAAGAATAACGATATGGAGTCAAAATTATCAAAAGAACTGCCTAAGTAAATACAGCCTCATTATCTGTACATTTTTAGCCATCAAACAAATACCTCACATGTAGTTAGATCATTTCTTACTGCCTACTTAAAAGCAGGCACAAGAGACAATATTCCTAGTTAGTGTTACTACCAGGTACATCTAGCCACAGCCATGCGAACTTAATGTATATGAGCTACAATCTGCTCACTGATCCAGAACCACTCAGAAGATCCGGGTCAGCAGTCAGAAAACTGCAGGGGGTCCTCTCAAAACACACACACAAACAAACAGCTGACATGGAGGATGCATTTTCTTAAACCATACCATCTGAATATTATTGGCCTCCAAGTTTATGAACCGTGTAGATGATGGAATAAACAACAACAATGAAGTTGTAAAGGGGTGTCACATACGACCATCAAAAGATTCCACAGGAAACATATCTAAAAACAGCCATGTGATGGAATCAAACACACAACCTGGAGTTCTGTAGCACAATGCCCTAACTACTGTACTATTGGAGTACCCAGACTGTCTGTAAAAAAACATGTGTGTGTGTGTGAGGTATCCTTCTGTCTCCATCTGTGAAAGTGGTGGAAGAGGGGGTGTATCCCACATCATTGATATATTACAATTTCTTCATATTAGGACAAATCAAAGACTATCTGATGAAATATCACACCACTACAGGTACTATCAGGATGTGATCCCACAACTGAGAGATCTGCATGATGAAGTGCACTACTGATTACACTACATGCGTATTCTCTAATCCTTGCATAAAGAATTTGAAGAGCATTTACCACATGTACAGCTGCATGGATTCAAAACAGGAATAAAGTGCTGATGGCAAAATTGTGAACAAATAATGCCTATAATGTACAATATTAAACAATGCACTAGCATGCAAATAAAAAAACTTTAATAATCACAAGACAAGTATTGTAACACACACTAAAGGATAAAGTAAACCATACATTAAAAATATTTATCAGTGCTGGTATTTTCCACCTCTTGTAATCAACTATTCATTATGACCATAACATAATATCAATGATTCATGTCATGTTCACCAGTTCACCATCGTATAATATTACTTAAATATGTAATGCTTATAACAGTAAACAAAAATTTCACAATATTAATTACTAACTATACCTGATATCATAGATATAACTATTATAAGGAAATAATCCAAATTGCTGGAGGGTCATCATTATGGCTGCACCAGATGCCAGATTCGAAGGCAGGAAGGAGAAAAGTTAAATGCTCTGATGTCACCTGGGCCAGCAGTACACAGAGTTCACATAGACACCAGTTAGTGGTCCAGGTTCTCCTCACACTTTCTTTGATGATTCAACTTTCTTTTAAACAATCAGAATCAACTTTATCTTGTAATGGTTCTTCTGACTCAAACTGATATGGCTGAATGTCAGTCGCCATGTAAACTTAGTGAGATTACTATGTTTTATTCTGGTATTATTCTTGGCAAATACTTGTTTATATGCTTTAAATGGGTTATACAGACTTCCAGTCAAATTGCTTGATTCAAGTGACGTCAGCATTCAGGAGCTTCCGGACTCTGTCTATCTTCAAAATGGTGGTGCCCACAGGCCATTAAAAGTTGATTGATCAGCTCTTTGAACTGGATTATTTAATGTGTGGGTGATCATTTTCACATTATTTATGATATTTGTGAACATAGCTGTTAGGGTTGAAAAAATTCATGATTTTGTTTTAAAATTTAAAACAAATCTGATTTATTTGATTTAAATAAGATTTTTTTCATTCTTACTTTAATGGAGATTCTGAATTGAATATTTGTGCCCTATTAAATACATAATTTGGAAGCTTCACTCCATTCTGAGAGGAATTTAAATTCCATAACTGTAACAGTTTTGTCAGAAATCAGCAGACAACAAACTTGATATTTGTAAGTGCAGAAATATCTAGTCTTTCCTGAAGATGATGACTGATGTTTTCTGTACATGGCTAAATGAGCTGAGTGACCTCCAAAGGTAATAAAGCAAAGTCAAAGATGAAACACCCTTCAGATATGCCCACACCGAGGTTTGAACTCAGGTGGCAGTGATCTGTGATCCAACATAGTACCAGTTAGACCACAGAAGCTATACTGTATTCTTTCCTTAAGGTATTGTTGTGTGTTTACTGGTATATGCCAACAGGCGATAGCAGAGTAAATAAACCAAAAGTGCAAAAGGCAAACAGTACACTAATTGTAGAATATTATCAAATCAACGAAGACAGCATAAAATATTATGATCACAAAATACTGAGTCTGCAATTAAAAAAAGCAAAAGCATATTCCAGATCTATCTATTTGATAACTAATTCCAAGAAATTACACAGCTTTTCTTCCCAGTGAATGAGCTTTGCAATTCTCATCATAGCTAAAATAGACAATTTATTAAGAAGCAAGCTCAACTTAAGTTTTGAGTATGCTAATCTTAGGGAACAATAATGAAAGAATCATAATGACCACAGACTGCAATGCAGCATTGCTTGCGGTGCTAGTAACAGGCTAAACCTTCCCCCAGGGTTAAACCTATGGTTAACTCAACCTTCAATTTGGGGTTAGACTGTCTTAAACCTGAGTAAAACTAATTTTCAGGCTTAAATCTTCACTATATAAATAGATAACAAAAGTCTTGGGTGCATTTGGTAACAACATGAACCGCAGTCTATTGAATAACTGTATACAGCACACTTAAAAGTAACAAAATTTAATAATTATCTCTGTTGATGCCATTAAAAATTTGAGATCTTATTCAGGTCTTGGGTATACTTTAAGAAGAAAAAAAAAAAATTAGAACACAATTCTCCATGTGTCCAACTATATATCCCATTTAATAATATTGTAGTCATCACTGAAAAGTGCTACATTAGGATATATTTCTGCTACATGGAGGACCATGTTTAGCCACTGTATACACACACACACGCATATATATATATATATATATATATATAAAATATTTCTTAATTATTTTTAATGACAACAATTATATTATTTTCATCAATTTTCAGGTGACACTGATTAAATATAACAAATCCTAATATCAGTAGGGGTGTTTTTGATTTATATTCTGCAGGGCTATAGCCCTGCAGAATATAATTGTTGTCATTAAAAATGATTAACAAATATTTTAGCACACACATCAGCTGGATATCATTGAATGACAACAAATCTACAGATTTTTTCTCTATATTTTATCCGTTTTCTGTTTCCCCCTAATAATTAAAATAATATGTCAATAGAGATCTATATATGGTAACGTGGGAGTGTGCGTTCACAAATACATCAACTAACTTAACTGACAGCCCTCAAATATTTTCTGAACACATGAATATCGAATATGGTGATAGGGCTAAACTAGGGAATTAACTGGTAGTCTGACTATCTGCTAGTGGGAGTGATAAAGGTGTTAGTCTACTAATGTATACATCCATAACTTAAGGCTTAAAAGGTTAACCAGTTGAAGTCTTAGACCGTCCTAGGTCTAGGAGTTAGATCGTTACGTACGACTCGTTTAAGTCGTTAGGTCTCAGGATTAAAACTAGAGATCTAGATCTAAACCTAACTCGGTTTCTACTTCTCATTATGTCTTTACGGCGCTTCCTGTGCCTTAATACCTATAACTACAATAACAACCATATACTTACGGATCTGTCTTTCTTATATACAAACATATTGCTGTTCCAAAATGACTATATAATTTAAATATAAAATGACATTTGTGACAAAAGCGTCTGTAACCAACTTGAAACCGGAAGTGCGTTCCAATAATAAAGGCTCTTTTCGTACTGATCTAAAGCCGTACCATAAATGTTCGTGCCAATGTAATAGTATTTTACCTATGTCCTATATGCATACGATAATGGGATTTTTCTCACGTGAGCAATGGGTAAGAATTTTAAATGAACACATATAAGTACAAATAACCATATAAATTTATAAGACATAGCCGCTTAGGTGATACCAGTTCACGATCGATAGTAGATCTAGCAGCAGCAAATTGGGAATAAGACAAATCGTGCCCAATATATCCCGGATCTAAGACATCACGTACCTACGACAATCAGCACCCAAGTCTGAGATAACTGGTATACCCGTGTTCTAGGATAACTCGTCCGATATAGATTAATTATTCCTGATCTATGATACAAATATCAATTTAACTACATTTGAATAATTATAGTATATCTGTTGTAAAACTTATCAATATATTCTGGACCAAAAGATGGTAATTAGGGGCATATATATGTAAATCTGATAAAAATTTAAATACTTGATTGATTATACCAAAGACTATTTATAACAAGACGTGTTACTCCGCGTTTTAACGTGGGACGCCATTTTGAATTCATGGAGCGCCAGGGCCCTAGTGACCGGAGGTAGATTGTTACGGATAGCTCCATTCGTTAACATGGCGCCTAATAATCTAATGGCACTGGTTCATTCTGCGCCGCTTTCGGCTGCAGTAGCAGAAAAAGTATGCACAAATAAAGATATCCCCGAAACGAAATGAAAGCTAGTGTAACAATTTGATATGATCTGGCTTTTTTAAAATAAACTTAATAAAGGATATTTAAAAAATAAGCATAACAATTTGAAGTAGACACGCCCCTATTTGACATCACTCATTCAGTAGGCCCAAGCAAGATCTATCTAGATCTATATTTGTTTCAGACAAAATCTTATTAAATTTTATTGAACAATATCAACCTGTTAATCACAAAATGGGTATGTAAGATATACATAAGATTACAGTTACATGTACTGGAGCCACTGAAGATGTTATGGCGAGAGGTATATTTTACTTTATTATTGTTAATAATATAATTGGACTTCTAAAATTACATTACTATAATCAGATAATTTTTCCCTAATTACAATAATTATAAGTAGCTGAGTATTTACATGATCACCTGCATCCATATTTTTTTTAAACGTAAGCAATTGGTACTTATTGATATATGTGGACTTCTATTTATAATTTAAATGTTATGAAATTAATTATTAAATTCCTCAACTAGTGTTAGAAACATTCATTTTGTTATTTTTTCTATTGACAGAAGTAAAAGATGGGTTATTAATTGTTGTTGGGCAGATATATGATGAGAAAGATTTAAATTACTTGAATACTAATTATAGAGTGTATGATATACACTTCACTGAAACGGAATTCATGAACCGGACAAGAGATAAACTTATCTAGAATGCTATTCCGACTATTTTTGATGTACCAAATCCACCGCATGCATCCACTGAAATCAAAGAGGAAGGTATTAACAGATAGGAGACCTATACAGGAGACAGGGCCAGCTGTGATGGTAATTAATATTTATAAATATCAATGGTGAAAATTGGTATTATAAAATTAATTAAATAAGAAAGAAGGCATCAAACCCATCAAATTTTATCAACCCATTTCATATTTTAATACAAAAAAGGATTACCAGCACCTGAATTAGTACTTGAATGTTCAGCTCATGTGCTTTAATTGGTATACTTCTCTTCATAACTTAAATCCATATCAAATCAAATTCTCTAACCAACTTGAAAAAAGGAAAACATGTGTTTACACATTGTGTATGCACTTGGTTCAAGTCATTATTTTACAAGGTATTGTTCTGTTTCAGTCCTTGAAGTTCTATGATGATGAGATACCATGTAAACAGGCTAATCTCTTGATTACAGATTTACTGGTTTTATCTGTTACAGTAATCAATGCATGTGTCTATTACATCTCTGTGTATATTCTGTCTAACTTTAAACAGTTCACTGATCTGGGCTAAATATCATATTTTTGTAGTAGTGGTTGTTTAGAGCTGGAAGCAATTTGGGTTATTCTGTCCATTTGATAACAAATGACTGATTGTAACTTTAGATGAACCCGTGGCACAAGATATTTGATGCAACTTATTGTATGAAAGTACTAATTTCTCTATCTCTAACATGTTAACGCAAACATAAACATTGCTAATATTCCATGTATATTCTTTGTTCTCAGCTGGGCAGGCCTATATTGCATGGTCTATATTATTGAGGTGTAGACTTTAAATGAACTTATAAATTATAAAAGAATTGTGTTATGGTTACGTTATAATAGTTGTATATATCATTATATGTATATATCCAAATAAATAAAAATGTATGGACTATGATAAACTGACATGATGAAAGTATGTTAGTATGCATTTACCTCATATATACATAATTGTTTTCATTAAAAAAAAAATGGTGAAAATTACGCCTTCTACACACAAAGCTGTGAAATAACCTAAACCACGTTCAATTATTTTCTGATCAACTGTCAAGTGATCGCAAATTGTAGGCTATGAATTAATTAAGTAACTGGGCTGCGAAATTACTTAATTATTTATTTACAGTTTCAGAGCTTCGTTTCCTTCGATATCATGTGTGCACAATTAAAGTATTAATTACTAAAAGTGTACGTGATCATGTAACATATAGTACTAGTATTGGCAATTCATTTCAACCATGCGCACACATGTACACGATCACTTGTGGACAACCAGAGAGCTTATGTTTATCTGTGCAATACCTCCGGTCGCTGGAGGCGCCACTGGTTCAAAATTCAACATGGCGCGGCAGGAGTAACGCCTCTCTATATTTAAGCTCTCTGATTATACACCTAATATACTGAATGTGTCAGTAATCATTTATAACATTTATGACGATCATTTATAACAAATGTATTTCTATGCGGGCTGAATGATGAGGGTGACTTTTTGAACACACGCACGCACGCATCCATGCACGCACAGAGAGAGAGAGAGAAATACACGGGAAATGCACACACACAAACACTCTCTTGCAGCTTCATGTATGAGCTTTATCTATCTATCTATTTATCTATCTATCTATCAAATAATCTGAACATTAATCTATTAATTATGTCTGTCTGTTTTTCTATCTATTTCTTTATCTAACTATCGTAATTTAATTGTATAATTTTGTTTATGCCGCCACGTATTAATATATATATATATATATATATATATTATATATTATATTGATGAACCATCGTATCAAAAGCACTTAAATAACCCCGTATGGTACATTTGGCCATAGGAGATGAGTAAATATAATTTATTATTATTACAGAAGCCTCCTTATTTTTATATTTAATAATAATAATAATAATACAGGAAGTGATACATACATCAATATTTCTCTTACCAACACATTCAAATGCACGTATACATTTCTCTCTTTTTAAATGAAAATCAATCTTGATGTGACGCATTTAATAATATTATAATAACTACAGCCTTCATCTAAGACACTATGAGTTTTCATCATTAACTAACAATGTTTGTAATTTTTTGCGTGATTTCTGTAATATTTATCTTTTTTCCTTAATGAAACATCAAGTGTTGTTATGTAACTCTATCTGCAAATAATGCCGTACAATTGTATGCCTAACTGCGACTAACACTAATATATTATAATAAACAAGTTAATTATAATAATTAACAAAATGTCAAATCTTTATTTTAGTACAAAATACTCTCTCACTCTGCTACCAGATCATTCAAATTAGCATCTCATTATAATAAACAAGTAAATTATAATAATTAACAAAATGTCAAATCTTTATTTTCGTACAAAATACTCTCTCACTCTGCTACCAGATCATTCAAACTAGCATCTCATTATAATAAACAAGTACATTATAATAATTAACAAAGTGTCAAATCTTTATTTTAGTACAAATTACTCTCTCACTCTGCAATTATATCATTCAAATTAGCATCTCATTATAATAAACAAGTAAATTATAATAATTAACAAAATGTCAAATCTTTATTTCGTACAAATTACTCTCTCACTCTGCTACCA
Organism: Paralvinella palmiformis; assembly: GCA_025642065.1. NCBI lineage: Eukaryota > Metazoa > Annelida > Polychaeta > Terebellida > Alvinellidae > Paralvinella > Paralvinella palmiformis. Next base: position 60,674 of record JAODUP010000364.1, read on the forward strand.
GATCATTCAAATTGGGATCTCATTATAATAAACAAGTACATTATAATAATTAACAAAGTGTCAAATCTTTATTTTAGTATAAAATACTCTCTCACTCTGCTACCAGATCATTCAAATTAGCATCTCATTATAATAAACAAGTAAATTATAATAATTAACAAAATGTCAAATCTTTATTTTAGTACAAAATACTCTCTCACTCTGCTACCAGATCATTCAAACTAGCATCTCTTTATAATAAACAAGTACATTATAATAATTAACAAAGTGTCAAATCTTTATTTTAGTACAAAATACTCTCTCACTCTGCAATTATATCATTCAAATTAGCATCTCATTATAATAAACAAGTAAATTATAATAATTAACAAAATGTCAAATCTTTATTTCGTACAAATTACTCTCTCACTCTGCTTCCAGATCATTCAAATTAGCATCTCTTTATAATAAACAAGTACATTATAATAATTAACAAAATGTCAAATCTTTATTTTAGTACAAATTACTCTCTCACTCTGCTACCAGTTCATTCAAATTAGCATCTCATTATAATAAACAAGTAAATTATAATAATTAACAAGATGTCAAATCTTTATTTTAGTACAAAATACTCTCTCACTCTGCTACCAGATCATTCAAACTAGCATCTCTTTATAATAAACAAGTACATTATAATAATTAACAAAGTGTCAAATCTTTATTTTAGTATAAAATACTCTCTCAATCTGCTACCAGATCATTCAAATTAGCATCTCATTATAATTAACAAGTAAATTATAATAATTAACAAAATGTCAAATCTTTATTTTGGTACAAATACTCTCTCACTCTGCTACCAGATCATTCAAATAAATAAATATAATAAACAAATAAATTATAATAATTAACAAAATGTCAAATCTTTTTTTTTCGTACAAAATACTTTCTCACTCTGCTACCATATCATTCAAAATAGCATCTCATTATAATAAACAAGTAAATTATAATAATTAACAAAATGTCAAATCTTTATTTTAGTACAAATTACTCTCTCACTCTGCAATTATATCATTCAAATTAGCATCTCATTATAATAAACAAGTACATTATAATAATTAACAAAATGTCAAATCTTTTTTTCGTACAAATTACTCTCTCACTCTGCAATTATATCATTCAAATTAGCATCTCTTTATAATAAACAAGTACATTATAATAATTAACAAAATGTCAAATCTTTATTTTAGTACAAAATACTCTCTCACTCTGCTACCAGATCATTCAAATTGGGATCTCATTATAATAAACAAGTAAATTATAATAATTAACAAAATGTCAAATCTTTATTTTAGTACAAAATACTCTCTCACTCTGCTACCAGATCATTCAAATTAGCATCTCATTATAATAAACAAGTACATTATAATAATTAACAAAATGTCAAATCTTTATTTCGTACAAATTACTCTCTCACTCTGCTACCAGATCATTCAAATTAGCATCTCAGTTATATATCATCATCGGATATTTATTTAATTTACCATAAAATGGAAGTAACATAAGAGGGTAAATATTTATTTAATTCCAGTGAAATTCTGTTAAAATAAGTAACACTAACTATACGTCTTGACTTACACTTAGAGGAGAAAACTAGGAAATAAAGGATCTAAAATAAAACTAATGTTTATTTTTATCTTTTCTCGGTGTGTCTTCTCGTCAGCCAATACAAATTGCCTTAGCCGAAAACTCTTAGCAAAGACTATTTATAACAAGACTTGTTACTTCGCGTTTTAACATGGGGCGCCATTTTGATTTCATGGAGCGCCAGGACCCTAGCGACCGGAGGTAGATTGTCACGTACAGCTCCATTCGTTAACATGGCGCCTAATGGCACTGGTTCATTCTGCGCCGCTTTTGCCTGCAGTAACAGGCACAGTATGCACAAATAAAGACATTCTCGAAAGTAAATGAAAGCTAGTGTAAAAATTTGATATGATCTGGCTTTTTTTAGATAAAGGATATTTAAAAAATAAGCATAACAATTTGAAGTAGACAGACCCCCTACTTCACATGACCCAAGCAGTAGGCCCAAGCAAGATCTATCTAGATCTATAATTTTGCCAATAAATTGCCGCTGTATGATATTCTCAAAATATGGAAAAAATGGTTTCATACACTGCCTCAGAATATGTCTCGTTCAAAATTCAAATAAGATATGAAAGCAAATATTTTTAGTTCTTCTCAAAGCCATGTTCATTTGTTTTCCTCAGGCAAGTCAGGCTTGAGAAAAATATTTTAATTTTCCAATAACACTTTCAAAAGATTCATTCACAGTTAGATTGTCTAAGTAGTCCCAATTAGTATGTTGAATAGTTATTATTTATAAGGTTTATAGTGTTATCATTTATATCTCTTTTTTCGAATGTTAGTGGCTTCTGATTTGTTCGACTGTAAGGCTTATTATAGGAAATGAAACAAACTGCAGGTAGATGATTAGATATGTCAGTCATTAGGATAACAGATTTTACTGTAGTGTGGAAATCATTAAATTTCACATATATATTGTCAATTAATGTAGTAGTAGAGTGTGTGATACGGGTAGGTGTATTTATTGTTGGTATGAGAGAACTAGCAAATATATTGTTAAGTAATTCTGCAGTATGTTTATGACTTTCAATATTTAATAGATCCATATTCTGATCAGTTGCAATAATAACAGTATTTTTGAGCCGAGATAATATTTCATCATAGCGTTCCAACGGTTTTTGCAGATTGCTGTTGGGCACTCTATAAATCTCACCAATTACAGTTTTATTGTTTGAAATATTTGTTTCTATAAAGATGGATTCATATTCCCCTTCAACAAATGTCATTAAGTCTTTACGGAGTTTATATTGAATGGATTCTTTAACATAGATAGCAACACCTCCTCTAGTCTTATTAGAACGATTCTTAAAAACAAGATTATAAACTGGTATATTAAATAGGTGTTTATTACCATCATGAAGAAAGGTTTCGCATAATAAAATAAAATCCAGATATATTCCGTTCGTTTGTAAGTTATCTAGGAGAGTGATTAGACTATCAAATTTAGAAGATAGCGCAGGGATAAAATGAAGTACCTTAGCTTGATACGTATCAGGATGTTTACTTTGAAGATTATTTATTAAGTCATTTATGTCATAGTATGGGCTATTTATCATTAGGTTTGACAATGGATTGTCCAAATCTTCATTTTCTTTAACAGACTCATTCAGACAAGAATTTAGGGTATTCATAGTATTATTTAAGTAATTAATATTGTTATCAACTGTATTCAGTGTTAGAATAAAGATGAAACATGGATGGAAAACCTTCAGGACACCGAAGAATCGAAAAACGGGAGCAGAGCGACACATTTACAAAACGTTTATATTTAATTATAAGCCCAATTACACATGAGACAACACTAGGATGAAACAAAGTATTAGGATTGATGCTCCAGCATAGCCACACATAGGGCGCCTCCGTGGTCTAGCGGTGGCGTGCTGGACCACAGATCACTACCACCCGTGTTCGAATCCCGGCGTGGGCATATCTGAAGGTTGTTTCGTATTTCACTTCGTCTCATTACCTTTGGAAGTCGCCCGGCCCATTTAGCCTACCTTGCGCACAAAAGTGGCCGTAAAACATCAATCATCATCAGCAGCAGCACAGCCACACAATGATGTAACTCAAGTACAGATCAATAACCCAATGCCACCATTGCACTGTCATATTCTATCACAAGACATACGTATGGCTTAGGCATGAACAGATCGAACTTCCCCTCCCCCTTAAATTTATGTAAATTTGGATACTGAGGTCCCAATCGTGTAGTCGAACTCATCAATAACGTGCATGTAACATATATGTGCAAGTAAGCTTTATCAGTTAGACATATATGGTGAGGGTGTCAGGCACACACACACACACACACACACACACACACACACATATATATATATATATATATATATATATATATATATACATACTCACATACATACTCACATACATCAACATACACATACACACATATATATATATATATATACACATATATATATATATATATATATATATACATACACACATATATATATATACACACACACACATATATATATATATATATATATACACACATCCGTATACATACACACATATACATGCATAAATACATACACACAGATACATATACACACTCATATATACTTATAAAACAGTATTGTTAATTATGTTAAATTTACAATATTTTGAGACAACATAATAATGATAAATCCAATCAACGGGTGGTAGCACTTAATGATAAATCCAGTCAACAGGTGGTAGCACTTAATGGTATTGCTTTCATCGGATAATACTGATAATACCAAGTAATTAAAACAAACTCAATGCAACATAATATTGATATGTGTAGTGAGAGATAATACCGGACACACAGATACATATATACATACACATACCTCATAAGCCATACTCGCTGGTCAGCCCTATGTGTGGCATTTTAATAAATAACTACTACTACTATTACTACTACTACTATATATGCATACACACAGTCACATACACATACAAGTGCACACACACACACACATATATATATATATATATATATATATATATACTGGACATCCATGATAAATAATCATACAAATATTCGATTTCAGGATTTTGTGTCTTTAAAGAAGTTCACGTACCTTAATTAGTATAGCCCCCATCCAATTCTCCCCCTTCCAGGACGATTCGTCATCAGCATTTGGATCTGTTAATGATAGGGCGATGCCCCACTTATTGTCGAACCTGTTGCACTGCGAATACGCGTGACCCTGTTGCCTTGATTTCAGTTATTAGGTCTGGATTTTGGAGAAACTTAGCAGTCACTGCTCGGGTCATTTCTGCCTTTGCGCGGTTATTATTCCAGAGTTTACTGGTAACTTTCACGACATCACCGACTCTCTTCATAGCCACAGGATCGGATTCCGTCATGATGTTCAATGCAGCAGGAATATCATCAGCCAGCGTAGCGTTTGTGTATTGGTAACACTGTTCAACACAGTTGAACGTGATCCCATCCAAAGTAAAGGGGTGTTCCATAGTATGAAAGTTACTATATGGTGACAGTTTACCGGTATACAGGACATGCTGATACGTCATTGTCGTTGACATATCCACTATATTGAAAGCTAGGGCTTGTATCGTGTCCACGTAATACGGTGTCCCCTCAATAATGAGCTGATCTTGGATAAGTGTGCACTTCATTTTCTGTTCCTTCGATCTTTTCATGATCGGACGAAGAATGTTTCGTTTTCGTGCGATTTCCTTCGGAAAGTGTGGGTTTATGTAGACGGGTGTAACTCAGTTTGTATCCCGCCTTCAGAATACGCTGCTTTGTTGAAGTGTTATTAAAACGAGCAATTACATCTCTGGTGGGTTTTTTTCTTTCCAAACGATGGCATTCTGTGACAGCTGATAATACTAATATTAGTTGCGTCTAGTTCCATCTCACGAAAGAGGTTTGGTAGTGCTTGTCTAATATCGTCTTCGTTTTCTTGATCTTTTTCTTCGATACAGGTAAATATAAGATTTTCCTGAATATGATGGCACTCCATCGTGATCATCCTGTCGTGGGTTTTCTGGTGTAGCTATTTCCTGCTGTTGTCATGTTAGTTTCTGTGTGATATCAGCTGTTGGTATTTTTTTACTGCTGCAGCTACTGATTTCCTTTGATGTTGCCATCATCATTCAACCCTCAGAGTGTCAATGATGTCATCTTTCATAGTCATTGCCCATTTTTTTCTTCATCATCCGATTTTACAGAGTTAGCTGTCAATCACTTTGTGGAATTGGACGATTTCCGCATGTTCAATGTGTGACCAATTCAAGTAATCAAATAATTAAATATTGCAACGAAATGGTCAAGTCGCCACTCACACGTCACTTTGTTAATAAACTGTGAAAATACACTTAGGTAAATATCGCTTGGCCGGTGTTCACTACTCGGGACATGAGGCAAATCGCTCAGGCGTGGCTAGTCAATAAGAAACCACGCCTAGTTCACCTGAACTTTGAAACCAAACTTGAACTTTCCAACATAATTAAATGCAAGATTATCCTACATTTATTCCGAATATCCATTAAATCTTCATATCATATTATTCCGTGCACACTCACAGCTATCCTAAATAGTCCATGCATTATCACCAGTTACATACTGAGTATGCAGACAAAAGTTGATTCACCACACTGTGTTTTGTTAATGTATTGGAAACTTGGCCTCAGTGATTCATTATCAGTAACAAATAGTTGTGTGTGTCGAATATATTGACCCTGGTAAATTATTAGTACATTTATGAGACTATAGCTTTGTTAGAGCTGGTGTTAAATGAAAGCAATAAGAGTTGTTCACCTTACCAATAGTTATTATATTACACACCCTCGATAATAATGACCATTCATTTTATGAATGTGTAATGATGTGATCTTATAATGCTGAATATAATGGTGGATAGTAAACTATGTGTGTAAATACTGTCTTTTCAATGCAATAAATTTATTACTGTGGATTGTGATAATAACGAAAATATCTTTATGAAAATGTGAAAGCCTATTTATGGATGTGAACTGTGAACCGGTTTATATTTTCCCAGTGATTGTGAAAAGCAATTTTTCAACGTGATTTGTGATCCATGATCCCAGCTGCACCCCCCTTAAATAATATCGAACGTTCACATTTCTAAATGGTTTTAGATACATGAGGTATTATATACGTCCTGTATATCGCCTTTAAATGGCTCCTGTTAGTAATTAAGGATGCTTATAGTTATTAAATCTGCATTATTGATATTATTAGCACACAAAGATTAACTGTTTCTCGTACAATTGATTGTACATGAAACAAATAACAAAATGAAAAGGCATTTACTTTTCTTATATGAAGAAGATTCTTGTTTATCTTTTCACTGGTGTAAGCATACGATTAATCTTAGCTACTTTTATCATACATACAGAGCATTGTGTGCGGCGTGCTGTGCGTGTGTGTTTTAGCTGTGTATAATAAGGCACAGGCACAGAGAATCTCGAACCGTGAATTCAAACTCTGGACGTTTCTTCAGAGTGGCGATTTTTCTTGCTGAGACATGTATAATGTCTCACCAGTCCCTAAGCCGCCAAGCAAAATCAAAATACGAATCACCTACAGCCGTGGAGTTTGGGAGTAGAACACCCAAGTCAGATCACGGCAGTAGTGAGAATGTTTAGATTAATTGCTTGCTTGCTTGTAGTTCGGAGAGTATCCTCAGGCTGTCGCTTGTTTGGCACAGCCTCTGTGGTGGAGTCCTTCTCCGTAGAGTTTCTGTATCTGAAAATTACTTTGTAAAGTTCCGGTCCCGGATGTACCGGTGCCGAACCTTTACAAAATATTTACTGTGCGTTTGTTTTTTGCCAGATGTATGGGTCTTTTTTAAATAAGGGTATTATTATGTGTGGCGTGGCTGTGGCTTTACGTATTACAATGACTGCTTTTTCTGTGTCGGTTAAGAGTTGTTTAAGAGGTTGTCGGCAGGCTGGGAAGGCGGGACAATTAATTAGATAGTAGACGGGGTCGAAGTTTTGATTACAATGTAAGCAGAGTGCTTTATTATTTGGGCCGACAAAGCTTTTTGTGTGCACCCAGCAGCGGAGGCGGCGTATGTGTACGTCTGCTATTTATGATGTGAATGCCGGGAACAATGGTTTTATTGTACCAGGTACTTAATTTGGTGTTATTTGTTTGTGAAGATATTCTGTTATTGTGTGTTTGTAGGCACCTGGTGTCTGTTCTGTGTGTAGGATGTTGGTTAGGTTAGTGGCTTCGTTGGCCAGAGCGTCGGCTCGTTCATTACCCTCGATATTTGTGTGGCTGGGAACCCAATGTAGAGTGGTTAGACTGCCACGTTGGCTTAATGCAGAGGCGCAGTTAATAATTTTCGTTGTGATTTCTGGATATGTTCGTGTTTTTGTTTGTGCCAGGATTTTGATGGCTGCCATCGAGTCTGAGTGTATGATTGTGTCTTCGTGTCTGTCTTGTGCCTCCCGCCATGCGAGGGCGGCGTGTATGGCGTGAAGTTCTGCTAGAGTGATTGGTGTGTGGTCGGGGAGTCTTCCACAGGGATTTCGGAGTGCTCCCTCCACAAAACAGGCCCAGGCAGATTTTCCATCCTGGCGGACACTGGCATCTGTGTAGATGTTTATTGCTGCCTGGTCTCTGTTCAGGGAAGAGATCCTGTCCGACGCCTCAGTGAATGCCCCTTGTGGGTCTTGGGTTTTTGATTTTCTGTTTACGATAATGATGGTCAATGGGTAGTCGCGCCATGGAGCAGTTTCCTTGGCATCCGGAGGGTGGATTGCTGGAATTCTCATGTCCCTTTGAATAGCAGCTGCTTTCATGGCCCAGCTTTTATTAATGTGTACTCTGGGGTCTTTGTGTAAGCTTTCTTGTATTTTAAATGTGATTTCTACTGGGTCCGGTTTTGTCGCTGTTCTTAATATGTATTTGGCTGTGTCTCCTCTAATGAGATGGGCAATAGGGGGGATGCCGGATTCTCTGCTGATAAGGGCAGAGGGGGCAGTCCTAAGACATATTTAAGTGCAGTTCTTTGTGCTATTTCTATGTGTTTAATTGCCGTTTTAGATGCAAGTAGGTAGATTGGGGCCGCATAAAGAAGTATGGATTGAATTAGGGCTTTATAAAGATTAATAAGATTGTTTGTGTTTATTCCTACTTTAACATTAGAAATAATTTTTATTATGTTTAGTCGAGAGTAGATTTTTTGTTTGTTTGTAGTGCGCGTTTGTTGAAATTGAGGTGGTTGTCTATGATGACGCCTAAGTATTTGTACTTGTTTGACTATTTCAATGTCTTGTTTGCCTATATGGAAGGTGTTGTGTTGTTTTAAATTGGTGTTGAATGCAATTATTTTAGTTTTGGCGGTGGAGAAAAATAGACTTAGGTCATTGGCTTTAGCTGCTGTTGTGTCGAGGGTGGTTTGTAGTTTTTTGGCCGGCCTTGAGCCGTGTGAAATAATGGCTATGTCGTCGGCATAAGCCAGGATGTCGACACATGGGGGTAAAGATGTGGAGATTAGTGCTGTAATTAGGGCGTTAAATAGTGTAGGTGAGAGGGGAGCCTGTAGTAAGTGGGTGTGAGTCAGATTTTACCCCTTGGACTGTAACTTTAATTTCTCTATTGTCTAGGAAGTCTTCTACCCACGATATCATTCTTCCCTTGATGCCCAGGGAGATTAAAGCGTCTAAGATGACGATGTGGTTAGCCCTTTCAAAGGCCTTATCTAGATCCAGAAAGGCAGTGTAGACTGTGCCGGATCGGGTTTTCTTCTTCTGTTGGTGATTAAGTTTACTAAATGTAGAATTGGGTCGACAGTTGATCTGCCTTTTGTAAATCCGAAGAGATTTTTTGGTCTGGGGAGTTTAAATATTAGTCTGGTGATTAGATTAATTATCTAAGCAGCCCTATTTATAGCTGTATCTTTCTTCAAAGCAATACTATATAAACCATATAACCCAATTGTCACTGTCTTCAAAGATCAGTTTTTACAACGAGCAGGCGTCATGAAGCGAATACTATTAAAACTGTTTATCTTAATTGCTATTAAAAGACTGACATCTGCGCTGAAGCAAACCGTAATAGCGCGTCATAGCTTCCGTACTGTTTGAACTATGCTATCATTTTCAAACCTGACCTAACGTCTGCTATTGTAGTTCTTATATGTTATTTATGACAAGCAGATTAGAGCTAATCTTGAATCTCATAGTACAAACTGGACATAGGAAAGATAATTCTATTCCCACATACAACCAAGGTGAATTTTATAAGTTGTTATATAAAACCCACCAAACGCGCGAGCTGTGTCCAATGCCACCGCTCGAGATGCGATGCAGTGTTTCTATTCCTGAGTCAGGAGTACATGCTTTAAGAGCGTACTGTGTCTGCTAGTCATTTAAATGCTGGATAACCAGGCCAAACACTTAAACGGCGTCCCTCCAAAGACGCAAACAGTGCACGGAATATACAGCTCTAGATCAACTTTTCTTAGAACGCATGGACCTGGAAACATACAGTCTCCACGCACAGAAAAGGGAACATCTCAACCGCAGCATAATATGCCTTGTGATATTTGTTGGAGGGTGAAATACCTCATAAGCATACAAGTCCAATAAATTCTATGACCTACTCGTCACTAACCCTTTATATCAAATATTACAAAATTGGTAAAAAGAAAACACGAACCTCAATCTCTGGCACGGGCAATGTGTGTTTTAGCTGTGTATAATAAGGCACAGAGAATCTCGAACCGTGAATTCAAACTCTGGACGTTTCTTCGGGGGACTGAATCCAGAGTGGCGACTTTTCTTGCTGAGACATGTGTAATGTCTCACCAGTCCCTAACTACAATTTGATTTGGAGAAATTCGAACAATACTTCAGGTTGACCAGATAATCTAAAATCAGGCCAAATTATTATGGGAACACCTGCCCCTGACGTCATATTCTGGATTCCCCGTCCGGTTTTTATTTTTGCCGTACGAATCGCTACATGGAGCGATTCAGTTTGCCGTATCCGCATCGGTACGCAGTTCCATTTTTGCCGCATATGGAATCTCAGCTTAAGCCTTATACGGCAACCCACTTGTACACGGGAAATGTGTTCTGCGAACTACCACAAAAAGCTTCCAATTTAATCTAATTTGTTTACTAAATCAGTCTTCTTTAAATAGAAATGTACTAAATATCACCTTATCTTTCATTTTCCTTTACTGACTGTTGGAATCGTGGAGTATTATCACCGGCAATGATCGTTAAAACATACAAACAAATCTCACGTACACACTGAAAAGGAACGGTGATCCAGACTCTGCGATTAACGGGTCGTGTATACGACCAGATTGTAATAGTTCTAAATCCTGCCGCTAGATGTCACTAACTTAATTGGCAAGGTCTATTTAGAGGTATAACAATCGGTGAAAATGAGATCCGGCAGCACACACACTTCACAGCTGAAATTATTCCCTCCCATGATGCTATAGTTTTGTTTAATTTTAAAAAAATGCACCCTCTCCCGAAATACAGCCCTCTTTCAAGCGATTGACAAGATGATGAAAATTCTGCACTTAACTACTTTTTTCTCTCTCCATCTGTAAACAGGAAGACGTGTTCAAAATAAATTGTGGATTGCCATTTACGGTGGTGCAGTAGTGTGCATTTATGATAAAGTCATGAACAATGCAAGATTTACATTATTTATTATTAAACATAATTAATCTGTGGTACAACATTAAATAGTTCAGCATACGTTCAGCGACAAAACCTTCATGATGTAACTACATGCACCTTTCAACGTCACTTGTATTTTACACGAACTGGTACTATTTATCTCGCTATGTAGAAGGTACATGGTTATTTTATTTAATATTGCAAGCATTTATAATGGTAGTTATATTTCTCATCAGCCGATACAATTTCAACTCGCTGCATAAAAATTAATCCAGTTTTTTTTTCGTGGGGTATGCATTAAGAAGATACATGGGTTCAAAATGAAGAAAGAATCTTCTAATGTAATGCAATTTGATACCCCTCCCTAGAATATATAGGAATTTTTTTGGACATTTATAAAATCAAACATCAAAATACGAACAGATTATTGATTTATTACTTCATATGTTCTGCGTTCACATCAAAACAAAAACAAAAAACGGTACAATATATGATATTTTTGTGCCATATTAGGGTTCTCATTAAATGTTTTTGCAAACCAAAAACATCCCATTTTTATCACTGGGTTCATTGCCAATTTCTATATGCTACGAGTACAGACAATGAAGAATAGATGGGAAACATATAAGTTTTGGAACAAAGAAACACAAAATCCTGAAAACGGATAACAAATCTCATAAACTGGTTTTGTTGGGAAACGCCCATCTTTGAAAAAATCTAGTGATGCATAGCCGTTTTAAAACACCTCAGCCAATTCTTTGCTTTTCAGCACGGGGTATTGTTATTACCTTTTAAAGCTAACTTACGATGCTGAAATATGACAATTTTAAAATGATGACTTACTCTAGCCATTATGCACCAATAAAACACCATCAAAACATTTGTTTTAGTAGAGTTTTGGAAATCCCACAATAAACATAACAAATGTACTAAGTGGTGACCATTGTTTACAAGATTAATTCAATCGATACTCCGAGATACACGATGTACTTCAGCCAGATGGTCGAGATGATGCCACATCATCTTCGCTATCAACGTAGCTTTCACTGTCACATATTGATGAGCATATTTTACGATTCGCTAGTACTGGACCCCAAAACATTTGCACTATGAAAACCTTTTGAGCCCAGTTTGTGGTTAGATATCGAGTCACATGAGGCTTAAGGTCATGCATAAGAAACAGTGCCACTTTCAGACCATGTCATGTTTATGGGATTAAATAATCCCTCTCCCCTGTGATGATCTGTATAACTACTATCTTTTCTGTGATTATCTTTATATGTGTCCTAAAGTACTGATCCCAGTACCTGTCACAAGAAAACTAAACACAGGTGACACAGGTGAAGTTTCTGAGGTAAAGTTTTAAATGGTTCCATAAATTAGAAAGAAAAAAACTCTACATATTTATACACTTAAACTCTATGGATTACTCTATTTCTCGAACGTTTAGGCATAGTCGGTTAAGCATCAGCATCATTTATCCACCAGCCAAATGGTGTCACTGTGTACTGTCTGTGTGTTGTTCACACTTTAGCACAATACATGGCCAATAAACAAAGTCAAACACTTAATCGTTGGCAACAATCACACCTGATGTTTGAATGGTAACATTATGACGACAGATCCACTGCGGATTTAGAATTATTTTTAAAACGTAAGTATGCAGACCTAATCAAAACTTAGTACTACGAAAGTATGAGCAGTAACTTGCTACAATTTATTTTCCCAAACATACATCTCCATTTCTTCCTCCGTCTAGCAACCTCTCAAAAATGAATCACACATTACCATTTCTCCGACAGCCACCCACTTTACACACCACATTAATTACAATGAACATTGCACGCCACAATAATGTCTGCAACATGATATTAAAAAAGCACTTCATGAATCGACACCAAAAATGATTACAGAGAAAAGAGCCATCACAAAAATAAAGAAGTTATATTTCAGCACACAACTATGTGTAGCCCAGGTATTCATGAGCACTGAACTCCAATGTTCTATAGCAAAATTATGATACACATTGGACTCCACCACGAAATCTCTGCAGCGACGAATTTTGATTAGAAGAAAACCAAATCTATTTTTAGAAATCGATTTTAACTTCCGAAACAACGAAGCTTCATTTCACAGATCCGAAGGGAAATGGAAAAATTTCATTAAATTGGTAAATAAATAAAATGAGCTAAGTCTACAGCAACGCATCTCAAAGATAATAATGGATTATGACATTTCAAATTGCCTAATATTGACAGACAAGGATGAGAAGATACTTCTCTCCAAGTCAAAGAGGTCATCAACTCCAGCTTCATTGGCCATTGCCAGAAATGAAAACAAGAAGAAAAACGATAAACATAATCTGAAAAGCATCTAACTGTGTGGCAGTGCTTCAGTTGATGTACTGAGCAAGCCAACGGAAGCCCTCGCCATAGCCTTGTCTTTTTAACACACTACACATGAACAGTTCCATGGGACGGGTATGAAGTTCACTGCGGGAAACAACACCCTGAAATAGGAACCATTAAATATATACAGGTCATGATTTATGTTGGGAAACACTGTTATTTGCACCAAAACAATTTGCAGTATGCATGCACACACACACACACACACACATATATATATATATATATACAGAGAGAGGGGGGGAGGGAAGAGAGAATCCACACCTGCACATGAAGGTATGAATTACACAGGTAAACACAAGACATACTTTTCCTGTTGTCTGTCCATGAAGGTTAAACACTGCACGAATTTCATCTTCACTGGCAGCACCAGGAATATCAATTTTGTTGCCAAGTATAAGAACTGGTGCCTGCATGATTTGTTCATCTCTTAACAAACTCTGTGTGAAACAGAAAGATGACATTAAATGAAATGAGCTAATCACATGTAGCAGCACGACAACAGTTGCACAACATAATTGTGTCACGTCAAGCACAAACATTATTAATGATGCACAATAGCTGTATAATCTAACTTTATACAAGTCGCCATTTAGAAGACCTACCTCAAGTTCTGATCTGGCTTCTGTGAATCTTTCTCTGTCAAAGACATCTATGAGAAAGACAATTCCATCCACAGCTGGAAAATAATCTTTCCATACTCTTCGTGCTGAAAATAAACAGTTATAAAATGGTTATTCAGTGTCACAGACAAAGCTATATCTATATCATTAGATTTGTACGATGTTAACAACCTTTTTTAAATGTAATGACAGTAACAGTTTATTGGGAACAATAACTGGATGTCATCTCAATGGAACTGGATTTCTGCTAAAACTGCTGGATTGGCAATATTACAAGATAACTATGAGATGGATGCCAATAAAAGTACTTAATCCTTCTTCAGTATTTAGAAATCATTATAGCTCAATATATTCCTGAGCAACACCATTGTTTTCACAAGCTTCTTTAATTATAAAATACAACTTAGTATCACGTGGACCATAAATGTAAGAACCCTTCATTAAATCTACATTATTATTATTGGCCTGGTAGTATAATTCCTCTGCCTATGCAGCTAACATTCAATCCTGTTATTGAGACTGTGCTGACTTCAATGCTGTGCCAGTATTTTATAGGGAAATATATCCAAATGCGTGGCTTTGTGTAAAACTAATCTTATAACATGTAATCTATATATCGGGGGCTAGGATATTGAATGCGACAATGTTGCTGTCAAATTATTAACACCAAAGATGAGCAATAAACTAAAACTCTGAACCAAACATTAAAAAGGTGTCAAACGCCAGTCATCATAAAAGGTTTGTTCTCAGACGAAAGTAGAAAAACAAATGAATGCCAAATCAACAACAAAACATATACCACTAAAAATGACCTGTTATCATTATGTACTATGAGGCTAATATATGTTTCTATCAGTAAACAGAGCACCAAAGCAAGACATACAGAGATGAGAGTGAATTAAAAGAACCTAAGTACATGAATACAAATATTGTAAAATTGTTATTTCCAAAATTAATTTATGAAAAAGGTGACAAATATCTAGCAATTTACAACATCACAAAATATCATTTATGTGTATGTGTGTCTTGATATGATAAAATCCAGTTATCCTATTAATATTATTATAATGAGGCACAAATTATTATTTAAATAAATGTATAACACAGATACTAGACAGATATCCTAATACTAACCTTGTGCATGACCACCAAGATCAAAAGTTGTAAATTTCATTCCTCCCATGGTTAACTCTTCTGAAGCTATGGGGAAAAGCAAAAAAAAAGTATATTCAGAAAATCCCAAATGCACAGATACTTAAAATATGAATGATCTAATCTTTCACAATAGAGTCATTTCTTATAGCTAATAAATAATGGTTTGCTGACACTTTTCTCAACCATGACAAGAACATATGAAACAAGTCAGTTGTTTACACCGAAATCAACACCTAACTAATCTATTAACAGACAAACATTGTTATAAGGCATTTGCTTGGTTTTCTTTTACTCAATCAATCTGATACCACTCCACCATAGCAGACATGGGATCAATTCAATTCTGGAACTGATGTGCAATTCCAATTCTGGTGCGCTTTGCATTGTGGGATTTATAGGGGGTCTACTGAGCGATAATACCGTGATAATCCCGCCATTTTAACATTAAACATCAATGTTCCAGATCTGTTATAATCATGCCAAAAACTAACTCCTGCATACCGTATTGTCATGCCACTAGTAAACGATATAAACATTTAAGTTAGCATGTGTTGGCTGCAGGATGAAATGCTGAGAAAGTGTTGGGTAGTTTTAATTCGAAATGACAATCTGCAAGTCAAATTTATAATTACAGTGTCAGTGTAAGGATTGACTGAAACAGTGAAAGGTGCAAATAAAATGTAAATTAACAATATTATTATCCATCAGATCATAGATAATAATATTAGTAAATAAAGTGTAATTTACCATATTATTATATCCATAAATAATAAATTAAATTTACCAATATACTGGACTCTATGCTTCTTTTTGTTAAATATAATTTTAGTGTGATTTACTATGAACACCACATTTTAAGTCTTTGTTATGTGCAGTGAATATTATTGTACTATGGTTTACAATGTTGAATATCACACTTTACTATCATTTATAAAGTAGCAATGACGGACGATTAGCATATAGTTATAATCTGATTTTCAGTTTTGGAATACAATTTAACAGTGCCGGCTTTTTCGGTGTCTAAGCAGAGTTAAACAATACGCAGAAGTTAGTTTTTGGCATGATTATAACAGATCCAGAACATTGACATTTAAGGTTAAAATGGCGGGATTATCACAGTATTATCGCTCAGCGGATCCCCTATAAATCCCACAATGCAAAGCACGGCTGGTTTGTTTTTTGACGTCATCATGTTTCAGGCTTATTAACCATTTAATATTTTAATTCAGAAATATTTCTTCCATGACAATCCTACTGGAGATATAAACTACTCGAAGTAGGTATTCCAAGTAAGTACTTGGAGAACCTACTCGTGGTAAAAAAAAGAGTAGGTAAAATTGAATTGGAATTGATACATTTGGAAATGAGTGGAACTGACCCCATTTCTGCACCATAGAGTCAGAGCTGTGTTGCAATATGTCTTTCCATCAACAACTCACTATGCACTTATTTGATATTCTTGTTCAACAGTGGGTAGTTATCATTTAATTCACTTTATAAATTAATAAACTAATAACCACTAAATGATATGGTCATCAATTCATGTAATATCATGCATATAAAACATACACCTAACAATGGAACAGAACATGAATACATACATGCAGCTAAAATTATATCCTATCCCAAACATTTTTTGTATGTACATAATTAGTTTGAGTTGAAAATTGTATAATCAGGGCACTGTTTTAAATGTAATTGCATAAATTATATTGTTACAGATTCACTCAATTATCATGTGGTGTATATCAGTGTAAAAGATGACAGGGCAAAATACTTCATGGAATTATATTTATTAAAAACATTAAATCGTTACTGCAATTTAATTTTACCTGGACTTATATTTTAGCTGATGCTCCATGAGGATATTTTGGGGAAGACTAGTATGTCAAATTGTTAAAACATACAATTAGGACTTCTAACTTAACCTATAATCAATAGAGCTATATTTTTGGCCTATTAATAGCAAATTCAAATTATAAGCTATATAATCTGCTATATAAACTTTCATATTCTGTAAATTGAGCATTTTACAGATCATAGAGTTGGTTATTTAAGAGGTGAATGCAAATAAATTTTAGTTGATACTCCGGTTGTACAATATATACATTATAATTTAGCTGCAAACAAGACAAGCTACATTAGTAATAAATCTCACTTAAAAATAGCCTATTTAAATACTGATCTTTAATTATAATTCAAATACAGTTTTATTTAATTGCTATGTGTAATCAACATTTATAAAACCGAACTTGTATGTAATAGGCTTAGGGTAATTACAAGAGCAAGGTAACCAGATGATTGGTGTTTTACGGCCACTTTTGTGCACATGGTAGGCTAAATGGGCCGAGTGACCTCCAAAGGTAATGAAGCAAAGTCAAAGATGAAACAGCCTTCAGATATGTCCACGCTGAGGTTGGAACATGGGTGGTAGTGATCTGTGATCCAACAAGCTACTGTTAGACCATGGAGGCACCCGCAAAGTAACCAATTTTAATTACTATTACTTAAGAATATAATGATTATGACTACACCTCCATTAATAATTATAGTAATAAATTGCAATTACATTTTAAATTATCATGATTACAATCATGAAAACATAAATGTGATACTTCATCTTTATTCACTCAGCTACTTATATAATACTGATATAAATACTAAATAAAAACAATGGAAATTTATAGAAGTAGATTTTATTGATCTGGTCATGTGATATGTATAAAGACATGAAATGAAAATGATTATAAAAACATGATATTAATTTGAATGACATGCTATTTATACAGAATTGTGTACATACACAATTCTGTAAAACGTTTGAGGACAAAAAATTAATGCAGTGATGTATGTATTGAAACAGCAAATCTGTTTAAAGAAATGACTGTCAGTTTAATATTACACACTCAACTAGCTATGTGATGGTTATTTTCATGCACAGGTTAACAACATGCAATGCACTAACTATGACTAAACAGCAGAAACAGTGAACTAGCAATAGTTGTGGCTGAAGCTTACTTGGGTGTAATGTGGGAACATGCTGAGCCATTCTGTCATCTTTCAACATGTGTAACAGGGTTGTCTTTCCAGCATTATCCAAACCCAAGAAGACAAGCTTCCCGGACTTTTTATATAAACCTGCAAGCAACAATATGGTTATTATTCGTAAAAGATGGCTGTAACAGCAAGCGAACTGATGATTACCTGGTTCATTTGGGTGACAGGTCTGGGTTATGAACATATCTGCGGAAATTCAGGGGGAAATGAAGGAAGAGTGTGGATCATGTAAGGTTCATGCACTTGTGGCTCCTGTGGTGGCAATCTTGAATCAAATCCGGGGGCAGAGTTGCACAATGCCACCACAGTGTACAATTTATGCTGTGGGTGGGCGACATATTTTGTCTGCATGAAAACAGTTTTGTTTAGTCTCGGGTTATTAACAACCAGAAAACCATGCTATAGTACCTCACCCACTTACTAGGATGAAGGGTGGGTACAGGCTGGGTCATGTGTCCTTCCTTCAAAACACTGAGTAATGTCGTCTTACCAGCATTATCTAGCCCAAGGAACAGCAGCTTGCCAGACTTTTTATACAATCCTAAATTGCACACATCTCACTTTTTTATGAGTATACAGAAGAGGAATGCTAATATTCATTTAAGCTTTAATTTCTTGAAACCAATAAGTGACACTAGGTGTCTAATTAAAATATATTACTCAATTGTTCACCTTGGATAACTTACCTAAGAAATTTAGTATTCCTGCAAACCAATCCCAGAGAAACATTCTGCTATATACAACAATAGTCTGAAAAAATTAAATAAACAGTTGTGACATAAAAGTTGCATATACTGTATTTACCAAAGCATTTAAGCTGATGAAAATACAGCATATCCTACATACTGTATTGGAAATTTATGACTCCACTGAGATTTTACCAATGGCCTAAACTGATATGTTCATTTCTAGGGAGTCACCAATTTAAATAAGTTCACATCGCTTGTATTTAAAGTACTAAAATCTCTATTATCTGATCTAGAACATGCATCAAATGAAACAGGCAAGACCACTAGTTAGAGTTTGACATAATGATTTCAAAGCCTGCAATAACTGTGGACAAAGAGTGGATTCTACACAGGCCCCAGATATACTGTTCAATTATGCTACCATATTAAACTTCAATAAAACAGTTTTTCAGATAATGGAAATTTATAAAAATTTCAAACACCATATTTCAATCGAAAGCCTTAAAAAATTGGATTTCATTTATTTTAAAATTTCAAAGGCAGCATTAACCCGGTTAAATAAATGATCTACTGATAGATATGACAACAACCAGAAAACCTTGTTAGAATTCTAAACATCTTGCTATAAACACCGACGGAGCCAAGTTCATCTTGTCAACTATAATATGTTTTGTTAACAGAAACCAGATTCTTTTTGAGTAATTTACTCTAAAAAGCATAACTCTAAATTTATAAATAAAACTGTCTTAAATGTGTTTAAAAGTGAACCAACAATGACTGATGAAAATTATTTAGGTTATTTATATAAAGCTCATTAGGTCACATATGGACAAACACACACATATTTCTGTACTTACCCAGAAATTGTCAAACTGTTAAACATGGAAAACGCAATGGATTTCTGTTTGAAAATGCTGTTTCAAAAAGCTGATTTCAAGTCCCCACCCCTTTCCACAGTCAGAGAACACAAATCCACTGTACATACAAGATCTTCTAATTGCATGCAAACACACACACTGAATAAACGCTGAAAATTGGTGATACGACTCTATCAGATTCAGAGTATGCCTTAAGGTTCATTACATGATTATGCGCTGTATCAAGTGTAAATCAAAATTGCAGATTACAAAATCACAATACGAGAAGGTAACACTGAAAAACAATAATGATTTCAAAGCATATGGACAATTCTCATTGCTACCTCACCAGGTTATAAATAATATTCTAATGTCTATATGCAACAAAATATAGATCTATGATATGGTGAAGGGTATGGGAATCATTTCCAGTGGGCAGTGGCTAGAATCTGTCAAACAGTGAAATGATCGTCCTTTTATCTAGGAATTTCCCAAGTCTGTCCACTCCCCAATTCAATAATTAGATCAAAACTATGCCATGACTCTAGATATGTATCTAATTAGAGACATTAAAATTAATGACACTACCAATCATTGCTAAATCACAATAATGGAGGATTAGTCATATTTACAAATTTTTTTTCAAAACACCATACTTGGATTCCTCAAATCTCATCAGCCTTCACCAAGACAGATAAACCACACGCCAAATCGAAACGCAGAACAGTGTGTCCCCGAATAGTCTGGCTGACATGTGATGTGTGACATTTCATTTGACAGCATCTACGAAACATATTTCAACAAATCATCCTAAAACATCTGATTATCACTTACCCACAGATTGAGTTATTAGACATTACAAGAACGATACTCACCCAACTGAAATATCAACAGACGTTTTTTTCGCAGATTAATCGCGTGTACTTATGATATCTACTTGTTATACGGTAGCTCTGGACACGAATCAAAATGGCTGAGTCGACGTCATAAGCGTTATAAACGAAGGCAGTTTATTGGTTAAAGCGTACTAATTCTAGGCTAATCTATTTACCGACTAGCTAGATATCGTCTGCTAACATTGGCCTTGCACATTTTTGTTATTTCTGTGTATCTCTTACTGTTAGAACCATGTTAATTTAGCTCTTTGTTTAGTAATAATAATGGCCGAAATGACAATTATTTTACGTGGCTTAGCTACCTCAAATGAGGGAGAGGTATATGGTTTGCCATTTTCTGCTTCATCAAGGGGATTAGATGATCTAATAAGTCTAATTCTAGGCCTAAATACATTTAAAATTTACAATAAATGGCTTATTCGGCGGAGAAACCCTTGCCAGTTGCCTGGTTGGATGAAAAACTCCTACTATAGTGACACGGCCGGGATTCGAACCTCCGACCTCCCGCACAGGATGATCATGAGTAAGAAAGTTCCACGCTCTTATAATTTATATCCATAATTATAGGCCATAATAAAACCGTAATCCTTCTATATATTTATGTATTATAGAAAATTGTGAGTGAGTGAGTGAGTGAGTGAGTGAGTGAGTGAGTGAGTGAGTGAGTGAGTGAGTGAGTGAGTGAGTGAGTGAGTGAGTGAGTGAGTGAGTGAGTGAGTGAGTGAGTGAGTGAGTGAGTGAGTGAGTGAGTGAGTGAGTGAGTGAGTGAGTGAGTGAGTATAATACTTCAGCCATTAAACAATATATGATTTCACACGTCTAACTTTATATCGATGCTATATATCCTCTATATAGGATATATATTATTATTATTCCAAAGCCAAAGAATAAATGGAAATAGCAGAAAGTTATCTAATATAATGGCCCGAAATGGCAGTTATTTTACGTAGCTTATCTACCTCAAATGGAGGAGACGCATATGCATGATCTGTAATTTACTGCTTCATTATAAATAAATTTAGAATTTACTATATATAAAGTATATTCGGCGGAGAAAACCTTGCTAGTTGCCTGGTTGGATGAAAAACTCCTACTATAGTGGCACGGCCGGGATTAGAACCTCCGACCTCCCGCACAACATCACCATGAGTAAGAAAGTTCCACGCTCTTATACCAACTAAGCTATAGAAGCGGCATATCTATTCAACTTGCAAGTGGGTGCATTTATGTATTAATATATAATATGGATATTTTGCCATTGTCTTTTAGGCAATGTTTAATTCATCACCACAACACCAGACGTAGTTGAGATCCTCATAATGTTTCACGAAGATCGTGCTTCGTGTCTAATTGTTTTATTTGTCAAGTACCAAAACTATATGGAGCAATCTTCCAAATCACATTAAAGAAGCGAATTCATCATTTTTGCGAGAGGGGGTCATTTAATTTATATATAAACTTTGTTATTTACATTGAATTATATGTAACGTGCAAATTTGTATAGTTGATTTCTTTTAAATGTATACACTTCATATATAATCTATCCGGCCTCTCAATCTTATAAATTAAATGTATTTATGGACAAAAATTGTATATATGATACTATCTGAGACGACACAGAAATTTATTTCTTAGGTAGCCCATGTATGACCATGAGTTTGTTCGAAATGTACATATATACCCTTGTTTCGCTAAAATATAACTGTATAATTTGTATGTTTGTTAATTATCTGTACCATCTCGAAATATCTATCTATCTATTTTTCCGAATTAATCCGGTCATAATTATATGATAGTACGTTGCACACACACACGCACACACACACACACACTGATATTATTATGTTATTTGGTGTACACACACACTGATATTATTATATTATTTGGTGCACACACGCACACACACACATAATATATATATATATATATATATATAGCATATTATGTATGTACAGTGATAATATTTATACTCATAATGATATAGTGTTCAACCTACGTACGAGTACTTTAATTACAGAACCTAGAATAAATATTTATCCCTAGGATATTGGTAGATATTATGTGTAAATGTGTATCTATGCGTATACGTATATACACCCATGCATGTATATATGTATGGCTTGATCATATTACAGGCATATTTACGTGGGCTATGTGAACAACTGTGTCCATTGTAATTGCTCACGAAACAATACAACTATAAAATAATGTATATTTAATGCATGCAAATGAATGTATGAAATCCATGTATTGTTTCGAAAATATAATTATACTTACTTCATGTATCTTTGGATAAAAATAATTCCGCGTACGTGTACTTTGATTGCAGATGCTGAAATAAATATTTATTTTCGTGACTATACCAGATAAAAAAGTAAAGACATACTTGATTCCAGATCTACTGTATGTGTATCGCAAGTACTCGATTAAGGAAAAACTTTTTATATAAGTTTAAAATAAGGTAGAGGTACCGTATAATATTATACGCGAAATTGGCGTATTGATCCCATTGTAAATACACATAATCAGTATGGAATTGTTAATTTTTACTGTACCCCTGTGAGAGATCATGAAGTGACCATGCACCACTCAGTTAAGAAACAACAACAGGGTGTTGAGACGCGTTTCGTGAACACAGATCATGAAACCAAATAAATCCAGTCCCAACTACATTTTAATGCTACAGGAAGCTCGTCAGTTTGACATTATAAACTATGGCGATTACTCCGGGCACGTTAAAGGTCTAGATATTTATTTTATATAAACATTTGTGTACATCGTTTGTACTAATGTTGCTATTTATGGTGATACAAAATCTCTTTTCTTAGTATATCCTGCTGCAGTTAGATTAAATTAGATTATGTTAATATGTTGTTGGTGTCAATCTGATTGGGCGATATTAGGTAGATTATATACCTGTCCCCGTGATACCTTATAAGTTATAGGCTTATTATATACGAAATTAAAAGGCAATACCTGTTAGTGGTATTCCGGTCCTTCTTGGTTGTATTTCTGGAGTTATAGTCATGACAGACATTAGGGTTAGGGTTAAATATCATTAAATAGTTTTATTACCATTAATCATTATTCTTGAATCTAGTGAACTAGCCACTAGGCCCTAGCCTAAGGGAGAGGTGGGGAGGTTCGACCACCTTACACTTCAATGGTTTGATTTTAGTATACCCGATACAGCAATCAGCAAGAAGTACCTTTCTGTCTGGCCCTTAATGTTTAATGTTCCTAATAAGGCAATGATCACGTGATTTACATAAGCAAAGTGGCGGGAGGGGAGGTTCGACCACAGTACGGGGTAGATCGACCACACGTGGCAGTGATAATCGACTAATTTTGTTTGCTATATGGACATCATTTTCAACTAAAATTTACTGTTTCTTATTATTCTTAATCTTTCAGTATTCACTTTTTGTTTCTTTTCATGATTCACATATCAGCATATATATATATATATATATATATATAAAGTACTTTATAAATTCATGCATTTACGAAAGACGTAAAATTTGATTATATATCTGTAACATCATTTATAATATTTAACATGGTACATTGATGATGATGATGATGATTGATGTTTTACGGCCACTTTTGTGCACATGGTAGGCTAAATAGGCTGAGTGACTTCCGAAGGTTATGAAGTGAAGTCAAGTTGAAACACCCTTCAGATATGCCCACGTTGAGATTCTAATATGGGTGGTAGTGATCTGTGGTCCAACACACTACCAACTAGGCCACGGAGGCACCCCTTCATAATTTCATCAAACTCAGCTCGTCCACAATTTGATTATTTTTTTTGCAATAAATGAATATAAATATATAGAGCATATCATAATATTACTAGACTCTATTTCATTTGTGCAAAGAAAAAAACTAAATATGCATAGCTAACTAACAACAAGTCAGAGAAAAGTCTACCACAAGTCTGATGTAAATTAGGCTATAAAACGTCACACAATCGTCACATGATTCAGAAGGCTGTACCCAGAGAAAATTATCATACTAACAGTTTATGTAAATTAGAAATATGTCACATGATCTTTATCTGATGACCCATTTAGAATAGTGACACAGAAATTTTAGTCTGCAAAGAGCGAATCGACAAAATGGAGGGGCAGATCAGCCACTTTTGTTTCCCTTGTTATTTCTAAATTTAAAGATGTAAGCTTACATAAAAGGTACATTTTATTTCTATATAAATTAATTGTTCAAAAGGATACCACACAGAGAGCTAATGAAGATCAAACACCGTGAAAATCTAACACAAACTGAAAGGCGTGAATGATGCTTACAGACTTTTGAAATGTTGATACCTAGTGGCAAAAGTTATAATTTAGACACCCCCACTTTCAGTCGCTAATTGTTTTTTGATAGTGTATTGTTTTATTGTTGCAAATTGTTTCAAAGTAAACATAAAACAATTAATCAGTGATAGATTATGTCACAACATAAAATTATTAATAGTAATAAATAAAGAATAGGGTTTTAATGTTGTGGTCGATTCTCCCCGCCTGGTCGAACCTCCCCACCTCTCCCCTAGTCTGGTAATTTAATCCAACTTGATATTATAATTTCCATTTATCTGCTAAAATCTGATCAAATTTCACACTCAAGACTTACCTCCATATAAATGAGAACTGGTCTATTTGCCCTCGATTTTATTCGCCTTGTAGTTAATTTCACTCCTTTGTATATTCGCCTTTGGGAATCATCGCCCTTGATTTTATTCAATCGTCAGTTAGTTAAAATACAATTTTACCAAATAGTTAAAATACAATGTATTACCAAATAGTTAAAGGATGTTGCATAGCCGAGCATCAAAAACCTGTTTGCTGCCATTAAAGGTGTGAGCACTCAATGCACATGTGCCAAATGTGCGTTTTTCGAGCACTCAGCTCCAACCATATGTCCTGCAGTAAATCATGCATGAAATTAACAAATCCCCTATAAGAGGTCGTGCCCTACAGCGAAGGGCTGGGGTATCGATTCCCCTCACCTCTATCAGGAGCCAGCACATATTAATAACATCCAGTGATTAGTTTATATGGTAAATTTTTAAAGGACACAAATTATTGAATACCAGCTCAGTCTTTAATCCTCCAATGAGCAATTCTTGGAATAAATTATGGTGAGATTATAAATAAATAAATACACTCATTTTGTGGACAGTATATTCTAAATTTGAGATCAAGTGATTAAAACTATTGGTTATACAATATTATTCTGATAGAAACATGAAATTATCATAAAAGGGCATGGATAATTTCATGAAAAGGTATTAAATTTACTGATGCAAAATAGATAACATAACTTTATAAATAAAACGTGTCTCATGCCATCAGTTTTACTAATAAAAATTAACCCAGGGGCCAGTACAAGTAATCTTGCCAACACTAATACAAAAAGAATTATTTTAAAAATATTTCTTGTAGATTCTTGCCCTCAGGCAACTGGTACGGCCTGGACCACTGTACTCATGGAGCCAGTCATTTAGTACATCCTTGATACATGAGAAAAATATAAGAGCTGGACAAGTAAAAGGCACCGCAAATAAAAACAAGCCATTAACATATGAACAGTCACAGTATCCACACCTTATGGGCGTTACCAAATCATGGAACTCTTGGAACACAAGTAAGTAGTTGTAGCTCTCTTTTTGTATTTAATGCCCATATTTACCTATTATGGTTATTTCTGACTCCTGTCTGTCTTTTTTGGGTGTTTCCCCAAGAAGTGGGTGCTAGGCTACAGGTCTCGGGTTCAACCGGTGTTGAGGCTAAATAAGCACTCACTCGCTCACCTTTTGGGATAAAATTGGATTTGTTATAATTTATACATCTCCCTAGCTGTTATGTACTGTTATTGATTGTGTAGTAATTGATAGGGTTCTGTTTAAAATTTGAAGCATGCTATTTAATACTGTTTACAGCCTCTTTTATACAGTTACAATATGTTGATTATAATGTAGTGTATTTTTATTCATCTCCAGGTAACCTGGATGGTGAAATGGCATTTGCACCTCACACCACCGCTGAAGATACCTTTATTAGGAAATTCATGTTGGGTGCATGGCATGATCTGTTTCTCACAGAAGTCATCATCAAAAGAAGGCAAAATATGGTAATTGTAGCCGGTTTTGTCAAGAGGGTACCGCAGACGAGGATGCTTTACTTTCTCAAGGGATTTACAGAAGAGTTGTTATCACACTTCCTGAAGCGACCTGTCACAGTTGAAATACAGACAGCTGGTCTAAGAGACTTGATTCATAAATATGTATGAGGAATTCAACCTAGACCTCATTGATAGATTTGATTGCTTCTGTTTCACATTTTTCACATGTACAGTGTATCGAGTATTTCCGTAAATTATGGAAGGCAATGGGTATGATCTAAGCGAAAGTAACAGCAAAAAGGATAGTAAATATAAGTTGGTTTATTAAGAAGTGTTTGTTCTGTTAAACAAACATGTTTGATGTGCTTCATTACTAGCTACTATTTTCTGTGAGACAAGTTCTTCTCTGTCAGAATCATGTAAACTTGGGGCTAGTTATTGTAGACATTTTGTGCAACTTGCTGTCAGATCACTTGCATTGATGTTATACAGATGTCTGTATGTAATAAAATGAATTGCTTCTTGAAATCCACATTCCTAACTATTAACACTTGTTAGCCAAATGTCCATAAATGAACCAAATATGAATTGCACTAATCAAACATTGTTTTAATCCTGGGATATGTAGGCATTTTGATAGTGCAATGATTAGAGCAGTGCACTGCAAGCCTCGAGGTTGTGGACTTCAAATAGGATTGGTGCCTGTATTTGTGGCGTATGTTCCAGGAAGTCGTCTTCACCCAGGTGTCACCAGGCTGTTCACTCTTCCACTATTGTGATGTTTCTAGCATGTGTAAATTGCATGGAGTTGGACATGCAGTAGAAAACATTATCACCAACTATAATCAAAATGGTTACAACACATTGGCAGCTAAAAGTATGGAAATTTGTATAATCATGTGTATGGTGTGAAATGTTAGTGGAATTTCCCTTGAAGAACACACCATTGACAGATTTTGGGGTCTGGTCAAAATACAAAAATGGCCATAACTAGAAATGACATGAATATTTGTATTTGAGTAAAACATTTATAACAACTAGGTGGTACCCAAAATTCCTGAGTAAGTCCCAAATTTCTTCAGCATCTTTGATAGTAAGAGTTTTGGCTGTAATAGGGTCAAGTCATGAACTCCTGTCGGAGAACGTGATTTTCAGTTGTCCTCTACTGTGAGCATTGTTCTATTAAAATAAAATTTAGTTTTCAATTTCAGTAGACATATTCAGTACTATTTAATAATTTGTAACTGAAAATGGATGATGTTTTTGGTTGTGTTGACTACAACAGAGTAAAATTAGAAATGCAGAATTAGTAATCTTTTGCTCGTGGTAAGTTGAACACAGCAGTAGTCGCAGTACTTTTTGGGTATGCGAGTACTTGCCACATCAAGTAGAGTATTATGTAAGATTCCCTTTTATTCCAAACAAATAGTTCATAATATTGCCTAGAGTATAACAATGCCATTCCTCACCTGGAGTATTGTACCGTCATTCACCTTTTTTAACTCTCCCGAATAATACTTCCTTCTGTTAACTGGCTAGCGCCACCAACATGGATGCGTATTTCAATGCAGTGATCACTATATTTTGTAAACAGGATAAATCTCAATTGAAGATTTGATTCACAGACACACTGGGGAAAAGAGTCCTATTCTTCAGTTTCTTTATTTACAAAGAAATACATTTCAAAAGTTACATAACGAAGTGGGTGATGGTCAAATTGACATTTTTATGAGAACATAAAACCAGCATATTACGCAGGCTGGCAAAACGAATTGCATTACGCAAAGCAAGTAGGATGGGGTTTATACTTTAGAAACAGGATAGGGTATTTTAAAAGAACAAACATGTGCTCACATTTTGTGGCCAAGTTACTGATAAGACTTCAGCAATGTAACCATGTATTTACATGATACCAGATGCATTCGGTCATCTTGTTAAATACTTGCACCGTTTTAATGAACTTAACTAAGCGACGGAGTGCTACTACTGCATGTTCTTGCCCAGCACCAAATACGTACATTTAAAATACAGCATGGTCAGAATTCCTGAATTTGGAAGAAGCAATCACTTTACAGGGCGATAACAACGTATTACAATTGGAGACAAAATTACAGCGTGCACTTGTGATAATTACTGCCTGGATGCACAAGAGTATTGTAATTGGTTAAACAAGAGATTTAGAGCACACAAGGATTAAGAAATTAATATAACAATATACAAGAACCTAATACTGATATATGATTTAGCTGGCTTGCTCTAAAACCTCTATCTAGCAGAAATGCTGCAAGATGATTGTTTTATCATATGGGACACACGAAGGCATGTGCTTGAATCAGGCAAACTCACAGATAATGGTCTTCCATCAAATTATTACACAGAATGATAAAATACACTGGGCACACTCACCCACCCACACAATAACCTATGATTCATTTACTTGTCAACAATGACAGACACACTCCAAGGCACAACAGTAGCTTGGTTTTATTTTCACAGAATATGGCCATTGCTCGACAGCCTGTGGTCACAATAATTTTATATCGCCTGTACCCCATCAGCTGAATGAATAAGCAAACTTTGAGGAGACTAGGGTCAAGTAATGATACAGATAGTACTTTGAAGTGGCGTGAAGTTGGTAATAAGAATTCATACTGAATAGTGTATTCATTCCACAGTTGTGTGTGTGTGCGTCACAGAGACAATTTGTTTATGGGCTGAGGTGCTTTATTTCAATTCATTAACTCGATAAAGGTTTTGACAGTGGATCAAGTAAACATAAAGTTAACAGTCCTATAATAGAGACACACCGCACATAATCCTTCATGACGGACTCATCAAAGAGAACTGATAATGCTCCAAAGCAAAATCAGAACAAACTTTGCATGAACACTTAAAAACAACAACAATAAAGAACATACACACACACATACACATACATAAAATACATCACCAGAACCTCTGCACAATGGTATGGTCAATTGCCTACTTGTAGAATTATGTAGGGATGAAGTGAATTATAGCTAAAATGTTACTGGTGGCAAAACACAGGATTGAAATGCAACACGCACAACATGTTTGATATCACACTTGGTTACTGTTAATACAGCAGCTCTAACAAAGCAGCGATTGTGTAAACTACGTCTTTCATAGAATTTATCCCAATTAGCGATTCATCATCAACGTCGTGTTAACCATTCTGAAGTTCTGGATAGATTATTGCCATCTGGTACCATCACCAGTGTGTTTCATCTTCAATATATACAGGCATCCATCATGACTAGTATGTTAGGAACAAGCACACAGGTATAAAGGCAGGATCACATTAATTGCAGAAGTAAAATTAACAGCTTTTGATTATGAATTGTACAACTGCTCAGACAATATTCATACCAGATGACATTCAGCTATGGCGTTTCAAGGATATGTCTCGATGCCTCTTGGCTATAGAAAACACACTGCACAAGTTTCACTTCTCTCCGATGTCCCTGCAAGGAAGCTATCCGAAGACACTTTTTTGCGAGCACACTACTATTAGTGTGGCTGGTTGTCGAAGAAACATCACATGGAAACATATCCCGAATGGAAATATTATTTGATTTAAGTCTTCTGTGACAGCATCATCAGTGATAACCAACAATAGACTAACCACTCAATTGAAGGCTCAAGCTTCTCAGAATTGTTTAATTATTAAGCTACAGCCACATATTTACAGACATTTATCACAATATCATGTTCTTGGTATGAATGACCTGTAACCTTAAAAAAATATAAGGCTGGCATGATCCTTCACAACCTGTGTACTTAAAAACACACATCTCTCTGTACGCCACAATCATAAATTTAAGGTGCCACAGCAACAACAGTGGATGAGTTGTCTCAACTGATCTGTGTTATGTTCGTTCCATAGATTGTTTTTGTTATTTTAACCCGCTGATATCTCATCTACTAGGAGTTCACTATGACGGGGGTTGGGCACGATCTATGACTTGATCTCTTTCTGTAAATGCTGAAGGAATTCGTAGTAGGACATTGTCGATTCAGTATGATCTTCAATCATGTACTGTAAGAACAGATATCGGGACCGACTGTCTTCTCTGTAAAACAATAGCGAAGAGTGAACATTTGTGGAAGGATAAACATCTTTATAAGATGTCATCAAATTAAATTACTGTCAGGTTAGCAGTGATAAAACAGTTAAAACATTATTTCGCTTACAGAACCTCATTAGCCTGCAATTGTCATACACTTTCTTAGCTTAAATTAAAAAAGTGGGCTCACCTTAGTATTAATAATGTTGCTGGAAATGGTCGCTGGTCATTTAGATTAGTGACGAATGTTCGAATAAGGTCTGATGTCTCATTATCCTGATCTGGTAACTCCAGCTAAAAAGAACACAATTGAACACACAGTAAACTTCACGAGTAACAGATATAATAGGCCTATGTTAGATAAGAAAAAAAAAGTGCTACAGTTTTCAAGTTTGTGACCATACATCGAGAAGATACAGTAATCTTCTAAAGATGTGCCTTAAATAGAACAGTTTCTAACCATGGCATCTGGAAGAGATGAGAACTGTGGTCGATCAAAAACGTCCTGGCAGAACTGGTCACTGATGGCTGCTCCAACCCATATTATCATGTGACTGCCTACGTCTAGCAGATAAACGCCATGACGATCCATGTACGCTGAAGACAACTGTAATACTGGCAGCTGGGGTATCACCAAGTCACCTTTGCTGATCACACACTGATGGCACAACATGAACGAACAAACAAATGAAATCAGAAGACGGTTAACTCAACAAAAGTCTCGGGAGCTTGAACTATAAAAGGTCAGAGAAAATACAATAAAACTGATTTTAAACAGACCTTATGACTGTACAAGAAACAAAACAAACCTTTTCATCAACGCTGTGTAGGGGATACATATTTGGATAAAGCATTAACATCAAATAGCACAATGGTAGGTTTTTACACTGTTCCATGGTATTCACTCGATCATCTAGTTTGGTGCTTGAGCCGACGCGGAATGCCAGCTATTGTACAAGAAAAGTTATTACATACACAGAAATGTGCAAAAGATAGTTCTAGAACTCTAGGAGTGCTCATTTCTGGAATTAATTAATTCTTGTCATTTAGATACTACCTTAGTGTACTAAACATTGATAACCCACCGATTTCAATAAAGCTAATGTATACAAAGGCTGCAGTCTGAGACTGTAGGCACATGGCAGCTGTCCAATCCTCTGCGATGATGCCATTGTACTTCCGTACGAGTTCAGCATGTCTTTCACAGCATTCAACATGGCATCCCTGGCATCACTCATTGATGATGACAGAGATCTATCAACACCTGGTACGGGTAGAAGAAAAATACAAAACTTATTCCCACAATACATCTACTGTTTGGGATTGAATATCAACAGACATGTTTACACCACCAATAAGAGACAAATAAAAGTATTACTATTAATTATTTTCCAAGGGTTTTAAATGTGAACTTGTTAGGTCATATCACTGTCAAATGACAAGCTACAGAACTGATGACACTATTCATGTTAAATTTATAAGCAGCATATGTTGTCAGATGAAGCAACGCAATTTTGATTTCACTTTCCCAAAGTGTCCAGAATACCAAAAGTTCGGCTTAAATATGCCCCCCGACACACACACACACAAACACAAGTTGTTTCATATCCTGAACTGCATCGATGTTGAGAGCTCATACCATTAGGCTTTTCCCACACTAACACAAAACAGTAATACAGATACAAAATGTATGATATTTTAATCATGTCACCTACCCATTTTAGCCAATAATCCAATGATAGCTTGCTGATCAGCATGTGCATGGACCTCTGATAATGTCTTAGCAACAGGTACTGCTAAAGTGTGAACCCGTATTCTTCTTTCACCTGATTGGATTAATGGTCTCAATATTAAACACAACTTGTCAAAGCTGACTTGAAATGTTGTCTTTAAATGCACCAAGTAACAGAAGCTCAGATAGATTACTATGTCAGCACAACAAACCTTTACTAGAGGTGTAGAGTAATGCAGCTTGGAAACAAACATAATTTGCCTCAATTGTATCCTCAATTGACATCTGCATGCCAAAGCCAGCATCTGGGTTGACATTTGGCAAGGATAGTAGGTCAGTTGATCTTACAAAGAAGTTGCCATGGAAGGTGTGAATGCTCAAACCTATCAAAAGAAATTTAAAAAAATCAGAATGGTCATCATGATCATAAATGTATTTAATACTTGATGTTAACCGGAAACTGATGCAAGTGTCTCTGAGCTTGCTTTTGAGCTTGAAAAGGCCACTCAATAAATATGATACTGAAAACAAGTTATGTGTGTCATGTGCATGTCAATGAAAAAAATCCTGATAAAAAAGGAATCCTAGTTATGACTGCAATGAAATGTTGCTGTTTTCTGGTCCATCTTTTGTAAGTTGCATGTAATAGGTCAAATAGAAAAAGACAAGGTGAAGAATGGAACATCCTTCACTGAGAGCTATACTAGGGCTCGAACCTGGGATCAATTGTGCAATTTGTTTGACCATTTGACACAAGTGTGATTGATATTTTATGGCAACTTTTATGCACATGGTGGGCTAAATGGGCTGAGCAACCTCCAAAGGTAATGAAGCTAAGTCAAAGACGTAACACCCTTCAGATATGCCCACACCGAGATTCGAGCTTAGGTGGTAGTGATCTGTGATCCAATGCAATACCAGTTAGACCACGGAGGTGCCCGTTTGATACTGGTGTAACGTGCTATATCCTATAACACTGACACAGGTTCAATGGATGTGAAATCACTAGTTCCACTCAGAACAAATTTGGCTAAAAGCTGATGAAGGGAAGGGAACAGCATCAAAACAGATCAATTTAGGTAATGAGAAATTGCTACTGGGAGTCATTGTGGTGTAACATTGTAACAGTGCCATATTCAAAACGAATAATAAATATCATTGGTCATCTACCTATATCAGGCAACTAGAAATGACATAATGACGATTTTGAGGGTGAAAAGCAGATAAGGAATGTCTTTAAGCCATAAGTAAAATGTCATGCTTGGTGTAGTGCTGGATTTCAGGCTGCTAACTTGGTATTAAAAACACCACAGTGACAAGGTTGGAGATAATGTGTAATACATCACCTACCCCTCGAACATCTGATCCTCATTACAGCTTCAAAGCCTATCTTCCTTGTGAGGTAACGTTTCAAGACGCCATCAAATCTCTCTGCTTCTGTAGGATTGGTCACGCTGTGATAACCAGGGAAGTAATAGAGGCTACCACCGGAATACTTTGACACACATGCTGCAAGCAGATTGGAAATTTAAAAAAGTACAGTTTTAAAATAGTACAAATCATCTGTCTGTGTTACCAATCAATCATGATAGTGTAAAAAATAAGAAATTATTTATGCATTCAGGCTGTAAATCACATGATAAAAGTGTACATGCTTCTCAAGTACTACGTTATCACTGACTTGTAAACGGATTTGTAAATAGACAGTTTCAAAATCATGTACACACCCAAAAATGTGAAATTTTCATTTATTTTTTATAAAACTCAACAATATAACCAATAATGTATTCTGTCACAGATATTGTGTAGATTAATAGTACATTTAGTATACGAATGTTAAATTCTCTTAAGCTTATGTTAATCTATACCTACCTATGCTGGCTATGTCAGCATATTGTGAATTAAACATAAAAAGGTCAACAGCCACTTGCTGAGCACTGCAGTTCAAAGCCAACTGTTTGTAGAAATCAGTTGCTGGACCCAAATGTTGTATTTTCTGCAAAAGATCAATTCAAAATTAAATGTGTGTGTGTGTACACGTGTGCTCGTAAATTAAATAACTTAAAATAGATGGAAATAATTAATCAGAATGGTTATATTAAGACAGACTTTCCCGGAGCGTTCATTGGGATCTTCTCTGCTCTTTAACGCTCCACTGCCAATTGTAGGAAGCTGAGTCTGGAACACTGATATACGACCTCCTGTTGGACTCTGTAATACAGCAATGTCTCAAAATATTCCTATACCATTACACCCAACTATCACACACACACACACACACACTTGTATGCTACTGACTGAGCAAATTAGTAACATGTAAGTATCTATGCTATATATCCCAAAATATAAAATCAATCAAGTTACGGAAAAACCAGCACCACAATATCTCCGCAAGAAAAAATGACACAAACCCCCGCAGGAATTATGCCATCATAAAGAAATGAGAATAAAAATATATATACATGTATATATATATATATATATATATATATATATTTGATTTTATTGATTCAACTGGCTGTGATGCATCAGTGACTAAAATGTTTAAATGACAGTACAAATAAACAAAAAATTAAAACAAGGGGAACATTTGATTATCAAGAGTTTTCATTTCATATAATAAATTAATAAACTCCTGCCATGGATACTGATTTTATGTTGCCAAAATTATCTTCTACCACCTGTGTATAAATGGGTATTGCTCCACATATGTTTACAGCAAATTATTCAGCATTTGCAGCCCACAGACTGAGAATAAGTAAACCCATGACAGTATCTGTTCATTAGCAACTGTCATTTTGTCTATATATTTCTTTGTGACAGGGAACTGCTTATGAAAATCAAGAAGTGTTAAGAATATTCAAAACGAATGCCTGGAACTTTCAAATAATATTTAAAATCATAGTACTGAAGACATTCATCAAATGAATATATTAATTAATAACCATCTATAACAAAAAATATGCCACTAACCAACTAATGGATACCTAACAAGCGGTCTGATTAAGCACCCGTATAATTTGACCCCTAATACTCACACATTTACAATTATCTGAGCCAACTCTAACAATACTTGCCAGCAGTTTGAATGCTGCTTCTATTGCGGGTCCAAGCGCACTACCAGTTTCCATGTTATCTTTGAACATGTCAGGAAGGATGTTCAGAAGTTCTATCACTAACTCCTTACATTCATTAAGATTGACAAGTAAATTGTCTGGAGAAGGCAAAAACACTTCTGGAAAAATAGGATAATATATATATATATATATATAATTCTATAACATTACTGATGCACTTGTTACAAAGATAAACAACTGAATGTTTTCATATCATTGTTAATTGGTTGTCATAGTTAATGAACCAACTGAATAGTGTTCATTCCAAACATACCCTCTATATCAGAGACAACAAGCAGTTGTGGCTGAGAGAGGCCTTCACCAAGGTTGAAGTAGTACAGTGAACGATCAAATGCAATAAAACCTATCTGTGTTCTCGCATCACCTGGTAACCTGTCTAACTCATCTAACAAGGTCTGACAGAATGCTTGTAGATATCCTAAGGAAATAATAAAAGTTAGCCAGTTCATAGAAACACACAAACACACTCACTCACACACAAACAGAGAGTTCAATAACACTGTCAACATCAAGTACGTCTTAGCTATAAAGAAATCTTGTGACAAGTTTAACTGCTGTAAGAGAGAAACATCAGGAGAAACACTAGTAGCAGTCACTCTCTCTCTCTCTCTCTCTCTCTCTCTTATACACACCACACACACACAGTAGCTGTAGTAAGCCCATTTAAAACATAAGTAGCACATATCCATGTGATACTTGTCCAATTAAGAGATAACTAGAATAACACAGAAATATACAAAAATATGAAGAACTAAATCATCGTATATAAACACAGGTATATAAACACAGGTTTATGTGTATTTAGTGAATCTGTATCCGTAGTAAAGGGTGAAGAGTAAAGAACAGAATGAAGCACAAGGACACCTATGCACAACTGGTGGCTTAGAAACTCAGACAAACACATGTACCTATGTTTTACATGTATCAGTACTTAGCAGGAAAATGGCAGACATTTTTCCCTCATTTAATTCTCATTATCACAATTGTCTAGTGTGTTATCAGCGATTAGGTGTTGCACAAATAAGAGTAATTAAACCATAAAATTTGTCTATAGTAACAACTATATCTTTGACCAACCTCAGTTAATACAAACTGTCTATGTATTGATGTCTTTATGAAAACTTCCAGATCACAATTGTGTAGATAATTAATTTAGAGACATGTGCACTTGAATTAATTTTTTTACAATTGAGACTAGTCATACTATTTGGGCTCAGTCCAAATACTACTATTTCTGTTATTGTCAGAGGTATTAGGATTATTATCATAATATATATTATATGTACTAATATATATTATGCCTTATTTCCAATTATAGCTGCCTTATATATGTACAAATATATATATATATATATATATAATTCTATTTAGGTAGTGGTTGTTTAGTCATAATTCTGTAAGAATTAAAACATCATGAAAACCTGAGCCCACACCTTTATTATAGGTAATATAAAACACACACACACATACATACACACACACACACCAACAACACACATAATGCGAAACTTGCATGCTGACATTATAAAGGTTATTAATGTGTCTCCACCTGTTCCTTTAGCATTGAAGGATACGTCTAACACAAAGAGGTATGCTGCAGGCTGTGGAGGTCGTAGCTGGAAATAAACAAAGGTGCAGGTAATGCAGATGTTACAGATATGACGTAGGTCAAAATTAGGAAAGACAATATTTCATGATGGTTTTTTATGTATGTTTTTAATAAAAAAATTAAAAATTTCTAAAAATGTTCAGATATAATAAATAAGTTACCATATATTCTGATGGAGCAATAAATTCAATGGTGCCAGATTTAATCTCAGGTCTGCGCTGTGGTTCACCATAGGTTCTACTAACTGGATCATAGTTGAATTCTTCAGGTACTGTACACCATGATAACAAATATAAACAATAGAGAAATACTGCTATTTTATATAACACACATATATCATATGTTAGCTATGAAACTGACTATAAATGACACTTTCTAAGAATAAATAAGCCAGTTATGTCCACAAATGTTACTAACAAAAGCATTCAATGATGAAAACGAGCAAGTTAAAATGGAGTGCACTATTTCAATTCCGACACTTACAGTCATTATTTCTATAACACAGGTTACACTTCCACCTTCTCGAATCAACGAATGTCACAAATGGATTGATGTATGTTCTACAAGATCTACACCGTACTATGACACTGGACTGGATAACTGGTAGTTGCTGGTCAATGTGAAACAAAAAGAAAGGTCAGCTCAAACCTGTTGCCATTTTGTGCTGAACACGTTTATTGTATCAGTATGAACGCATTTCACTTTACATTTTTGGCAGCACCATCTTCGAGTAATAAATAATAAAGAGAGGGAAACAAACGTTGTATTACAATAAATGGCAAAAACCAGCTAAATCCATATACGATTCAGTAATACATGTTACAGACTCTTTTTGCGGCAGTAGTATCTTACAATAATGAATAATAAAAGAAATCCATCAAACCATTACCATGGTATAAGTAACTAAAGTTAGATCAATCAAGCATTTTGATTAGCAAAATACCATACCATCAGAAGTAAAAGTGAGCAGACTTTAGGGGAAAAACACATACAGAACCAGTTATAACACCATATATATATATAGACTTCATAAAATACCTATAGGGACAATTACCTACAGGATTGACAGGTGAAAATGGATTTAGTATAACATATTATATCATATCCCCTCTTATAACTGCCTAATAGAGCATCGATACTATGTAACCTGTCAGTGAGATGGAGCCAACAAAACCCAACTAGTGATGGTCTTCTAATGCATGTATATGTCTCAGTCATAAAAAGTCTGATAAAAAATATATAAGCTGAACCCAATTTAACAAATCTGTCTTAAAATTATAACTTATAATAAAATAATGTCACAGAAGAGACATAGTTTTCCAGAAACACCCACATAAGTACCTAATTCCTATAAAAAATAAACAATAATTGATATTTGAAAACTTAAGTAATAGCTAGATATTTTATAGATATATATTACACAAAATTCTTCCCCACAGTCTATAACTGGATACTCGTCATCCTGTAAAACAAAAAATGTTCTGACTTTTCTGAATAAAGACAAATAGGGTTAAATATTATGAAAATAGACAATTATGGTTTAAAATACCCAACAAAAGTCATACATATGGTATCACATGCACGCACACACATACACACAATGATCTATCAGGAATCTAGCTGAACTATAATCTTGGCTTGAAGACATCAAGCTTACCACATCAGACTGGGATGCTAAATACAACTCATGAAGTGAAGATGATGATGATTGATGTTTTACGCCCACTTTTGTGCACATGGTAGGCTAAATGGGCCGAGTGACCTCCAAAGATAATGAAGCTAAGTCAAAGTTGAAACAAACTTCAGATATGTCTACGCAGGTGATTCAACACAGGTGGTAGTGATCTGTGATCCAACACGCCACCACTACAACAACTCATGATGTAAAATCCTCATAGTATTTTGGATCAACCTTTCAAAACTACTACTTGTGACCAGTGATGATAGATGGTGCCTTGAACTGCTTATCATATTACATTAAAAACACACAACACAAGCTACTCATATGGAGGGTGGAAATATAAGCTGTATGCCCTCAGGGAGGCTGAGAATTTGCAAGTTTGGAAACTTCAGCCACATAATACATTAGAGACATGACAAGATAACCAAAAAAGAGACATCACCAGCTTCAATGAGTTCTGGATAAAATATGCAATGTAAATTACTGAAACCATAACACAGTGATTTCCAGTGTATTACAATATCAAATGTGATGATATCTGACATACTTACAGCTAAGTCTTTAAATGGATGTATTAGTATTCCTAGTGGTAACCTTGACTTGTTGAGTAAGGACTCTGTATTGGGTATTGAATTCAATGTACACCTAAAAATGCTGAAACAGAAGTAAAGGAACACATTATAATGATAGAGTAGAATCCAGATACATCCCGTCAAATTTACTGACCAGATGATGTACTAAAGTAAGCCAAAACAAAT
The DNA here is from genome assembly GCA_025642065.1 of Paralvinella palmiformis. Classification (NCBI taxonomy): domain Eukaryota; kingdom Metazoa; phylum Annelida; class Polychaeta; order Terebellida; family Alvinellidae; genus Paralvinella; species Paralvinella palmiformis. Next base: position 100,761 of record JAODUP010000364.1, read on the forward strand.
AACACAACACCTACTCAGGACTACAATTAGCCTTCTTGTAATCTGCGGGCAGGTCCGGCCGGGGGACTTCAACGCCATCTGGAGGCACGATCTCTCGCTCTTGTAACAGATTCAGGGGTCTCAAGCTGTCCGACTATCAAGAAATGACACAATGCTCTCAACAATCATTACTAAAGAATAACATTATTCTTACAAAGACACAGCTACTGTAACAACTATGCACAAATGATCATTTTTAAAAACATTATCTCATTTTTAGTTAGATAGCTTTACTTTCTATATCAAATCTGTACACACAACTTATTTTCAGGAACCTCATTTTGGTCATCACCTTTCATAAAATGTAGGGGGATAAAGCAAACTAATTGTAAACCCTCAATCTACAGGAGGTAAAAAAATTTCTGAGCATCAGCTGCTAAACTACGGGTTTTCCTGACCACATTTAATCAGAAATAAGCTTCTTAAAATCAACTTGACCAGAAAAAAAACCCTATTTAAACCTGTCTTAAAAGCAGCTTTTAAATGTTTCTCTTTGTTCATAATGCAGTTGGAAATACATTATGCTCCATTAAGCAGCAGATATTTCTTCCCATTTTAACAAGACAGCTGTTAATTTTCTTCTATCCTGATCAACAAAAAATCAAACTCATTATCATAACAAAATTTACAAGTCTATGGTGGCCCAAACCACTAAAGCTTCTGAAACAACTACCACAATACAATACACACACACACACACACACATATATATATATATATATATACCAGAAATTTTATCACAGTTAAACCTGTATGCCTACCTGTAATCTCATATTGTTGAAGCTGGAGCTGAGCCTGGCTGGATTACCCACTTGGGAGTGGGTACTGTTGGCTGGATATGCTGTACTTGGCTGAGAGCTCCCAGCAACTGTACTGTTAACAGAATATGTCGGTATAGCTGGCTTGGGTAAAGCACCTGGGGCAGGCATATTTGTTTGTGGCTGTAATAAAAACATTTACCTTTAACTTGATCCATATCTGCTGTACAAACTTATATTTCTGTCCATAATTTGCAGTTATTACATGGTTTTAACTTGCATAATTATTAATTATATTAATGTCTATATTTTTACTTATATTTATCCATCATTTAATTAATTTAAGCAGCTAATATATTTCTGGCTGTGACTAAACACAAGGAGATTGAACTAACTATTTGAGGGTAATGTCTCTGTCCAGTTATCCCAGAACCTACAGAATGAGGTACAGACTGCTGTGCTCCTGGAACTATTTGAGGCTTGGCTCCTGAAAAGGGTATCTGTCCAGCTTGAGTTGGGGGGTAAGGTTGCTGTCCTGACCCAACTGGGGGTTCTCCTGATGCTCCTGGAGGGGGTAGAGGTTGGCCAGTTCCCCCAAAGGGTGGCGGTCCCAACTGTTTTGAACCTCCTACAGGAGGGCCAGTTGGCTGTCCTGAAATTCCTGGTTGTGGAGGTGGCTGTCCTGACACACCTGGTGGTGGAGGTGGCTGTCCTGACACACCTGGTGGTTGAGGTGGCTGTCCTGACACACCTGGTGGTTGAGGTGGCTGTCCAGACACACCTGGTGGATGAGGTGGCTGTCCAGACACACCTGGTGGATGAGGTGGCTGTCCTGACACACCTGGTGGTTGAGGTGGCTGTCCTGACACACCTGGTGGTGGAGGTGGCTGCTGTCCCAAACTTCTTGGGGGAACAGGTTGCCCCACAAATCCTGGATGTTCCGTTGGCTGATTCATCATTCCTGGCGGCCTCTGAGGTTGCTGATGTCCAAAGGCTGGTCTAGTAGGTCTGGGAAGTTGTGAAAACTGCATTGGTTGACTACCTGGTTGTTTGCCATCCTGAACAGAACTAGGTCCACCTATAAATAAACAGATAGTAAATTACACAAGCAATAATACAGCTGCTATAAATCCTCCTTTCCTCCATGAAATTGATAACATTTTCTTTTAATAGTTAGTAGAACTTCAAAGTAACAAGTTAGTATTGAGGGATGATATCTGTGCACACACACACATACACAGTGTAAACTGATGACATCTGTGGCACTGCAAGTGACACTGTAATCTAACGGATTGTTACTTAGGGCACCTCTATGGTCTAAGGGTAACGTGTTGGATCACAGATCAATACCACTGACAAATAATCATGTGTATAAATATGACAGCAGTCTGTCAATGGGTAAATCAGTTCTATTGTTATATTTTGCCTTACATACTAAACCATTATCTCTGGCATAATATAACATGGTAAATAATCAAACAATGTGTAATCATGAAAGTAATTGCTGATTACGATTTCATTTACAATGTTGTCGATAATGATTATGATTACATTGCACCTGGAAATGGAGATTACTTGAGATCATGTAATCAATAACAATCGATTATGATTACTGATTACCCCAACCCTGATTTATTGTGGAATAGATGGCACAAAGGGGCCCATACAATAACAATTCCATTGATTATTGAATTATCAGTAATTATAAAGTGATCTTAAATCTAATACACGTACATTGAACTTTAAGCCATTTAAAAAAAATCCATTTCTGATTTCTTTTTGATATTCCATAATGAACCAGATAGTACTTGTACACAATGCAAGATTTTGAATAGTCTCATCTATGTGAGCCATAATTTTCTTTCAGCAGAGATTGTATTTTCAACAGTTCATTGATTATATTGTATTTAAATTTTGAAATAGAGTGGAGCGTGCATGAACACATGCAAAATAATACCCTAGGTCCTAAAATGGAGTCTTCTGAGTTTCTTTAACTTATTTTTTTAATTTGTATAAGCATATGAGTTCGGATATAAACAAAAACATCCCAGAAAAAGTAATTAATCAAAATCTGCTTCTGACAATATATACTTAATTGTACATAATTAAGTAATTCTGTTTCCTCAAGATGTTGTTCTATTTTGTTATATTGCAGTGCTATGTTCTACAAAATAAAAATACTGTACAATGAGGTTCTTTCAAGTTAGATCACTTCAAAACTTGGGGGTGGGCGGGGTTGATCTGGCATATGGGTGGTCACGTTCCACCATCAGACAGAGTCAGTGAGATCTGGTGATTGCAAAATTAGCACCCATTAGAATTAGACTATTAATTTAAAAACTGTGAGCTTAGTGATTTCAAAGCAAAGGGGTTCTTACAATCAGCAACTTAAGAAAAGGGAGGGCTGGGTTAGGGATAATGATATAAAAAGGTCATTAGGATCAGCCACTTGAGCTGAAAAGAGAGATCACTGGTGCAATGCATACCTACACCTAATATGTTTTACATGACTTTACAATATATTTCATGTCTGCAATCATATGAAGAAAAAAATAAGATTTATGAAGTTTACATGTCTATGTCTGTGACCTAGACTGACTATATCCCATGCATATACAATCAGGTTATGTACAAACAACATGGAATAACTCACTGCAGGAAAACAACACACAAAATACAGTATTTGCATTACATATGGCAATGCTAAGTGTTTCAAGGTTTTGTTTTCATAATTCATTAAAATGTGTTTTGATACTGTCAATAGATCAAGGCAAATTATAACAATCTACACAAACTGTTTGCGCATACATAGGAACTCAAACTTAAATTAAAGGTGTGATTAAACATTAAATGAATCGCATATGAAGTCAATGACTTAGTCTTAGAAATAATTAGACAGAGCCTTTGATGGTACATTTTGGTCACAATAGCGCAGCAATAACTCAGATGACTGTCACAATATAAATTACCGGAATATGCAGTCAGTTAGTATATTTAACTAGCTCTATATTGAAAATAAATTAATTAAGCAGTGACTATCCCATTATTAGTACAAATATGCCCAGACAAAATATGTAGACTCTATATGGGGGCACCATAATGTCTTTGCCGCCAAACGAATGCGATACGACGCTCTTGGGTACGGAATGTCTTGGATACAAGTTGTCTTGTTACTGACGCTGCCTTCGAATTGAAATTCGTGAAATGCGCTACTGAGTCCAACAATATTTATCCATAATTACAAAAATCAAATAATACTACATATAAATATTGATTATCATTATAAAGGCATGTATAATTATCACCAACTTGTTTCACTTCTATTTTCACTCTTTGACTGAATGAATTTAAATAAAAATTATGATTGATGTCCGTTTGCATCTAGATCTAGATTAGAGTCTAGATCTAGACGGCTGCTAACACACTGACATTTTTTCTCCCGATGACTGGATTTCTTGACACTGAAATAGCACTGGCCATTAAGCCGAACCCCCAAAATAAGGGTCAAAATGTTAACACAAAGTCTCGAAAACTGAAAACATCCTTAGCTGAACTAAGGACTTCCTTGGTTTCCACTGAGTCTGTTTGATTGTGTGTGTCCTTAGTTTTCACACACACACACACACAACACACACACCATGGTTCCCACAGCCAAGGAAATATTTCCAGACAAAATTACCATTTCCAGGTAATATTTAAAGGTAATAAATCAAGATAGTTGTGAATCATATTTATTCAATGTATAATCAATTATTGAAATTTCTATGGTATAGCCTCTTTCTCACTCCTTATAACTGTCTGATCCACCAACATTGATCAAAATTTTAACTAACATGGGATATCAACACTATGTACCAGTACTCATTTTCTTCTATAATCAAAGTTTTCTTCTACAGGCATAATTCAAATTATTCACGGGATTTTTTATTCTAAGTGTATAATTATTACAAGCAATATTATTTCCAGAACATTTCCATATGCACACACACAGACACTCAACCAGACGTAATAAACATGTATAGGTTTAGGGATCTATAGGTTGTTTTTAACAGATGTATAAGTTTTAATTACCCTGTGGTGAGAATTGTCCTTCTAAAGCATCATATTTCTGACCAGAAACTGGTGAGGGAGCCCTTGAGGATTTTTGTGAAGGTGGCTCTGGAATGAATAAATCAAACACTTCATTAAACATTATAAGTACATATTGATACAGTGCAGGAAATAATAATCATATTATAGATTTAGGAATACAAACAAAAATAATATTAAACACTTTTACTGTCAGTTATCTGATAAATTGCATGTTTATAAAATAATCAATAAAATCATTAAAACAGTGATAAAAATAATCAATAAAATAATAAGAAAAAAATGCATATCTGTTTAGTTTTATTTTAAAAAAATTTCTGTTTATTTTACAATTTGTAAAATGCATTAACAATGCAACTACTTACTAACTAAATATATTTTAACAAGTTTATATTAATCAACTGAGCAGCTGCATAGATTTAAAATTTTTGAACTGCACTTCTAGTATCAAAATTAGACACTGTGAAGTTTGGAACAGAGAACTATATTCCAAATATTGGCCACATGTCAATTCTGAAAATTCCTTAAAACAATTTACTGGTCCAAAAATAGTTCAAAATCTTGACAAAAAAAGGTTTATGAAGAGTTTTTGTAATCCAACTATTGACTGATATCAAGGGAAAAAAACCTTGTAATGATAATGAGTTCCAATAAACAAAGCAATCAACTGTGTAACTTGATGAAAGGAAGTCCATGCCCAAAACACAAAATTTAACAGGTCAAACATCCTTGCCATATGCTACATTATAGATTTACTTGCATCAGCAGAAACCAATAGCACATTAAAACTATGTATGTTAGCAGCTCACAGCACAAAAAAACCTTACTGTCAGTAACTGTTTTCCAACATTCTTTCAGTACAACAACCATCAACCATAAATAGAACAATATAAATAATAAAGAGACACACAAATCAATAGACTGATCCCGCTACGCATGCGCATTTAGATCCCGGGCGAGTTGTTAAGTCAGAAAAAATATGCCAACCAGCTGGTAACATGAAAGTCAATGGGACTGTTTGAAACAAGATGGATTTCAACACTTGGTCTGAGTCAAGGGTATGGTCCATCTAGAACAAACTAACATATTTGGATATGTGAATCTATTCTGTATGTAATAGCATATTTTGATGTACAGGTACAGAGTACCCTAAAATATGATCTCATTGAAGGTGTTGTTAAAACAACAAATCAGATCTAGGCAATCTTTTTGGTCAAAGGTGCAAAAGGCTCACTATTTTTCATCAATTAAGCGATGAATCCAGCATTTACTAATTCTGAAATTTGTGTCTGTTAAAACATAAATAATCCTGCTGAAGAAGCAGCATGGCAGTTGTTTGAAAACTATGAATATACAGTATCATGTGATCACTGCTGCTGCCCACATCGAGTCACTGGGCAAAATGAAATGGGAACATGGCTTAACAAGCTCTGCCTTTATACAGCTATGTGTAAATGGGCTGGCTGATACGCTGCACATGTTTAATATTGAATGTAAACACGGGGAAATATAACACTTTTCTTACCTTTGTGAGATAACAAATTAAATACAGTTAGATCTAGGAAATATACAACACTGGACTGAACAAAATGTCCATTTGCTTTCATTGTTGAAAAAACGTGAGATGGTCATTTGCCTCATAATCCGAGATATTGCATGAGCAGCCACAGCGTTCTAACCTAACATCGAGCTTTGGTCATTTTCCGCTTGGTGTCTCAGTAATCATAGCGGGATCGGTCTATTGGCACAACTGAAAATAAGTTTCCACAGTGTGTACCTGAATTGTTGGGAGTCATGCCAGGGGTAGCAGAACTAGTCAAACCAGAAACTTGATGCGAATACTGACCATGTCCATGGTATGGCAGAGGTAACTCATTAGGTCTACCTGGTAATGACAGAACATTATAAACATATAGAAATATTTTGTTCTATTTATTGAAGTCACTCATGATCCGTTTGATAGGGAATGAGCACAATGATAAGAACACATGAGAAACAAATAATGTGGCAACAGCTGGATATCAACAGAAATCATATTTATAATACATAACATTCATACAAAGAGGTTGTTATTATCCAGCAGACATCAAATTTAAATCAATAATATTGGGACATATTAAAATACCTCATGAAAAAACGCTGATAACATGAGAAAATTTCAGAAACATAGATTAAAATAGCTAAAAAAAATTTCATTCATGAAGATTAATATTAGAGTACTTTTCTTTAAGTATTTATTTATATTCATGACATGAATGTTTAGCTAACAACACATCCAATTGCTTTCCAATACACCTAATGTGGTTTTACTTACTGTTAAACATCTGCGTTGTTTGAGGTCCTTGGATGGGGGGTGGCGGCCTGATTACTTGGCCACCAACAGGTGGTGCTGGCCTGACCGAAGCAGCTGTGGATACATTAGACTGCGGATAATAGGTTCCCACTGGCTGCGAAGGATTACTGATGGCACTGCCCGTTGATTGTACCTGATTTGATGTGACAGGCATTAATGGTACAATCTGAATGAGATGGTAACAAATAATGAACATCCGTTCTTTGGCTAATGATAATTACAGCATTACATTGGTTGTAATAAACATTATCATTGACATTGCTTGCAAACAGTCACACGCAGGGTCCATACACATTTTGACATCTCCGATTCCAGGACCTTCCAATGTCAAATTCCAGGACCGTTTCAAAGAATTCACGAACTTTTAACGCACAAAGATACACCCATATTTCAGAAGAAATGTAATGACTGAATTCCTGTATGCTTATGATTAAAAGCTATGACCATGCTAACTGTTGTCAAACTGTTCTGATAATCAAGCTCATCAAGGTATAAGATACTGATGAACAGTCTTTACACAAATCTATGAGCCAACTTTCAACGCTAAGTTCTTCATAGTCCGTACTTTTGTGTAGAGCAGACGGATGTACTAATCCATTGAAGAGATGTCTTTAATGATCTTCTCGTTCTAGACAAGTGGCCAGGGAGATAGGTGTCACTGTATTGATGTTTGTCATAATTAACCATCAATTTAACAATAGCTTCAGATTTTTCTTAGCTATCCCATCATGACAATAATTTTATAAATATTCCATCTAATTTTATGTGTGGTAATATCAATAAATCACTGTCTTCACATTAAAGCTCACTTATCCACTTTACTGTTACATACATTTCTGATCGATGTTCCACTGTCACAATCATTCATTAAGTGGTATTTAGTACTAGTGGCTGCTCACTAAGAACATTGATCCAGAATGACATAGGACAACATCATCATTAATCTTCTACATTTACAACTGTGAATGACAGCCACCACAAAAGTTATGTCCATGGTGTGGATTGAACATTGGTTACCTCATTCTCACACAAGAGAACATACTACATTAGTGTTGGACTTATAATACAAGTTAACATACAATATCTCAATGTATGGCTGTAAGTCACTCCATAGAACTACCATTTAATATCATAGAGAAAGCCGACAAGGCTATTACGATCGCAGTATGATTAGCTACATCAAAAATATATATTTCAGAAATGATGCAACAATCCTGGGGAAATATCTTTTGCTAACAACCAAGATTATTGGTGCCTTCTACCAAAGGGTTAATGAACCTCTTTTCCCTCAGCAACCTATAGGTAAATATTTGGTATACAAACACCAAGATTTAAATCTGTTTTAACACTAGTATATTGGAAACTCTACAAACTTATTTGATCAATAATCGACTCAGTCAGTCAAATTGTAAATCCTTTATAAATTTTATTGCCTTTTTAAATTAATAAACAATTACATGATTTACTTTGATCCCATAGTTAAAACCTAATTACATTAAGTGCCATGGTATTCATATAGATCACACAAGACTAAATTTGTACATTTAGTATTATTGAAGACTGAGGACATAATCTCAATCAGTAAGGTCAAGTAGTTCACCTGAATAGTGTAGGCAAGTCAGTATACTGTACAATTGATCATCATTCTATTCCATCTGTTCAGTGCCACATAAAACACTGCAGACTGATTTACAATACTTTTTAAGCACTAACAGAATACCAATATTTTTTTCTTACAGCTTTGTACAGAGTGAAATATCAATAAGAATCATTTCCACAAAACAAAAAATCACCCACAGTATTTGTTATGTGAGGTTTCAATCACTGTATCTTGCCCCTTGGTCAAAGGTTACTGTGTCATGCTAAAATGGACTGTTTTCAGTGTATGCGTCACAAAAACAGGACATCACATTAAAATTTTGTCTATTTTGTTAGATGTTGGTGAACTCACACAGTAAACCAATTTTAGTATCAAAATGCATCAAACCCAGATATGTCATTATTAAATGTTAAAACAAACCTGGTTTTGTCTGCTAACTGCATATTGTTGTTCTGGCTGATAGGAACCTGGGGCAGCTTGCACCTGACCATTCTGTTGGAGTAGTTGAACATTAACTGATCAGTCACTGAAAGAGTCTTCAATAATGCAAATGGCTAAAATCTAATCAATATTTCTAATTGAGACTATGATATAAATGTTTCTAGATTAACATCATTGTGTCATACATACCATAGGTATTGGTGGCCTCGTTGATCCATGTGGCAGACCATTGACCATTGCAGGCGTGCCACCTGGGCCATGATTCACCCCTGGCATGCTGGGAGAGGAACTGCTTCTGGGGATGCCGCCTTGCATCGGGCCAGCAGGCTGTCCCAGTGGTGGGGTGGCACTGGTCGGCTGCCACGAACCACTAGTCATGTGACCTGGAGGTCTAAATTGGGTTCCCGGTCGAGGTCCGGGTGGTTGCTGTCCCATACCAACACCATAGGGCGGTGCTTGGTTGGCTTGTGGAGCAGGAAATTGCTGAGCTGGCTGACCTGGATCACTGACATTTGTTGAAGTTTGCATTATACTGGCTTTTGGAGGACCTGACATTCCAAACTGATCAATGGATTGTCCTGTTATAATAATAACCTCCATGTATTAATATCAAATAGTATCAGTTGCTTAATAATACTAAGACAGTGAAAACCCATACAGAATCATCATAACACTGAACCAATTTAATTTATTCCAACAGGATAATCTGACCTTGCACAACTTGCATCTCTAGCAAATTATACTATACTGGATAATACACATTCCTTATCAAAGGAAGTGAATCAAATTTACCAAGACGCCATTATTGTAAGTAATATTACACACTATTAGTATTACAGTGCTGGTTCATTAAAATGTACTTGCGTTTTTAAATGCCTGGTAACATACAATCATCCAAGACATGAAAATTATCATGTGCTCATCTATAGCTAAGTTAGCTATACCTAACCTGTGCACATCTATATAAATAATGGTTAATCACAGAAGCAGTTTATTTTAGGTTATAGTTTTATACGTGTTTCATGTTTCCCCTGGGTAAAAAAGGAGTACCGGGCAGTACAAGTTAGTCATGGGGGTCCGACCTATTGCTTATCTTAGATAAGGAAAACTCTTATATGGAATCCACAAATTGCATACTGCATGCCGTTTGACACTTTGGGTATACCAAAGTATTAAACGGCATGCAGTATGCAATTTGTGCAATTCCATATAAAAGTTTTCCTGTATGCTTTCAGTCAAGACTTTCATGTCAATACAATAGAAATACAAAATGGATAGCAACCAAAAAAAAACACACACAACAGGTGCGTGTCAATTACTCTCCCAAAACATATTTATACATCAAAAATGCCAAAAAATATCTATAAAATTATTAGTAAAACAATACCTTGTTGTTAAATCCATAGAATGCTTATTCAGGAATATGCCGAAGATTTTCATGCCAAGAACATGGCTAATCAGTCCAAATTCCAACTTTTTCTGTTGGAAATGGAGCAACATAAGTTGTTACTGATTGGTACTGCATATAAAATTATGCAGTTAAAAAAAACTAATAACCAAAGAAAACACTGCTGGGGGGTGCATGACATAAACAGGAACCGGCTTCAACAAGGAACATACCATAATCTGGTCAATGAACTATAATTTGATGAGGAGAAATTCCAACAATACTGACCAGAGAATCTAAAATCCCGCCAAATCGTTCGTCCCGATGTCAAACACGGGATCCCCCTTCCATTTTTTAAAAGAAGTTGATGTACGAATCACTACTTAGAGCGATTCAGTTTGCCACAACCACACTGATCCCCAGCCGAAGGACAAATCATACAGTGACATACGTGGCCATGTTGGCGGTCACACAGCAAAACTAAAATTTATTATTTTCATGTGATTTGGATGTATAATTTGATAATGGTTGGTTCCCAAATGGCATAATTCACTTTAGTGCACATGGTAGGCTAAATGGGCCGAAAGACATCCAAAGGTAATGAATCAAAGTAAAAGATGAAACACGCTTCAGATATGCCCACGCTGAGATTCGAACACAGGTGGTAGTGATCTGTGATCCAACATGCTACTAGACAGCGATTTCGACATATTTGCAGCGAGGCGGTGTAAAAAAAATCAGCCTTGCTCGTTATATAGATGGGGAAACCCTGCATTATATTACTACATTACAAACATGCTTCAGAAGTATGTTTTACCGAATGAGCTATTCTTTAACTCTCCAACTGCCAACGTGGCCACTAAAACAAAAGTGATGTTGGCGTTTCTTGAAAGTGAATGGCCTGGTGAACAAAACACAGATAAATTGAACAATGAGGTATTTGTTATGTCTTTCTACGGATATTTTAACATGCAGCTCATTGATTAACAATAAAGATATATGGCAGCCAATCCAACAAGCTGCTCACAGCTGCTTCACACAAAACACGACTATTACGCATAAAAAATAATATTTATAAAAAACAGCCAACACTTAAATCCAGCTGTTAAAAGTCAAATATGTACCAATTTAAAAACAGCCTTTTATGAAATAACACGTAATACTTTGATAAAATCACAAGCCTTTGTGATCACATACATATAGGTGGATGTTATGACATTGCTGGCAGTAGTTATGTTATCCCACTCATTTGGATAATATCTACCTGGTTCTCAGCAACAGATTCATATATATATATATATATATAGGCTGTTCATTTAGTTTTAGAGTAGGAGGATACTGAACTAGAGTAGTAGGAGAACATATTTAGCAGGCCAAGCTTAAACCAAGGAGGTGTAATTTCGCTGGACCCACAGTAGCCGGCACTGCAATGGAAGTGGCCGGGAAAATTCACCAAGTGCTGGCTTATAATGACATGCCTGTATATATATATATATATATATATATATATATATAAAGAAAGTGAATGTGTGTGCGTGTTTGTATGTATGTTTGCAAGTCTTAAATAGCAGTGAATCTGACATTAGTTGGGACTATGATAACCCTTAGTTACATGCACCGAAGCCCCAATTAGCTGAGTGTTTTTTAAGCTTTCTTTGAACACGTTAGATGTCAGATGGGGATATTAACCTTTAAAAAAAAGGTTCATGGACTGAGAAAATGTGCTGGTCACACACACACACAAGGGAATGTGTGTGTTTGTCTGTGTGTTCACAAAACAATCTGACAAGAGTCTTAAATGGCAGTGAGTATGACATTTGTTGGGACTATGATGTTGGTGATGAACACTATGTTGGCAACAGCCATGTCATTGGTGTCCACCATGTTTGCAGCATCCATCAAATCGCTCCCCCCCCATGTAATGAAGATCAAATCCACGTCAACAAAAATGAAATGGCTTCCTATAAAAGACCTCATCCTATGTTCTAATTGGAAGACAAGCAATTAATTTTACATCTAAATTTGGGACGCCATTTTCATTGATAATTGCTTCAGCAGTAAAACAGATTTCATTGGGCAATGGAATCAAATTTCTTTTGTTTGAGAAATCATTAACGTTGTCCAAATCTCTTCCTTCATGACAAAAAAAAGATTCATAATCAAATTCTCCATGTCCAATCCATTCACCCAAGACAAACAATTCTAAACCCTTAGTTATATGGGCCAAATGCCAAAGTAGCCATCTAAAGGGAAAAGGCATAAGTCTGCACAGAGCACAGGTTTTAAGCTTGTATAAGTATAATTTCTGATAATATTGGAAGCTAAGATGGCTTAGAAATATGATCGAATAACAAGTGAAGTGATATCCTAGTTAATCATAGTTCTATTATAACAAGGTCCAGTATACCACAGATACAGATGGTATTTATTGGCATCAAATAACTGTTTCAATATATATATAATGTTAAAAAAGAAGATGTAATGCCGGATGCTTGGCTCATGATTATTTCAATTGAAGATATTAAATGCTTCCGTATGAAAACTTAAACAATATTATTACAGCTTTCACAACCTAAAACACTGGTGATGCTCACCAATTACCAAATGTGTCAAATAGTTCAGCTAACCCATAGAAGCGAATATTTAATATTAGAGAAAGATTTCAGGTGATAGCAAGACTACAGCAATTGTAAACATAAGTCAAAGTATCTTGTGATAATGTTCCCAATCCACCCCCTAACAAAAATAAGACTGGGCATGACCATCTTATTTACACAAAGTTCGTATCATAATGGGGTCACGGAATTTATCGTAGAAATAAACTTCCATTCAATGACCAATATAATATCATCATTCTAACTGGATTAAAACAATTCTCATGATATCAAACGGAGAAAATGATCTGACAAAAGATCTTTTTTAAATATCTAGCTTTATGATGTCTAAGAGGGTTAACACTGTTCCAGAAGCATTTTACAGTCATTTGAAGCATGTTTGTTTGTTATAAGGTTTTACTAATTATACTAATATTTGTTTATGATGTAGACAATATAATTGGATTGTTTCCCCAAATGTAGTTGCTAAAATGTTTCAAGTGGAATTCTTGTGACTATGAGATTGTGTCTTGCGGATGTTGTCTTAAGATAATTCAAGAGGCCAGCCAGTTGATAATTAATTATCTAAGAATTATGAAGTGTAGGTACTGCAGGCTATTATTTTCTTCACCTTGATTTAAAATTTTCAGGACTAACACAAATATGCTCACACAAATTATAGATGTCAAAATATGAACATGATTGACTACACATTAAATAATCCAGTTCAAAATGTGGGTCAATTGACTATTAATCATTAATGATCGATAGGCACTGCCATTTTGAAACCGGTTATAACAATGTAAACAGTGGTCATGTATTTTTGGAACAAGAGCTTATTTATGAATATTACAGTATGGTGGGTTCAAACAGCTTCATATATTACTGAAATGGCTAAAGAAAACTATAAAGTAAAATTCCTCAAGATGATTGCTTTATACTTTTGTATTAAAAGATTTACTAAGCTGTCAGATTTGTGTCAATGAACCGATAACTGCATCAGCTAGTAGTGGTTAGGTTCAGTATGGGGCAAGGACAAGAGGATGCCTACGCCAGAGCATCTCTGACCTGACATAATCATTGTGCTATCTGAGGTCAGATCACTTGACTTTTTATTGATTACAATCACTGTGTGGATGGATCTCTTCTAAATGGTATTACAGAATTAAAATATGTAAATTGCTTTCCGAGTGATTCCAGTACATACTTAAATACAAATCGTAGCTGAAATGAGATATTTTCTGGTAACACATTTGCATTACCGTTGTATGAGAAAAATTCCAGTATATTATATAAAACTGAAGAATAAGACAATATGAAGGACACCACTCAGGTTTCTACATATAAACAAAGAACTACATTCACATCTGATATCATAATAAATATAACGGTGTATGTGTTGTTTAATGAAATATCAGTTGGAAAACTTACTGGAGTTCATACAGTGTTGACATAGAAAAATAGCATTATCAATTAGCAAAAAATAAAAATTTATTCACTCATCATAATAATGTAGTTTATCGTAGGTACAATTACTGAAAGGTGACACTGACATAGAGTTAATGGTATGGATACATAATCACATACATAAAAGAACTGCTTATAGAATTCAGTTAACATGAGTGAGCTCCAGTTCAAAGCTTTAGAAAATGGAGGATGTTGTCATAAATGGTGGGAAATAGTGAATCTGATAGTTACAAATCAGACTGTGAGGTTATCTTAAAGGTTTTAAGTCCAAATCAAGTTAAGGAGTGTTTACCATCAGATCATCATACATATGACATACAGACTGATGTCAGATATTTCCCCAAGAAATTACCTGGTGATGCTGGTACTGGTGATGTTCTGCTTAATGATGATTGTAAGTAAGCTATATATATATATATATATATATATATATATATATATATACTGAAATGGCCAACACAATCTACATCCAAACAAGATCAAAACTTTATTTTACTCAAATAGAGAAAATATGCATGCCTGACTGTCAGATAAAAATAATGATACAGATGACATATATTTTTTCAAATGTCTCTCAACTAATTGCTCCTCCAAATTTGAGTCAACATCCATGCAACCTTCACGTCCAACCCCCCAGCTTCATGACAAACCATGCAACCTCAGGGTCTTTGCTACCCACTCTGATTTATATAATATTGCCGGGTTCAGCTGGGTTAATGTTATATGACATCAATGGTCTTCTGTGCAGCCAATAATCCTCATCTACGCTTTGTTTTCTTGCATTCCCTTTGAGAGTTTCTTGGCTGTTTTTGGTGGGTGGGGTGAGATACTGAGAAAAAAAGCTGCATAAATCTAAGATTCCATGCACACAGTATGCAGCAAAAATGGAAAAGTATGGAAATAGACGAAAGCACTTCCATATGTCGCAATGCTGCAAACAAATTTGTCCTGCAGTTGCAAATGGATGTGGATTCAGCAAACTGAACCGCTCCACGTAGGGAATCCAGAACATGACGTCAGGGACATGTGATTTCTGAACAATATAGGCAGGTTTCAAAATGAAAGAAAACAATTTTCTTCTGGATACTATAACATTGGAGCAAACTATTCTTTGGTCAACCTAAAGTATTGTTGGAATATCTCCCCATCAAACTGTAGCTCCGTTGACCAGATTATGTACCTACAAAAGTATGATGTTTACTTTGCTTATTATGTTTCCATAGTTTTTACCTGCGATGTCATCATGATTAGCCATGTTCTTAGCATGATAATCTTCGGCAAAAGATACTAAAAACACAAATTGCAGCTGTACATCTTAACTTAATTCAGCGCTTCAAAAACAGATCATCCTGAATGTTTGTGACAATGTCAATTAATTTGTAACTGTCAGCATAGGAGAGAAATCCCATTGGGCGAGAGAGTTTTTCCGTGTGTAAATTATTTGACGTGAGCCAATGACTAACAGCACTATTTCAGCATACAAACAGCTGACGAAAAGTATACAGTGTGTAATCGTATGAAGCCCTAAAGTATGGTGGCCATACGGGCTAGTATTGGGGATTAAATGACCACCCCTATCAAGAAATAATCATCATGATCAAGTTGGTGACCATTGAGGTTGCCAGTAAGGTAGCTTTTAAGGTAACTGTTCACTTGGTGCAGCACTGTTTTCACAATATTCAGTGAGGTTGGCTAATGAGATACTGAAAACAACATACAAATCCTACTATTTATATTTAGTATGAAATAAATAGGCAGATATCTGCCTTTGTTCTCACCAGATTGGCTCCACATATATGAAAAAAAATGAGTCTGAAAACCGGAGTTTTACAAAGAATATTCAAGAGACCCTGTTTATAATGGTAGGTATATGGGAGATCCCAGAGAACAATGTTTGTTTAAAATTATTAATTGCCTGTTAACATCAATGACATGCAGTTAAAATGAAAAGGAAGTATATTTTCTATTACTAGTATCAGGTATTCCATCCAAAAACAGTCAATCGCAAACAACTTCTGATAATTGGGAGTAATTTGCAGATTATTACAAGGCGTTTTCAGTGTTGTTGATCCATAAGTCTGTCAAACCACATGCCACTCGGGGGCTGGCAGAGGCAGTTTAGCAAGGTCTCATATAAAAGCATATATTCAGACATTATTTGCATCTGTACTGGTATGTTTTCCCTGCTGGTCAACATTGAGCAGTGAAAATTACAAACATGATCCCACACACATGTGGATGTCTGCCACATGCCATTTATCATGACTTGTTGCAGTGAATGACAGTTGGTCTGTGTTTTAAAATTTGTCATGATAAAACTGCAGAGTTTACTGGTATAATGTAATGCGTGTCATGTTGATATTGGGAAGTTTTTTACATGTACATATTGGTGTCTGGATAGATCTGGAAGGTAGAGCACTAGTGATCGACCTCCCCTGGAGTCGGGACAACGTTCCCAGCTAATGTTTGTCTGGATCTGGCAACTGAGCCATTTGCAACCCTGATGTAACATGATCCTGTATTTAGAAACTGTCAAGCACTACAAGGCAAGATTAAACTTTAATTTATTTCAAGTTAATCATGAGATAGCTCTCCAAATAACTTGTGTTGGCTTCTAAATGGAATTGTACTATATAAAATTAGATGTGCTGCTATAACTTTATTAAAAATTCTAATTTGGAATGGGTAAATATTCTTTATTTTCAAAATGAATGGAAATATTATATATGAAACAAAGTGAAGATGATTTTTTGTATGCAAAACAATGATCAGTTACTTGACTAATGTTAAGATTTTGAGACAATTTCCTTTGAGGTGACATATGTGCATGGAGAACAACAAATCTGTGCCTACACGAGTAGAAAGAGTATTAAGTATTGGACAACAAACTCACATATACAAAATTACACTAGTACCTTCCCTGCAGTTTCTGTTACTATGACTTAGCTAATATACTCAAAACCTAGTTGTGTTCATTAATCATATATTAAGATTTTTATTATGTGCTCTCACTGATAGAAAACCATAAATTCCTCACTCCCTAGCCAACTACAATCCCCAAATCAAAATAAACAGGGTACATACAGAAAATGCTTAGACACTCCAATATCAAAAGCAGATAGATCTGTGCACATGCACTTAAATTTATCCACAAGGTAACTCCTGCTCACAATGATGAAACTTAGCTTTTTGCGCCCTTTAATTTCTACTAAATATGCATATTTTAGTTTAGGTGAAATTAAAGCACTTTCTTTGATAAAAGTAGGTAGTTATCATGAATAACCACTGTAAGGGGTTGATTATTATACCACCAATGGTAATGTAATAGATCCAGAACTTATGTTAAAAACAGTTCACTATTTAATACAAATGTTTAGCCCATATAGTTTTAAAAGTAAAATATAACTACTTTTATCACATATAGGTTATAAAATGATAATGATGTTCATTTAGCATTTTGGCATGTTCATGATAATCATCATGATCTTCCCACCAACATTCAAGTCCCCCATTAGATTTAGTCTACTAGGACTAAACTTCTAAACTAAAGCCTCCAGAAACATTGCTTTACGTGGAACCGATGATGGTTACACAGACACTGCACAGCTGTATATTATAAATGGCAATCAGAATCAAAAAGGATTTTAACTACTGATAGCCAAATTGCAGCATCCATAATTTTCATGGATTTAATCATCATGATCATGATGATGATTTATCAATATGTCATATGATTATGAATATCATCATGAAAATGTGAGGCTCCCCTTATTAACCCACTACAAATATAGGATGGGTAATTATTGTGTACATATTGGTTAAATCACGGATTCAGAGTTTCATATATTTTACCTAGCTGTGAGTAACTTCCAGGAACACTGGCACTTGGCTGTGAATTCCGGTCATCTGTCCAATTGCTAGGGTCGGCCATTGATAATTTTCAGTGCTTGTCAACAGCGTTCAGACAAAGTTATACGCTCTACACACCACTTCGAATGTTTCCTACACGATAAATAATTGAGACATGTGGTGATTGTATTCGTCGCTAATCCGGCTCAAATATAACCAGCGATTACTAATATTTTGCGATGTAATAAACACTGAGACATCGGTAAAGTAGACCCTACCACCGGAAGTGGTACATTTCCACGCATGCGTATTTTGTTTCGACGTGGCATCCTCGTGGGCACGAGATGGCGCCACATAACTTTGACAGCGGGAAACGAATATTTAGTTCCTCTGACCAAATTAGCATCTGATATTCAATACGATGCGGCAGAGATAGAGAGTGGCATATATCTATTTTGTGTGATTTTACGTCAGTGATTGAACTAGTAATTTGGAGCTAAGTTATCGTGGTTAACATCCACAAACAGGCTACTGCATGGTGTCTACTGCCAGTACTGGTCTTTTATGTGTTCACTGGGTAGCGGGGATATAGTCATATATCTATTATATAAACAAAGGGCGTGTCCAGGAATTCGTGAAATAGGCATACCATTACGGCTTTAGAACTAATATTTAAAGATACAGAGCTGCAAATAAGTCTTTTATTATTGAAACGCCATCATGTTGGTACAATGTATTACTAATTCTGAACTGATTCTATTCTTAAAGAACGATTTCGATAACTGTCTATAATATTATAGTATATATATATATATATATATATATATCTTTGAAGAGACACGTAAAACTCTCACGTAAACCTATGTTGAATCCATCATTAAGATACAACCATCTGATACATAAAATGTAAAATGTTCATAATAATTTGTTATAGTTTTATGACGTACCGGTGTATAGTGGTTTTATTTAAATAAAGGTCATTTGACCCGGCCCGCCTGCTCTCAAGTAGAAACCCGGATGTTTCCAATGCCAGTGACAAATCCGTATAAACACCTGAGTTTCCTAGCTCTTTGTGTCATTGTAGGCCTACCATGCAATATCTGACCCTGGTATTTTTTGTTTGTCCACCCCCACATTTGGTTTCTTTACAAAACCATTGGTGCACGTGTAGCTATATCGGCGAATGCAATAATGCAGAGTTTTATGAGCTAGTACTTAATGCATTGTACTCATCACCACTGTGTCGCCATGCAATGGGAAAAATTCATTTTTTCACCAGTTATTAACCAGTTATTAATTATTGTATAGTATAGCTTATCATGGATGTATAGTGTTTTGGAATAAACTTATTGATTGGTTGATTGATTGAATTACATACTGTAAGCCGGCGCTATTGCTGCTGTTGGATCACGCGGTTCGATCGTATAACACACACTCAAATAGTAACTGAACTGACAAACATATGTTTCAGGTTAACTGAGCAATTAAGTTCCTACCCACTTTCCGATGGATGCCAGATGTCCAACCTGTTACTATACGTGGTACTGATCCTGAATTATCAATATCCTTTTGCCCAATGTGTGTGTATATATATATATATATATATATATATATATATATATAACTCCAACATAGTTAAATTAAAATATACACAGATGGAGGGAATTATAATCGTCAGGGATATCTGGAACATATGATCTCGGATAATCCTAATGATTTTACCACAGAATTATGCTGAATCTTTCACCAACTGTACGTCTCAGCCTAATTAATTAATTAATTAAGAACCTTATATACGAACATGTATTAAAGTGGACTAGCTGAATTATCTACAAGTATTTTCTGCTTACGCTACATATCAGTAACATACCGTAACAAACGTGAAGGTCCTCAACGAACAAAAAAGATCTTCAAAGAATATATCTAAGTATTCCTATTCATGATCGTAATGTGTACTGATGCTGGGTATAATGGTATTTTAATGGCCAATTAAAGATAACAGGATCAGTCAATTGAGACGATTGTCTATCCTCTAGTTCTCTGGAGCATTTCCGTTTAACATAATTTAATCCAATACAGTGAGCGTTTCTATCGAATTAGAATTCCAAGTAACCACGCCTTGATCCATCTGATGGACTAAAACGTATCATAACGTTTTAAATCCAAGAACAAATCGGAGATAAAAAGTTCGGCCGACAACATTAGAATATCGAGGCGACTTAAAATTATAAGCCGATGTTCAATAACTGTATTGGATTTGTCGTTTTAAAGACGCAAATCGTGTGGCCACGAGCCTATCAACTCCACTTTGACCGTTTACTGAGTCCTCATGAAAGGTTTTGGGAAGGCTTCTTTCTACGGCTATACGAACATTACTTGATAGACATAATACAAATGAACGCCTAAGTACACACCCCGTACACCAAATGCTGTAGACGAATGACAATAATGTCACTCAGACTGTATTAGGACATTGCGAAAATCGGGCAGATGAGTGGGCATTTACAGTCAAGGGCCGAATTGAGTTTTTTAGGAACGATCTCCATGCTGCAGGTTGTATTTATCATGCAAAATGTAGCACAAACTTTAGAACTGGGCGAGACATCCCTGAGAAATTTAGAACAGGGCCAGCAGTAAAACGAAAGAGATTGGGTCGACCTAAGAATGAAGACCAGCAGCAGGATTTTTTAAGAATGTGTGACTATCTAGAAATAAATGACGAAGACCAGTTGACAATATTGGATCTTGTGAGCAAAATGAGAGGCTATTTATTTGAGGATAGTTCTGCTCCATATGGGAACCAATACCTCAAGGAAAATGTGAAAGGGCACTATGGTGATTCAATATATGTAGCTGAAGGAGACGGCCTTAATAACATTGTCACAATGAGAGAAAAACATCCAAAATACTATGTGATTACTTCAAAAGCGTTCTATCATCAAAACGGCCACAAAGTTGATGAAGAGTGATATCAAGACCAATGTTCCACCAGTCACCCGCCATCGCAAAGTCTTAAGCTAGGTCCCGCTCTGGACTACCTCCCAATGTCCCTTCGGTCCATGCTGAATTTCATGCTTGTTGGTGTGGACAAAGATGCGTCCATCGGTCATTCAATTGTACAAGCTGTTTCGCCGCGTGCTGTTGTGGCTCCATTGCAAATCGGACTTGCATCCCAACCCCACTACCTGTATAAGCCCACATTATCCACGGTGGGGTTTTGTTCATCCTAAGCAGAGGTATAGAGATTTTAAAAGATGCGTTAGGAGGACCATTGCCTGATATGGTGGTGTTTGGAGCTGACAGGGTCGATCATAATATTTTAACTATCGATTGAAAAGGAACCTTTCACGGCATCGATATGATAGTGGCAACAACATCTGAGGTAAAACGCAGCCATGTTGTCACAAGAAAAAATGTGTCTCTCCTGAAGGTTAAAGAAATGGTGCAAGTTATCATAATTGATTATGGCTTTTCAAACTATGTTCCTCGCCATTTCATGTTTGAAATCTTACCTAAGTTGTATTGCGTAACACCAATTGTGGACATTCTATGGGAGCTTTCATTGTGTTTTCATCAACAAGTGCCCAATTGCCAAGGAATAATGCACACAATTCACAAGGGGTTTCAAACAACCAGGCTAGTCCTCTGTCACATTTTTGCCAATGATAGACATGTATCATGGGGACCCAACGTGCATTCGTTCAACCCTTACGTATATTTGTAGTCTGGTTGAGAAAAACAATATCTCACCAATTATTACCTTTGACTAACCCTTATTTTGGAAGGCATCGGAAATCATTCACAATGCACCAAAGGATAGCTCACTGAAAGCAATCTGGTTGATGTTAGGTAGTTTGCACACACTGATGAATGTACTTGGTGCCATTGGTACCCTCATGGAAGGCACTATTCTGGTAAATATTAGAGGTCATCTTCTTCTAGAGAAATGCTTAAATGAGATGCGGGTTTCTGAAGTGATGGGCCAAAATTCTGAATTCACAGCTTTAGTAGATGCATGCGAAGAAACCTATACCTCATTGTTAGCAGGAGCTCAAATTTCAGAATCCATCCTATCCGAGCAGAACGTCAAAGAGGAGAAAATATTGGTAGAGAAAAACCTTTGCCTTAGCGAAAGATCACACATGAATAAGCTGTGGCTTTCCTATCTGAAGATGGTAAAAGTTGCGAGAATACTTGTCTTGGAAGATAGAACGGGGTCCTGGTCTACGCATCTTTCGTCTATTGTTGAATGTTTACCCGTGTTTGCAGCAGCAGGCCATTTTGATTACTTGAAATCAGCTTACCTATACCTTCAAAGTATGAAGGATCTTGAAACCAGAAATTCGGCAGTATTCAGAAAATTTCAGAATGGATTCCATGTGATTCGTAGAACAGATCAATTTTGGGCTGGACTTGGTGCAGATCTTGTAATAGAGCAGACAATAATGAGGTCACTCAAGTCCACAGGTAGTCTAACAGAGGCAGTGGTATGACCGAAGAACAGCGCAGCCTGTGGACAATGCCATCACCAGTATGTTCTGAATACAACATTGCTCTGCAACACAAAGAAGTAACAGAAGCAAGAACGAAGAGGGACCAGTCAGACTTAGCAAAACTTGGAGAAAAGCTGGAGGTATGCAATCAATTTTCGGCAGGTGATCCCAGTTTGCGTAACATTACCACAGGAGTAGTGGCTGATGACAACGTCGAGTTTTGTACAGTGGGACAGAAAATTATTGATAAACTTGTCATGTGTGCCAGCTCTGCAACCCCACACCGTCTACTGAAAGTTGTCCATTGCAATTGTCAAACTGCGTGTACCTCAAGACCTTGTACTTGTCGAAGATATGGGTTACCGTGTACGTCAGCGTGTGGACAGGATCAAGTTGAATCATGTGAAAACCTTTTCAACCCATCACCAGACATGGATTCTGACCTCGATGACACTGATAACTGTGATATATACTTACAATACCAGTACCGTATTCTCCCAATGCATTGGCATCACACAACGTCAATTTGGCGTCACATGACGTCACGTTACATGACGTAAGATTGTTTTCAATGTAGAAAGATCTGAATAAGGATATTTCACATGTGTATTATTGACAACTTTGCAAACACAAATTGATTTAAAATCTAAATTAGTTACATATGACATCATGACGTGATTTTGACGTCATATTGACGTCATAGGATATTGTAAATATGCTTATTAGGTATTTTGGTATTACGTTTCTATATGTTGGTAATACATTTATGGGGTGTAAATTGAAGCATAAAAAGGTTTTCTGTACATTGAAATTTTTAGGGCCGCCATTTTGAAATTATACAAATTAACCTCTTTTCCGGGGTCCAATATTGGGAGACTTTTTTCTGGTATTATTCATGATCCACAAAAAACCTTTTATTGCAATTTTCTTGGGTCAGATCATATCAACATTGACCTGACTAACTCCAGTAATTTGGAAACTAAGTTTGAAACAAATTTATCATATTTCTAGAAATACGATTTAACATATTATCGTTTTGTGTGACATACATGGATTCAAAAAGTGCAATAGCCTTTTAATTATCGATCAAATCCTTTATTAGGTTTTTAGACCTTTTACTTGGGGTGTCCTTATACAGCCCCCTCGAATGGCTTCTGCTCTCTCTCTCTCTCTCTCTCTCTCTCTCTCTCTCTTTTATATATATATATATATATATATATATATATATATATTTTCATTAATAACATGTTGTTTGTATATATTCATTACGTATAAATTAAGGCTGGTACCTTTATAATAATAATAATGTATATTTAATAAAGCGCCCCTACTAGCAGGAGCCATTCAAAGGCGCTGTACAAATAATATGTAATATAATAATACCCCAAATAATGTCTGCAAAACCCTGTAATGATTTAAAAGATAATAATTATTTATCTGTGAAAGCGACCTTAAATAGGTGTGTTTTTAGAAAAGACTTAAAATTTCCAAGAGACGACGCATTTCTAATATTTGCCGGCAACTTATTCCACAAAGTGGGGGCTGCAACACTAAACGCACAATCACCATATGACTTGAGCCGAGACACTGCCACCTGCAATAGTATCTGACTGAATGACCTGAGTTTTCGGGATGACTTTCTAATGGAAGCCAGTTCACACAGGTATTCTGGTGCCCTATCATTAATAGATTTATAAGTTATTAACAGAATCTTAAAATGGATACGCTGTCTAACAGGTAGCCAATGTAGTTTTTGAAGAATTGGGGTGATATGATCATATTTTCTAGTATTTGTTACAATGCCAGTTGCACTATTCTGAATTCGCTGAAGGCGATTAATGTTATAATCAGGTATGCCATATAACAGGGAGTTACAATAGTCTATACGAGATGTAACAAAGGCACGAACTACAGTTACAAGTGATTCTTGTGTCAAGAATGTTTTTAAACAGTGGATGTTCTTAAGATGGTAGTAGGCAGCTCGGCATACTGATGTGACATGTTCATGCATGTTAATACATTGGTCAAAAATAACCCCTAGATTTTTTACTGACCCATTAGGGGTAATCGAATATGCACCCATCTGTAATGCTGGTGTCTTTAGGGATTTAACACAATGTGGTGATGCCAAATTTAAAATATTTGTTTTATTATCATTAAGTTTTAGAAGATTTTGAGTCATCCATAGCCGAATATCGGCAATACAATGTTCTAAATTCTTCAAGGAAGAGGAGAAATTTAACTCATTGTCAGGATCCAGTGATATATACAGCTGTGTGTCATCAGCATACAAGTGATATTTAACCACATATCGCTGCGCAATGATCCCAAGAGGACGGGTATACATTGTGAAAACCAGAGGACCAAGAACTGAACCCTGTGGTACACCAGATAACAAAAACTGAATGTCAGATAAAATACCATGAACAGACACTCTCTGGGAGCGTTGTTCCATATAGGACCTAAACCATTCACGTACTTTACCTGAAAGACCAAACATGTCTTTTAACCTAGAGAAAAGTACATTATGGTCAACTGTATCAAATGCAGCAGACAGGTCCAGAGGAACAAGTATTACTGGCTTACCTTGATCAATTGACATCATAATATCACTTTTCACTCGAACCAAGGCTGTTTCAGTGCTGTGACCACTTTTATAGGCAGACTCTAGTGATTCATTAAGGTTATTATTGATTAAATATTTGTTTAGATGGAAAGCAACTGCCTTTTCTATAACTTTAGATAAAAATGTAAGATTTGAAACAGGTCTGTAATTGTTTAGAATATTACAGTCCATAGTGTGATTTTTTATTAATGGTTTTACAAGGGCAGCTTTCATGGATCTTGGGAAAACACCCAGAGATAATGATTTATTAACTATATTTGTAATTGGGTTTATCAGAACATCCAGACAATCTTTCACAAGCCATGTAGGCATAGGGTCAACTGCACAGAAAGCATTAGATGACTTTTTCAGCAACTGTCTGATATCAGTCTCTGTAAAAGGCTAAAATGTATCCATCATGGATATGCAGGACTCTTCTACCAATGACTTACCCTGTGATAAGGTGCTGGACTGGAACCCACTATGTATATTTAATATTTTTGGACAGAAGAAGTTATTAAAACAATGGGCCATATCTTTATCTGAGTTGATATTATTTGGGAGGACAGTTTGACTTTTATGTAATACTTTATTCACAACACTGAAAACAGTCCTTTGATTTCCCTTGGATGTTTTGATATTTAATGGTTTTTTTTATTTAACAAACATATACATAGATAGAAATGTCTTAGTATTAACCTTCATACGATTATATACCTGTCAGAGAGCGTATCCATTTCAAGATTTTACTAACAACTTGACATATAACACCTGAATATCTATGGATTGGCTGATGTCCATTAGAAAGTCATCCTGGAAACTCAGGTCATCCATGCAATCATGCAGATACTATTGGAGGTGCCTAGTGTCTCGGCTCAAGTCATATTGCGATTATGTATTTAGTGTTGCATCCTGTACTTTGGGGGAATAGATTGCCGGTGGATATTAGAAATGCGTCGTCTCTTGAAAATTTAAATCAATTATAAAAAGACACCTGCTCAAGAATGCTTTACAGATAAATAAGGTTTGTCGTTCAAAACACTTAATAGGTTTTTCCATACATATTATTTCAGGTATCACTGTACAGCGCCTTTGAATGTCTTCTGCTAGTAATGGCGCTTTAATAATTAAATATACATTATTATTTATTATAATTAGTGTTATATGTTTGGCGAAATTATAACAACAATCAATCATATTGTGTAGATATATAACTGGATATATACACATTCAAAACATAACACCATCTATACATACATATAAAATGTTTGATAAAAATATGATTAATGTTAAAACCAGGTTTCAGAGTTGTCATAGTGACGCAGTTAATCTAGATAAAGATAAAAGATGCTAGGGAGGTGAATGGATGTCACAGTACCGTTGTATATCATAAATACACATAACAAATTACATATTTTCAACCAGAATGATAATTAAATAAGTAATCATCATTAAAAATGTAACATGGTAATATTTAGGCGCACACGCATGCGCGCGCGCATATATATATATATATATATATATATATATATGGTATACGTACATAAACCACCCCGAACAAAAACTACCCGGATAAAAACTCACGCTATGGTTATATTCATTGTCATAACACAAAATAACATCGCCAGTTTATATACTCTTATTTGCAATTTTGTATCATTTTACATCAGACATGCATACACAGGACACATGCACTCATTATCCAGTCAAAAATTATATACATATTTCAAATATCAATTTTGATTCACTTCCACCGAATGCAGTGTCCTTCTGCTGCAGTTGTGCTGTGAAACGATCGACTCGCTTTCTGAGTGGTTGTCTACGGGAATCAAGAAGAATGGCAACCTGAACGTTGTCCTGATTTTTTCGAAGATTGTGAATGGTCTTCACTATGCTGGGATGAGAACAGCCAACGAGTGATCGGAACGAGATGTTCCAGGATTCACATATGTTGTTTGTTCTGGATCCGCCACAGAGGGTTACATTGTGAACATTCCACATTTCGGAAGGAAATAATGGTGCTATGCGACGCATTTTCAGGGGAGGCATCACACCATCTGGACCGAATGGGCGCTGGATTCTGCGATAGGAGCCAGAAGCATACGTTGCGTCGAAGTAATCAATGAGAGGTTCAAGGCCTTCTGGTGTGTGTGCAGATTTTCAGCATAATTTAATTGCAATGGATTTTAGGCTTCCTTTCTTCACGAATTCTCATTCACTACAATTACATCCTTATAGTTTAACTACAAAAAAGTTGCTTCACTTTTAGGTTTACTTGATCGCATTTTGCGTGGCTTCTCTTTCAACCAAATAGTATGTGTTTCTTTTATATTTTATCACACATTTTCATGTACATACAAACAGACACAATAGCCATACATTTTCAATTACATTTACTAACAAATGATGAATATTGTATACAAAACCATAAGATACAAGAAAATATAGCTGCAATTTTTTTTGTCCATTTCCTTGTTAAGGGGGGGGATTTATGTCGGATTAAAAAAAATCCAGGTGGTTTTTATCCGAGTGGTTTTCATCCGGAGGGAGGAGAGTTGGTCCTACATTCGATATATATATATATATATATATATATATAATCTATTAAATATTTTATTGTGCAGTTGGTTTATATATATATATATATATATATATATATATATATTATTGTCGGTGCTTGGCATCTTATCCTCTCTTTCTGGATTCAGAAAATTCCTTGAAAAGGCAAC
Source organism: Paralvinella palmiformis (assembly GCA_025642065.1). Lineage (NCBI taxonomy): Eukaryota > Metazoa > Annelida > Polychaeta > Terebellida > Alvinellidae > Paralvinella > Paralvinella palmiformis. The sequence goes on from JAODUP010000364.1 coordinate 129,165, forward strand.
TCCCCCTTAATCTTCCGACGAATAAAGGATGGTTATGAATCCTCTGGCGATTGTTTTTGGTACTAGGAAGCTTAGAATTTTGACAGCTGAGAACTTATTTTGACCATCATATGATTCTATGCATGTGATATGATTACTAGTTAAACCTATCAAAATGGAATTGCATGATATATATTACAACAAACCGGAATATATTGAAACGGTACGAAGGAACATGAATTGTTAATTAATTGGAAAGTATGGGCGACAATAAAGGAATCCGTCGATAAATTTTACGGATATTATTATTACTCATTTAAATTAGTCATTGATTAGATCTAGAATCTAGGCTAGAGACTAGACCCCTCCTTGAACTGTAATAAGATTACTGTATTAAAAAAAATTCTAAGTTCCGATTTACTTAAGCCAAGTTGCGTGAATAAATACCCTGTCCCACTTTCAAAGTGACTTTGTGTGTATATCTACCAGCAAGCCAAGGGGCAGGGTTGTGGTAATCACCATATCGGTAATGGATTACATTGCAAATGTAATCGTAATCAGCGATTACTTTCACGATTACACAATCATGTGTTTGGTTATTTACCATGTTATATCATGCCAGAGATATGGTTTGGTTTGTAAGGCAAAAGATAACAATAGAATTGATTTACCCATCAAATGATCAATCGACAGACATATTTATACACGTGATGAGTTGTCAGTTTATTGGTTCTATGAACATGAAAATTGAAAGAAATATGCATTGAAACACTGCTTCAGATGTTGTTGCTATTATAAGTCATATAAACAGGCATTTCAGATTAACTCCTGTTGTTTTCACACAGTGAAGTCCAAGTTAGTCACACAGCCAGCAATCGTGCATAGCTCCTTTTTAACTACAGCTCCAAATGAGCCTCATTAGCCAGCAGTCAGATGACAAGCAGCCATTTAAGTTAATGCATGCATTAGTGAACATAAACAAGGCTAAGGTTAGCTCCCAGGATGTGAGCTCCAGTGGCCTAGCAGTTAAGCACCCGGCACCTGGTGCCAAGTATCACAGGTTCGATCCCAGCAAGAGGTTGAAACTTTTCCAGAGATTAATTTCAGGGCTCACAACATCCTGGGTGGGTGACCATGTAAAATGATGCTGCTGTCTCCACTGAATTATTAAAAATATAGGGGGATGTTAAAGACCCCCCGAGGAAGTAAACAACTCTGGCAGTGACCACCCTAAGGGTATTTTGGCTCCATCTTTCTATACTGCTCCCCTGTAGAGGCTGTGCTGAATAAGCAACAACCTTGGAATTCTTCCCCCCCAAAAAACAAAGCAAGCAAGGCCTCCGGTCGATATACGGGATGACAAACATGGGCACTCTAACATAGAGGCTGTGCTGATCAAGTGACAGACTGGGGATTCTCTCTGAAACAGAAGCAAGCAAGGCATTAGATGGAGGTCAAAGTACGAAGTGGGAGGTGCTCAAGTTATAGAAGAAAAATACAATTTTAAAGCATAGCAGTAATTTAAGTCTGAAAAAGTGGTCTATTTACAGAAGTGGTCAAGTTTCAGAGCTAAATTTATTTGGGGGTTTGACTATATTCTAATTATCCTATATATTATATAGACCTTACCTGGGTCTAGTCACACCACACATGATGCATTCATTACTAAATATGAATTTCCCACTAATTTCAGTTATCTCAATAAATACCTGTGCATTCATGGAAAATGTATTACTTGCTCCTTTGTTCTATAGTGAATATTGATTTCAGAAATGTTAAAAACAAATTAACATCGTACAATGGCATCAAAATCTGTTGTACATTTTCATTTCAAGAACATACCATAAAATATGCCTGGTTCTTATAAAGCAACATGTAAATATTGTAGCATGTTTATATTGGTATTATACAATTAACTGAGTGACTATTGATGAAGAATCACATACATGTTTGTGATATATACATTGTAATCATGATTACTTTATGATGTAATCGTAATTGATTACATCCAGAATGAATGTAATCATAATCATAATATTCTCAAGTAATCGTAATCGATTACCTTGGTCCTGTAATCACCCCAACCCTGGTGTGTACTCATTAGTATGAAACAACTGAATGCAAGAACGTTAGTCACTAGTTAGTGGCTATTATTTTATTATTAAATTGGGACAGATCATCTGTCTGGTGAACTTAAATTCTGTTTCAGTAAATTCTGCCCAGTTAAATTCTCCCCACTTTAGGAAAATACAGTTTTTTTTTAGTTTAAAGTAATAAGAATATATTGCAGATTTAAATCATATCTGATTTAAAAGTTGTAAATGGATTTTGTGAGATACTGATCTATTTCTTTTGAGTTTGTATCAATAGTATAGTGTGTGGACATATAGATAGACCCACTACCAGTGTGTATATGTACACACACTTAATCTAGGTATTGCTGTGTCCAGTAATTGTTTGCCTATAGTATAGGCCTATGTATATTTTACATTTGAAAGTAAAGTTTACCACATATCACATATATTGACTTGTATAGCTGGGATACTAACCACTTACAGTCAGTGTTCATTACCTGAGAATATGCACAATATCATGCAAACTTGGGATCAATTCCATACAATTCCATTTGATCAATTCCAATTCTATTAACAAATTGATCAATTCCAGATAAAGCAATTCCATCTCGAATAGATCACAATCAAAAGGAGCCAATTATGACTGTTTAATTCAAATATAAATTCCTCCTTGCCATTTTAGCAAATCTTGAAACATTATATCAAAGAAGCCAAATTGGCTCCTTTGATGTAATTGTCATAATTGGGCTTGACAATTAGATATTCACTGTTATTCAAATGGCACACATAAGTTGTTTTTGTTGATATATGATCAATTCCAAATTCATCAATTCAAATTCTAAAAGAACTCCAATTCCAGAATTGCAATTGTCCATCAGTTCTATAACTGATTTGACCCCATGCCCAAAGACAATCCCTTCCAGAGATTAAATTATAAACCATTATTTGAATCACAATTAGCACAAATTTATCATCTACTTTATTATGTTTAAGTTGAAATTCAGAAACTATTACAAAATTATGAAAGTTAAGTGGATATTAAATCTGCGGTTAAATTGTATACATGTTTGACTCTTAAGAAATTGTATCCCTATTGGTTAAAATTTGATAGTTTTATTTTGGTCTCATTTCTGTTTTACGTCTCTTCTTCTAGGCTTCCGGGAACAAAGTCAGTCGTCAATCAGTGTTATGTGGAAGCCAAAACATTGTTCTAAATGGAAAGGTAATATTCTATACAATAGCTGAAACATAAGATAAATAATGAATCTGTTATCTTCACTTAATGAGTAAACAGTAGTCCCCTGTTATACCATGTCCACTATAACACTAAATCGGATATTTATAGAGTGTATGACAAAGCATCTGTCACTGACCAATACAGATTAAAAATAATTTGAATACGTTTTACAGTTTGTAATTCACACATAAAAACATAGCCAACAACCACAATTTAGGCACAAGTAGATTTATTGATCACAAACTCAATTACACACCACCTTGTCTCAATCAGCCAAACAGACAGCCGAATCACAACCCTCATTTATTATGTGACTCCACCCACTAAATATGTTTGATTCTGTTTGTTAATTCACAGCTATTGCGTATGTTTTGTTTATTGCAATTAGGAATCATATTTTATGTATAAAAGACCTTTGTTTTGATCATATTGTATCAGTTGCTACCTTCATCTGAAAAATATGCACTATTTCTGATGGATGAATATCACCAATCCAACATAACTGTTGTGCAGTTTTGCAGAAAATCTTATTTCCACACAAATAATCAGGTAATATTTATGTTTAAGTCAAGAAATGATTAAACAATTACTGGGAACATTTATGAAATAAGTAGTTGTGTGTAATCTTCAAAGAAAAGTAAAACAAGTGAATACATGGACTCCTTATTATCGCCCACCCGACCGTGGTTCACCTATAACACGGCTGACAGGTTTTGGACCCCAACAACCATGTTATAACAGGGGCCTACTGTACTTTTAATTTATATGTTGTAGATTAGCTGTATTTTGTCACTCATAGATATTTTAAATCTTACATTTTTTACCAGTGGTTAGTTTTAGTGGCATTAATAAATAGCTATCACATAGAAAGTTTATTTGTTTCAGACAATTATCATGTCTGATAGCATTATTCGAGGTGATTTAGCTAATGTGAGGATTGGTCGTCACTGTGTTGTCAGCCAGAAAGCTGTTATTAGGCCTCCATTTAAAAAGTTCAGCAAAGGGTAAGCTTTATGGATGCTTGTGACTTTACGAATCTGGCTTGGTCAATCGGTGCTCATTTCTAGGGTCATACGCATCACACAGGATGAGGTGTGATGCATATTAGGTTTGGGGATTAATCTTAGTATTATTTAGCAATCATCTTTGTAATTTATGCAAAACCTTATTTGTTGATGATGTAATTAATTACTGAAATGGATACAGTACAGTTACCATACTAGCATCACTAAGTTTCTCAGCAAGACAGTCATGTTATTTAATCATATTATTTTGTTCTAAATATCATAATTCTTCAAGTGGATTAATTTTACTGTTGTAATTATACTTATTCTTTTAATTAAAATTTGAGGTGTGAAAGATTAATTAATTAAACTTTATACTGACTATCTTAAATTATTATTATAAATCGGCAATTGATGGCGATGTATTAAGTTGGCAAATTTAATAATCTGGACAAGATGGCTGCATTTTAATTTGGGGAATTCTTGGTTCAACTAAATTTATGATCGTGTGTTATACTTTAAAATGGAAAATGTTGGCGTCATATTAAATTGGTGATTATTTGCCAAATTCGCCAACTTGATACGATCATCAACATTTGCTGATCTACAGTAATTAGCTTTGTGTTGGAATATCACTTCTTCCTAGATTTGAATTGATATTTACTTAACAATATTGTGATATAACTGAGTAACAGTTGTCTTACATGAGTGCACAATTCTCTTCCTTTCAGTGTCGCCTTTTTTCCAATCCATATTGGTGATCATGTTCTCATTGAAGAGGATTCTATCATCAATGCAGCACAAGTTGGATCTTATGTACACATTGGCAAAAATTGTATCATTGTAAGTGACATCTGATCTGGTTTTTTATGTTCAATAATCATTTTGCTCATACAGAACATTTCATATGGATAGTTGCAATTATTCTCTAGTCTTCACCACCAAGGGTGCCTCCATGGTCTAGCTGTAGCATGTTGGACCACAGATCACTACCACCCATGTTCAAATCTCGGCGTGGGCATATCTGAAAGTTGTTTCATCTTTGATTTTTCATTACCTTTGGAGGTCGCTTGGCCTATTTAGCCTACCAGGTTTACAAAAGTGGCCGTAAAACATCAATCATCATCATCATCAACACCAATAATCTGTGGAGGCTCAAAATAAATCTCCTTTGCACTCCCCCTTTAGCTTTGAGTTGCTGGTTCACATTTAAGATGTGCAGTCACTCTCATATGCTACTCATATGAGCACAGTAGTTGTTGTAGTAAGGCTATCAGTAATATATTTATGGCAGCATTTACCCTTGTATAATTCCCATTCTTGGCTGTACATGAAATTTTATTTCCAAACTGCATGTAGAGTCTCAAGCATATGCAATTCATTTGATGATTATATAAGGTCCAAGAGAATCCTGTCTTCAAGGGTCATGGAGTACAGTACTTTGTGGATAATGTCATAGATATAGTTGACATAGTTCTGCTGGGTTTGGGTAATTGTAATAATAGGCTGTCATCCTGTTCACTTATAACAATAATAGTAATACCATCAGTATCACAATTAAATACACTTCCTTGCTTGGATATTTTTTGTTAACAACATCATATAAAATACACTAGTATCTAAGTACAGTGAGCATAATTTAATGTTTGTATTCTTTTACATTATTATCAATGAGTGATGCTTCAGATGAAGTAGCTAAATAACATGTGCTATACACAGAGTTAGGTGTCACAGCATTCAAGTATTTCTTCTTCAAGTTTGACTTCTTAAATAGGAAATAAAACCATCTGTAAAGAAGGTGTATTCCAATAAACTTGTGTATGCCATGAATGCAAGTAACCACTGACTTAAAAGTTGAGAGGTAGTCTCCCTTCACTACTTGCAAATATTTAGGTCAGTCATGTGAAATGTGAGGTGATTTCAATGCATTATTAATAAAACGAGTGACTAGAATTTTGTCAGACTTAAGTAATCCAGTTACATGAATTTACAAGTGGAGAGTGCAGGCTGCTTCTGACCTTTTGAGGTCTTGTTGACTCAGTGATTAGAGTGAAAAAATGATTTACATGGTTCCTTCTCAAAGTATTGGCCATTAGTAATGATCTCTGTCCTTCAAAATGGTGGTTGGCTGGATTGTTAGAAACTGCTATCATATTGACATACTGGGAAGAGGGTATTATTAAATATTAATTTTCTCACCATATGTGAATAGAACATAATTTGTTTGAGATTGATTAATACAATTTTATCTTGGTAATCATCTGGGACATCACTTAATATTATATAATGCACAGTTTCAATAATTACGTTATCTAATTATGACATCATTTTTGTATCATTATACATAACTTGTACACACTTCTTACTGTAGGGACGAAGATGTATATTAAAAGATTGTTGTGCTATTGGTGATAATACAGTGTTACCACCAGAAACTGTTGTACCACCATTTACTATGTTCTCTGGTTCACCAGGTTAGTTTTATATCACTATGATTTGACATGCATTTAGTAGCAAGACATCTTCCTAGCACATTGTAATTATTTTGCGCAATATGCAAACAGAAACAGCAGTCAGTAACAACTGAAACAAACTGTATTGTTGTTATTCATTTGTAAACTACACAACATTAATGTGTGTAATAAAACATGTTTTATATGAAGACACTCTAATGATGACAAATAACTGAATATTTCCAGAAAGTATTTAAATACTGTTGTTGCAATATTTAGAAATTCCATTTCATAATGTTTACACTTGAGGCAGTTCTTTCCGGAAAGAAGTATATACGTTGATCAGTAATTCTCGGTGTCATCAAACTAGCCAGTTTACCATAATTCTTAATTTTAGCATTTTTATAGTTTTAACAAATCTGCACAAGTATTTTATCCAATTGTTCACCTTATAGTAGTTAAGAAGTCACCCCAAAAATTTCATACCTCAGGCAGGCAGTTAACATGCAGTAATGTTTCTTATTTCTGTTCTTCAGGAAGGTTTGATTCCGAGTTACCCGAGTGTACCCAGGATCTGATGATAGATATTACTAGGAGTTATTATCAACATTTTAAGGCTAATGAGACTAGGAAATAATTATCATTGGTTAGTGTATTGTACATCTGTTGGAAACGATGGACATATGTTAGTAGGTGCACATGTACATGCACACACACACACATATTTAGGAAAGAATTTAACATGGATATTTTTCCATTGTCTTTGAGGCAATGTTTTACAGAAAATGTTGTGTTTCATCACCACAATGCCAGACATAGTTGTGATCCTCATATTGTTTCACGAAGATTGTGCATCATGTGTAACTGTTTTATTTGTCAGATGCAAAAATTAGCGAGTAATCTTCCAAATTACTGTAAACAAGCGAATTCATCAAAAGCAAATATGTATAGCTGATTTCTTTTAAATGTATGCACTACATATAGTCTGTATGGTGTCTCAGTCTTGTAAATTAAATGTATTTATCAATACTAATTGTATGAACACTTTCTGTCTGAGAGGACATGGAAATTTATTTCTTAAGTATGACCATGATATGGTTCAAAATGTACATACATTTGCTTTGCTAAAACATAACTTTAAAACTGTATGCTTGTTATATATACCATCTTGAAATAAATATCTGTCTATCTAAAGATGAAGTGCTCTAATTTTATTTTTTCAGATTTCAATACGAAGAGTAAGACTCACAGTGTACACATAGTAGTCATCTTTCTGTATATTTACTTATTGGAATGTGGTTTTAAGGTTAAATAATATGCCACTTTTTAAGCTTGTTTAGATGTATCATCATGTATATAGTAATCTGGAAGAAATAAATTCATACCAGCTAAACCAGATTATATGCAACTCACCCTGTGTATATGCCCCTAGATATATATTATATGACGATCCAAAAGGTGTTAGGGTGTCATCCAAATAATTAATTGTTGAGTCCATTGCTAAGTTCGGTTGTTTTCTACTTCACATTCGATGTGTGTAGTATCCTGTAATTTGTTATGATATCTCTCAATTAGCTATAAAATCTGAACTCGTCATGTGATTGTCATATCAGTACTGACCTCTGGAGCTTAGAAATTGATTAGTCAAAACTTAGCCTGATACATTATATTATCCAAAGCCATGTTTAAGTCAATTCACAGCATAATTACATTAATATCAGTTAATCTGGTACTGGCATTTCTTGTGAATCTGAAAATCTTGAGAAAACCCCCTTTTATGTTTTGTGTCATTTTAACCAATCAGAATGGTGTGGTTAGTTAGCATTTCATATGTACATCACCTGGGCATATATGTGTATGTCTGCATATATGTTTGAAAATGACCATTAATTTTTTTATAGGAATCTTCCATTTTGGCTTGGGTGATGTTTTTGTTGTTGATTTTTGTTGTAATATGTAATTAGTAATAAATGTGAGTCATTTGTAAGAGTACATCTGATGTCTGGCAAATGTTTATAATGACCTTGGTGTTTTGAACACACACACACACACACACACACACACACACACCAACTTAACTCTTAGTTGTGAATTTGCAATCATCATGTTGGGTTCTTCAATATATGGTGGAATCCCCCATTCTTGTTAAACACACTATTACTTCAATTTACTAGAATGGAATCATAGTTAGTACAAATGTTAAATCTTTTAATTAAGAACTTCAGCTGTTATTGAAGATAAAGTTGTGGTTAAACTTTGAACAGTATAATCATGTCTTACTTCCAGACAACCTAAAGACACATGGAGAGAGAGAGAGAGAGAATGCATTTCAAACTATCTCATTTTAATAATTCACACATTTAGTTCTATATAATGCATCCCTTGGCATTCTTTGTCATTGCTACCATCATTTCTATTCCCTCTAATCTAAGATCATTTAATATGTTGTTGCCGAAATGCATCATTAACTCGACACGGTTTGCTCTATGTACAATCCCAACCTAACTTGCGTTAGGAGTGCTACCTCAAATACAGGGCTGGACTTGAGGAATGATTCAACCAATTTAAAGAAAGGTATTATGAGGTAGCTTGGCAAAGTACAAGAGGTGGTAAGAAAGGTGACAAGTTTCTCTTACAAATATTAGATGTTTTTAACTCGGAGCCACCATTACGGGCAATACTGTTGGATCTAACCAGAGATCTATATTGCGTTTGAACCTCAACCTCTTCATGAACCTACCATCACCCCCAAAAATCCGGTCTGCAATGACCAATTATGTTACAGAACTGATTTCATAGTTTGTTTGCTTGCTTGTATTTCGGGGAGTATCCCGAAGCTGTCGCTTGATCATCACAGCCTCTATGTTGGAGTGGTTGAGAATATTTCTTCCCCCACCACTAGGGACGAGCAGTACGGAAATGTGGACCCCTTTATTTTTATCAATTCAGTGGAGACGGCAGCGCCATTTAACGTGGTCAACCACCCATGATTGTGAACTGCCTAAATTTAACCATTAAATCTTGTTGGTCTTTCCATGCATTTTACAGCCACCTATATTATATAGTTGAAAACCTGCCTTAGCAGACTACATGCATTAAATAATTAAATGCCCTCTGAGGAGGACCCAATGGTGGTCGGTTAGAAACAGGCTTTACTGTATATTAATTTATGCTTCCGTAATACTCATTCACTTGCGTCAGACGATCTACAATAATTCCTGTCAATATACACAGGTCAGATTAGTCCACAGAATATATATGACGTTATTCCATTTGTAGCCGCCTTCACCTTATTTCTGTGAGGTCAGTTAATGGCAGGTTAGTGGGTGATCGAGTTATTGATTAATTTGTATAATTTCGGCCGCAATTTCAAGCTAGGCTGCTGTGGGAAGGTCGAGGCCACTCATTGATAGATGAAACTACCCGCAGAAATAGATGATTAAATACGTACCTAGCTGGAATCAACCTGCAGCAGGTTTGCGCGAGCGCTATTACTGGCGGCATGCACGTGCATGTCTAATCATTTAATCGGGGCACCCCGTGGCTTATAGTTGGTATAATTGGCGAATGGTCAATGAACCTATATATTAGCACCTGGATTCAAAAATCGATCGGACTATGTCTGAACGGTAGGTGATTAATTTAACCTTATTTACCTTTGGGTGTCAGTCGGCCAATTTAGCCTACAGCTAGTAGTGTGAACGATAATTCACAGAAATGACTGGCTTAAATATTATTATTTGATTACCTTACTGTGCTTAAAATACTGAATAAAACGTACTCCCCCCCCCCCAGACACACACGCATGTATATAATGCTATCATACATAAATAGTGTTGTCAACATGTACGTACTGGTTAGGTGTACATATTGTCGGTTAATAATTCATTTCAGATATTTTTTTGTTTTGTTTTATTACTTTAATTGTTTATGAAACTTAAATAAATTGTGACTTTTCCTAGCCAAAATTGTGACTATTCTGTGACTCTATTAACGGACATCCCGTAAACATGTAGGATCAACTGAATTGAGCCTACAATAGAAGCTGGCAATGACAGGTGATAATTACTTTGTTGTTGTGTCAGGCTGGTGTTAATCACTATACGGCGCCATTCCGGTATATATCGGCATCGAGCCGCTAGTGGTTTGCATACATACTTCCCATAGCACCCGAGGATGGGTCAGCAATTGAGCCATCACGGCCATAGCCAGAAGAAACACGATAAAGCGGATCCGGACAGTCGCCGACTGGCCAAGTCGAGCAATGATTCCCATTCTGTAATGGCTGTATCATTATGCGAAGAGGTTTGTGATCTGTTCGGTTACGACGATGATGTTGCTGCAATTGGCCATCATAATTAATATGTAGAACTATATAATGTAGTACTTCACTATATTGTCATCATTGTTTTTGTTTACCTTTGACACTGCGTGGTAATTAACCGATTATTATTGAAACATGGGCGAGGGACACTTCCCCAGGGAAGAGTCCCGCAAATACAGCTAACATACGTCATTCGAAACCAGTGAGCTCCGGTGGCCTAGCGGTTAAGTACCCCGCACTTAGTGCCAACGGTCACAGGTTCGATCCGGCAAGTGGTCGAAACTTTTCCAGAGATTAAATTCTCGACTCACAACATCGTAGGTGGCTGACCACGTTAAATGCCGTCTCCACTGAATTTTCAGACATTAATGTTTGCCAATGCACAAAGCAAGCCAATACTTGATTAATGGTTTTATTATACCTTCTATAAAAAAAGGTGTTTTGTTGATATTTAGGGATATTTTGACCACCTCTTGGCAGTTTATTATTGACATAACATTATTTAAAGTTTAATCCGTGATCAATCATTCTTATCGTTTATGTAAATTTAAAAATAATAAATACAATTTTTTAATATGATTTTAGTCCTCCGATGTTAAAGATGCTGCAGTCGAGAATGAAAAAGGCAAAAGACAGAAATTACAATTAAGTAGGTTCATTTTTTAATTACTTACATTTGATGACACCAGCTTATATAACGATGATGAGATATTCGGATATTATTGCGTTTCTTATCCAGTTACAAGTAGCTAATGAGGTTTGTTTAATTAAGGTCCTAATTTGATGGGTATAAGTCAAACTGAAGGACCGAGCGCCATCCATAAGGTGTTCAGCCGACAATCGTCTGTTAAAGTCGCTCCTGACATGGCGACACCTACAACCTCAACGACTGATGACTTCTTGGAGATGGGTAAGGGGTCGCACATGTTGTTGTTCGGCGGCATTGCGAAGCCTGTACCGTGTGAGGAATGCGAGGACGACGTGGGCCTCATTTCAGTGATGCGGCTCTATAACGGCATGAATGATGGTCAACTGAGTCCATACAAATTCGACCCGAGCTTGATGTTGATTGTTGACACTCGCCTTGTTGAGGATTTTAACCAACTACACATCATCACTTCTTACCACGCTGATGTCATAGAACAAGAACAGAATCTCCTGCTCTTAGAAACGTACGACATGATAATTCTGTACGACGCTCAGGGACTTCCTCAAAACTATGAGGACAGTATCCTAGGCAGTACATTCCAGAAGATGAAAAAGCAGAACCCGAACACATTTGCATTGGAAGGTGGCTTCGATGCTTTTCAAAATAAACATCCATACCTGTGTTCATCAAAAGATGTCAGTTCTGAGATAATCCGACAGAATCTCATAGGTAATTATCCTTCCGCTGTCCTGGAAGACCAGCTCTATCTCGGTGGTGCCGATCAAGCCGGCAGTGCACAAGTCCTTCAGGATCTCATGATTACACACATCCTAAACATCACCGAAGAATCTTTTATTCATGCGGATAACAGTCTCAAGTGCATGAACATCAGCGTGCTGGATGATTATGAGGCAGACCTGTTAAACGAGTTACCGAAGGCCATAATCTTCATCAATAAGGCTCTCAAAGAAGGCGGCCGGCTTCTCGTACATTGTAAGCTGGGTGTTAGCAGGAGCTCGACAGTGGTCCTTGCCTATCTGATGTACTCGAGGCACTGGACTTTGATGGATGCCCTCGGTTTCCTCAGAAAGCGGCGACCCATCGTACAGCCGAACAGTCACTTTATGGAGCAGCTTCAACAGTACGAGGAGATGCTGTTTGGCGAAAGAATCTCGGATGTGCCTTGCTGACATTCTTCTAAATGTGAATAGTTTCTGCTGATCATCCATTTTATTAATTGGTAAGGATTTTATGTCTGTTTTGGTCAGCCAGTGTTCATTATTAACTCTATTCTAATAAACTGTTTACTAGATATAGAAACTGTTGCATCTGGCAGCGTGTATGGATTAACACACATACATGTACACCAGGCATGAGACTGTACAATGCTTCGTGGTTTGTGTGTGTGGGGGGATGGATCAGAATCCACAGAAAATTCTCATGCCCGGTACACTTTATCAGTTATATGTAAACATAGATACGCAACAAAATGTCAGAATGCATGGATGTAAAGATTTATTTAAAGACTGAAAATCTTGTAAAACAACACCTGGTGCAATTTACTTAAATGTCTCCCATTGTATTGGATGAAAATATGTAAGTTGTTCTAGCATGGTAAACAAAGAATTTTAAAGTGATTATAATGGTTTTCAGATCTATTCAGGTCAGGTGATGAATTTTGTTAAGGACCTAAATGTAAGCAAGTCAAAAATCATAGATTGTTTGAAGGAATACGTGTGTACAAATTAATGCCAGTTTTTGTTATTTAAAGATCTTATTCAAATTGTTCATGCATGTGTGTGAACGTCCATTGCTTGTTCAACAATTACAAATTACTCTTTGCCATTAAAACAGCCAAAAATAATACAGTTGGATGTGATGCTATATAAAAAATTCTTGCATTATTAGCTGTTAATTCTGCCATGCAAACTTAGTTGTATCATTATGATTGCAGACATTTACGTGGGAGTTTTATGCTGCAACCAGTATGCAATAATTGCAAGTGTAACAACATAGGTCATAGAAAATGAAACTCATTGACTAGACAAATCAGATCCACCTGCCTGGATGATAAGCACTATGGGGTGATAATTAACAAAATCCGCACATCGAATGTCAAGCAAAGGGCTGCTAATGATTTCCTCATTTGCACCAGTAAACAAACACCTATTAAGACATGTGGGTAATTTATTATCACATCGGAGTCATTCGGATTTATAAACTATTCATTCCTGGACCCTCTCTCATTCTTTTCTTTAGAGAGTGAGCCCTTTTCTCTCGTAAGATCTCTTGTTTTGCTCTGGATTTTCTGGAATGAGAAAGAACACTTTTCATAAGTAGTTCCAATTTTTCAGAAATCAGCAAAATGACACCCAGTAATACATGAAGAGCTATGAGGAATGGAAATCTTTCATGTGAGCAACAACAATTATGACTGTCTAGTTTACTTTCAACAGAACATATGGCTTGTGGCATGAAGAATATAATTTCCTTCTTCAATATATTTATAAATGGAATATTCCACTTATGTGTCTCGCTCAATATTTGTATACAGACATATTTATGCCAAAGGTAATATAATTTAACATTGAGACTTGACAAGGATAAAATTTGAAACAACTAATAGGTGATCTGCAGTCAAATCTATCATGATGGAATCGATGCAGGTGACCATTAAAGGTGAGGGGAAAAGAAATTTCACATCTCAAAGTAAATATAACATAACAAACAATTATTTTATTCCCAATCGGATGCACTCAAAAGAATTCTAACCACTAACTATCATATTTCCATTAAAATGATCCAAAACTTTCACGACACATTGCTAGTGTGTACTATACTTGCTAGGGGTTATCATGTGACGTCATCTTTGCCAAACATCACAAAGTGTCACAGCTTGTTTACAAGCATCCTGACCAGTGTTTTTTAGTGATTTTTTTGGAAGTTTTGGGAGGGTTGTTGTTGTTTCGGTCGGATATAATCATTGGTATTTGATGTGTTTCTTTGCACAATTGTATGCAATTCAATACACCATTTTATATGTTTAATAAAGACAATATGGAACAATTAACAGAGGTTAAACAAGGCCACATGGAGTGTTTGAGGTCTTTGTTTGGCAAAGATGATGTCACATTCCGAAGGTTTTCCAGAGTTTCTCGATTAAAGTTTCAGCCATATGAGATGCTAACAACACAAATTATAAAACCACTCTAACTTTATTGCTAGGAAAAAATTTAATATATCTGATTGAAATGGATTTTAATATATAACTGTACACAACCAAAGCAGGCTGTTTATCACCCTTAACCCTCATTTAAGAGGCACTTCTGTGGCCTAGTTGGTAGCGTGTTGGACCACAGATCACTACCACCCAAGTTCGAATTTCGGCTTGGGCATATCAGAAGGGTGTTTCACCTTTGATTTCGCTTCATTACCGTTGGAGGTTGCCCGGCCCATTTTTCCTACCATGTGCACAAAAGTGGCAGTAAAACATCAATCAACCTCATTTAAGAGCAGACTTTGCTGGAATTATTTTGATTTCACAACCAATTTTCTCTTTCTCTTATGTAAAACATTAAGTCATGTTTATCGTTCAATAACTTATTGGGTTTTCAAACACATCTTATTTCAGATATCACCATACTGCGCTTTTCAATGGTCCCTGCCAGTAAGGACACTTTATTAAATATACATTATTATTATCATCATCAGTCAAAATATTTTGGTCACCAATCTGTTCATTTATATTTATGAGAAATGTTAAGACAAGAGTAAATATGAAAAAAAAGGTATTTGCAATGTGCAAGTCAAGATCACTGCTGAACATTAAAAATTGTCAATAATCCATGATGATAATAGATTCAATTTTTTAAACTTGCTTTAACGCAACTTTCTTTAAATATTTTAGCTGTTCATGTAATGTTTAACGCTAGTGATTATTATTTATTTTATGCTTTGTATTTAAAGACACTTAGAACAGTCAGCTGAATACGGCAGTATGGAAATACTTATTACCATCATAATTTTTAATATTCTTCTACTTTCTGCTCTTATACTGAGTTAATAAATATACAACAGTAAATATGGCAGTTTAATATAACTATACAATGTTTTTGTCAGTCACTCAGTTAGTCAATAAATAATGGCATTATAACACATTGGGAGTTGCGATGTGCACTGTATTAGAACAGGTCTGAGTCGGATATAATAACACTGTAAAGCCCCATAAAGCAGCTATCTAGCTGAATAGGGTGCTATATAAGTGTCACATATTATTATTATTACATGAACATGTAAAACTGGGAGACATTGACAGCCTACAAGGCCAAGACACTGAAATAAATGAAACATCATCAAAATAATGGAAGCTGACTGCAAGAATGGAATCATATGATACAAATACAGAATTCCCATCATTCGCTCTACCTTTTCTCCATTATTGCAATCTCTTCCTCTGTTGGTTCTCTGGGCAGAATGGAGGCCCTCCAGATCATCGATCGTATCTTCTCCAAGCAGTCCGCCTGATTCAACATCTGCTTGCGTGTCTTCTCAGACCGCACGACCAAGAATCCATCTTTGGTTATTCTAGTCTGCTCCTGTATTTGAACAAAACATAGAATGCTTCAATCTCGCTGGGAACAACATTCTGTGTTAGGAACTGAATCTCTGTTTATAATAATATGTTATTATAAAAACATCTGAGCAAACGTTTTCCCCTAATATAATCAGAGAAATGACTGCAGCAAGTGAACTGGCTGTTAGTTACTCCTACTTACCTAACTAGAAAGATGTTTGAAATAGTTGAGGAGAAATATATGCTACGTGAAAGAGATTGGTAGCTCATGTTCACTGAAATTAGGCTGTAATCTAAGATCAGACCCAGAGTTTTTTCTAAATGTTTCATCCATCTACAAAATATTATTTCCCCAGGAAATGATCCAATTAACAACAATCAACAGTGATTTATAGATTACTATATGTTAGCCAATTACTAACTAAAGTAACAGCAGCCTAGTCTGAGATGAGGTGTTCAACAATAATTGCTTTCACTGACTCAGTGAAATAACGCAATAGAAACTTTGGCTGCTGGAAGACAATGCTATAATATATGAGAACTAGTTTTATTGTTAATTATCCAACTATAATATTAAGAATTAATACATAGATCACCCACATGAATTGATTGATTTATTTCCAGTTCAAAATGCCCATTTTATCAAACATTAAGTACGCCATCTTGAAATAATGCCCATAATATCATCCTAAACATGGGTTTAATAAATAGTGAGACCTATACATTATACTGTAATATTTACATTTTGAAGCAATATTTCCTTTGCAAAATCAGGAATCCACGACGCAGACTGAACATGGAATCTCACTTCCACTTTAGTGCTAACTGAAAATCTCACACAAGTAATACTAATTAGTCATCATATATTGTGTGGGGGGGGAAATTCATAATGCATGAACTGTATATGAAAAACTACAAAACATATATTTCAGTATCTGATGCCAATATTTAATGATCATTAACAATGATTGTATAATAACATAATTTTACTGTTCATTCATACTTTAAATGTTAATAAATATTAATAGCCTCATCCACTTCCAAAAATATCACCTTTATTTACATTCTGGCCACCAGGTCCACTGCTTCTGGAATATCTTACATCAAGTTCATCTGAAAATATAAATGGTCATTGCCTAATATAATAACAGGAAATAATGACCATACAACACAATGAGTGAACAAGTGATTTGTAGCATAATGTTCTAACCATTGGATTGCTTAAGAATTGAGTTGAATTTATGGATAAACTGGCCCAAAAAGGTGATTCAGTCTTGCCCCCTTTTTTGAGATCTTAGGATATCCAGGAGGACATTGTGGAAGAACTCTAAATTGTGAAGAAACAATTATTAAAAGAGACATCATACATGGCATGGAGTCTGGTTGGTAAAGTTTCTAGATGCTTATGTTAATTAGTGATACAATAAAGGAACAATTCACCTTATAATAATAATAATATCACTTCAGTGTGTAAAGCTAATAAAAGGAACCCCAAATCCCACAATAATAATCATGAACTCATATCGTAGATAACATAGATGTAAGGAAATAATACTAATTACTGGAGGGTAGCCATTACAGGTTCCTCTAATGGCAAACTGTATGACGGGAAGGAGAAAGGTCACGTGTTCTAATGTCAGCTAGGACAAGGATCATCTTGATCCAGATCAGGTCAGACACATATCATCTGGCTTAGATGTGGTCATGATCTTACCTGTACCTGTGCTCATCTTATTAACTACTACTGACTGATGCTGTCATTGGTTCATTTATATAAATAAGACATGTTTCTTGTTAGAAGAGTACCAAACAATTTCTTAAGGAATTTCACTATATTAGTATATAGTATTCTTTAGCCAATACTACATACGAGGCTGTTTGGACGAACTATACCATAATAAGTATATATATGCTTTTGTTTTGAAATTACAGGTTTGGCAGATCCCTGTTTACATTGTTGTAACTGGATAATACATACAGCTTGTATTAAGTGACATCAAACTTCAGGAGCATCTGGTCTGTGTCTGGCTTCAAAACTGTGGCACCCCCACAGACAACTTATAGTCGATGCACCAGCAATTTGGGACTCTTCAATATGTGGTTGATCAAGTTCATATTTTAATATCATTTAAAATTTGTATGAGCATATTTGTATTAGTCCTGAATGTTCGAAATGAAGGTGAACCATCCCTTTAAGATTTTAAATTCATTTGAAGATACAATTTTAGCTCAACCCAGATGTGTTATTTCTGGGTGTACAGGCATTAATTTCACTCTAACAAACAATGTATGATACAAAAATTCCTTACATGCTGGGATATCAAAGCATAACCTGACCTCTCCAAACATCTACCATATGTTGAATGATCTATTTCAATTAAACATTTATACATGACATGATCAGACAATACATCATTAATAAAGTGGACACTAACATTACACATTCACTAGGTAGTGGGTCCCTTGTGGGTAATGTCCAGAGCTATACATAGAATGTCTCCCCCTCTTTGGATAATACTGATGAAATAATAACAAAAAGAAACTGCACTTAATACAGACTAAACTGCTTCCTGGTGCTTTACAGACATTCTGATATAAACAGAAATATTTTAAAGCATATATGATTAGTCAAGCCCAATAATTTGACCTAAAAATTATAATATAGGATAATTTCTAAATACTGCATATCAGAACAGTACGATCTATTTTAAATGCTGGGTATAAATGACCAAGTAGTTGGACACTTATTGATTTGGAAATCCTAAAAACTGAATACGGGTGTAGCACACTATGATTAATAAACCACAAATCATGGATGTCACACTTTCTAATCAACAATAACACTGCATGGTGCACTAGAGAGTCACTTAGTGAAACTATCAAGTATCTGCTAACAGTAACTCCATCATATACTCAATAGTTTTCAGTCATCTATCGGCAAGTAACTGGGTAGGAGAAGGATTTTTGTCAGTTATTCATCTAGAAAAGAGTATATTCCCTAGCCAACTGATCATGTGACTAAACAGTACAGATCGTTATTCCAGGTGGACAGAATGCATTAGATCAACAAAACCATATTTGGGCTATAAAACCAATTGATAGTAACAAATAATATCTGGTTTTCTTCATAATAGCATTCTTTGCAATGTTTTGCAGCTATTTTAGATCTCTGAGAAGTAAATATGTTACCACAATTTGTCCTAACATGGGAACTACAGCCCAGCTCAATGTTATATAAATATAGACTCACATGCTCATCGGAAAGTCTTGTCCCAATAGTGAGTTGCAGGTCTGTTTGCTCATAACATAACATTTACTAAATAAAATCTGAATAATTTATCACAAGAAAAAGATTAATAATAGTTTTGGGGAGCACTGGAAATACCCTTTAACCAAGATGTCTCTTATTCAGGATCATGCATTAGATCCAGGGTTCATTACATTAGTAATAGAAGAATAAAAATGGCTTATTTATATTTTTGTGCTATCATAAAAAGGATATCAAAATTGTTTTGGAAAAAATAGATGGGAAATATCTCCTCTTGAACCTAATCACATCTAGCCCAACACGGTTTTGTATACGACAATTATCAACATTTGTCTAGGAATGAATGATTGCTTCCTTTGGTCTTAATGCTGGCCTTATTTGAGACAGATATTCAAGGTGCTAAACCCTAGCCAAATGAGATGATCAAGCAAAAGCCTTCTATTCATAGATGATACAACTCACCCATTTAAGAACCACTAAATTTACTTTTCATTTCTAATCACTTATTTTTTCTGTCTCTGATCCTTATACAAGCCAGATTTATATAAAAGTATGTAAAAGAAAGAAACAAATATACACACCTACTGGAATATAACCACTGAATTTATCATTTTCTGTTTGTGTATGCTGCAATAAAAAGCAAAATGCATGAAAACAGTAAATGTAAAAGACTGAAAATCTGGACACACATGCAAGTATTAATTATAATGCATCATACACAAGAAAAAATGAATATTATTGATAATAGAAACTACTATTACTAGAAATTAATGCCAAAAGTGCACACTCTAC
This sequence comes from Paralvinella palmiformis, assembly GCA_025642065.1. Lineage (NCBI taxonomy): Eukaryota > Metazoa > Annelida > Polychaeta > Terebellida > Alvinellidae > Paralvinella > Paralvinella palmiformis. The sequence continues at coordinate 149,519 of JAODUP010000364.1, forward strand.
AACAGCTTCATTTCATTTATGTAAACAATTTCATCTCCAAAACTTCTGCACCTTTATATCTCCTTTCTGTACTGTAAATGATTTTGCAAAACAGTAATCACAATACCTCTTTGCAAAATAGCGAAGTAGAGTGCAATGTTCATTAATAAAATGAACATCTATCACAACAGCCTCCTCAACCAAATAAACCAAGCGATTTGCTTACAAGTTTAACAGATTAACATTTTCATCTGTATTGCCATTAATACTGTTTTCTCATGACCAAAATGACTTAATGCTAGTATCTTGTTTTATTTGAACAACTTGTTAGAATGCATATCTTTACACTGCAATATTCTATACAATGTAGTCACACTTGAACCTCAAATATTTGGGTTTTCATCTAAATAATAATATTTACAAACTTCTATAGCGCCAATATCCTCAAAAAGAATCGAGCTCAGGGGTTACCTAATACAAGGGTTGGGCAAACTCATAGTCCAGGTACAATGCAAAATTCATCAACGAATGATCAGATGCAATGGAAACTTAGAAAACTTAAGCAAGTTTGAAAGGGTGAGTTTCAAATGGTGATGGAAATAAACTATGCCATTTGATGACTTAACGTGATCAGGGAGTGTGTTCCAAAGAGTAGGCATAGCAACTGAAAAAGCATGAGTGCCTGCATGAGTTTTAACGCTGGGAACAGACAACAAGTGAAAACCAGATGAACAGAGCCCACTGGACTTGGGTGCTAGAGAAAGCATGGAAAATAGACTCTGGAAGAAAGAGTTTGGTAGGCAATGATACAGAGTTTGAAAATGATGCGACATTGAACAGGGATCCAATGAAGAGATTTCAGAAGTGGGACAGAATGGGAAAACTGAGGAGACTGTGTAACGACCTTAGCTAAGCAGTTCTGAACACACTGAAGTTTTAGAATAGTATCAGGGTTTTTGGGTGGGTTCTTTACGAGCCCTGCGCATCTGCTTTCCTGTATCGTTATTTTATATACCAGGTTATTTTATATACCGGGGCTCCATTTTAAGTTCGTTCTTCCATCTAACACACATCAGCGATTGAGACTCGATAAATCGTGATCTGTTTATTTGTGTTAATGAATACCAATGATCCATTTCTGATATTCACATTTCCATTTTCAATAACCTCACAAGTAACCTTTACAACAATTCACTTTTCGACTACATTCACCGAGATCCAAACAAAAACTGATTTTAATTTTGAAAAGGGTTGCCAGGTCTAAGCTGGGTCAAACGTTACATGGATTATGAAACAGCCAATGAGAAATATTCAGGTCCCTCGCCAAATCCGAACAACAAAGCTAAGCCAATTGACATTAGAATCTGGCATGGGACTCAAAAATACTTCTGTCTTTTTTTAATGGAAAACATAAAATAATGGCATCATATAAAATATTATAACATCATTATTAAAGACAAAAATAAATTGCATAATGGTTCCCAATGACAAATAAAAGCACATAGAAAAAATGATGTGCAAATAAATACATGGTTGGGCAGGGGTGGATCCAGAGGCAGAGCCTAATTCTAGAAAGCCATTTCAAATGGATGGGTTCTGCACGCACACACTGTAATGGTAATATATTATTCAATTTCCATGAGATTTAATGTACTGACAGGGTTCATACACATTTGGACATCTCAGATTCCAGGACTTTCCAATGTCAAATTCAAGGACCTTTTCAATGAATTCACGAACATTTAATGTGCAAAGATACACCGATATTTCGGAAGTGTAACGACTGAATTCCTGTACGCTTATTATTAGAAATATAGATCTATATGTCCAAATTCCAAGACTTTCAAGGATCTCTAAAAAAATTCCAGGACTTTCCAAGCCTGGAATCCAAATTCCAGGACTTTCCAGGTTTTCAAGGACCTGTGTGAACCCTGTCAGTAGACTATTAAACTTACTAAAAGTAGCAAAACACAGTAACTGAGTAGTTCAACTGACTCATTTCTAAACATCAGTCACCGAGTGAGTGTTATGAACTGGTGTTAGATCTAGACTTAAGTCAGTTAAGACTAGCTAGATGATAGATCTAGATCTAGACTATTAGAGTCTAAAGCTTACTGTGAGCTGTCGATGTACCTTGAAATTAGGTGAAGTAAAATCAAGACTGCTGTTTGGATATAACTTTTCTATACTGTACTGGCTTTGATAGCCAGCAGCAGGTAATCTCACTACGGTATTTCGTAATGAGGAATAAATACGAAAACCTGAAGTCGCTAATCTCGAAAACATCGTCGGACAGCAAATGACCTACACATTTGGTTAGTGATAAACTGTGGAAATGTATAAATGGAACTCTTCTTTGAACTGTTTCAGTTCTTCAAATAAACCTTCAATGAAGCATATATATATATATATATATATATATATATATATATATATATATATATATATATATAGTTATAATAATAACAGACCATTGTATGCAAATAATTTATTTAGAAATGTAGACAAATATATAATATTTGTAAACATTTATATATCATTATTATTATATATTAAAATATTGATGTTAAATAACGTAATTGCAGGTTATTTATATAATTAAGCATGAACGTTGTGTGTGCTCCTGTCTGAATAGACATCGGTATATGAATAACATTCTTATGAGCTGATATGTATATATTGCCGTTAGGATAACTGAACAGTGCACAAAACTGGTTCGTTATATGAACGGTACCGTCCACATTTTCAGACTACAACTTTGTCCATTTATGTATTAAGTAATCTTCGATCATTACTTGTTTTCGTTTTTCAGATATAGAGGTCTGGTTATCTTTCTTGGTGTTTTAGATTGAATATCAAAATGTTGTGTGGTAAGTGTTCTATAGAATGTAGTATTATATTGGTGAAAGAAAAATGTTTTTCAGGTAGCAGTGTAATAAAACGTGATATGTGAGTTCTTATTTTTCATGAAGGATAGACGATTAGAGGTCTTACTTTATGAATATGATATCTAGATCTAATCTAGATCTAATTTTGACTCCAAGTCTAAATTCATATAATGATACGAGCCATAGCCTAGACATAATGATAGTGCCATAGGGGAATCCAGTCACACTCACAGTGACATTAAACGCAGTTATTGAGCTTAGCAATTTTTCAGATATTTTATTAAAGCAAATAATTTGTCATTTTAGATGACAGAGTCAGACTCAGAGAAGAATATTGATAAAATTTGCATTATCAATATATCCTTGTTAGCTTATAATAAAAAAAGATTCAGTCATTTGGTATTCAGCATATGATTTATAATAAGTTTATAAACAGTTAATTATTAGCTAAAGACTCATAAGAGTGCAGAAATATGTGGGTTTTATGGACAATATTTTGTATGGTGTTGCACTGGGTTATGAACTATTTCGGTTCCATTCACCCTCTATATAAAGGACTATTCACCTTTTATTGTTATTTGTCCCTATTAAAAGGGACTATTCACCCTTGTTGTGTTGTATATATATATATATATATATATATATATACACACACACCAACTAGTTAACCTACTTCACCAAGAGGTCAGCTTGGTGGATGTGCAACTACAGTTGATTGCCAACGATGTAACGGTGTAATGCATCAAGTATAAAAATTAGCAGACAAATATTTTTGCATTGTGTGATGATTATGTTGTGAACAAATTGGATGAAAAGGAGCTACTCTGTGAGATCAGCAAGATCTATAAACCATACACATACATTTAAACTGCTGCTGTATACCAGTCAGACATAGGGTCAATTCAATTTTGTCAGTTCCAATTCCATTTGGTCAATTCCACATCAAATTTATTAATTTAAATTCCAAATGTATCAATTCCGTTTTTTACTTACTACTTTTTACCATGAGTAGGTACCTACTAGGAGTACATATTTGAAATACCTACTCCGAGTAGTTTATATTCCAAGTAGGATTGTCATGGAAGAAATATTTCTGAATTAAAAAATTAAATGGTAAAGTAATCTGTGGAATTAATTTTTTGTAGCAATCCTCTCTTCCAAATTTTTCAATTCCATTTTTTCTAAATAAGCAATTCCAGAATTGAATTGAACCCATGTCTGATATCAGTATATATTTGTCTTGTCTATCTATAGTTGTTTTTGAATGATCAAGTTATTGGTGTCCGAGATGCATTTAATTTAAGAATTAGGTTTCCTAAATGCCTTAAAATAATACCAACAAGTTCAGAAATAATGTCTGTTCACTGACATTAATTTGTATGAAATGAAAGTAAAAAATATGTTGCTTCATTTTTGACATAAATTAATGATACTTTGTTGTTATTTTGAAATGCAAGTTAATATTTTTACAATACAAAAAAAATGGATCACCATTCATCAGTCACATACATTTTATTACACATTTTTCACATTTCCAATACTATGAATAAATTTAATTAAAAGATGATGATGATTGGTGTTTTACGGCCACTTTTGTGCACAAGGTAGGCTAAATGGGCCAAGCGACCTCCAAAGGTAATGAGGTGAAGTGAAAGACAAAACAACCTTCAGATATGCCCACGCCGGGATTGGAACACGGGTGGTAGTGATCTGTGGTCCAGCACGCTACCGCTAGACCACGGAAGTGCCCTATTTAATTAAAAGAAGATTCATAACTAATATTTTGTTATTAAACAAAATTCATGTATTGAAATAATTGATATAAACGTTTATCCCCATATGGAAAGCTATGAATATCTGGCATTGACCTGGGTTTTATTAATGCTATTTTTCAAGCAATTACTTCATGAAAACTGTAGTAAAATTTAATAAAGTAATTATATAATATGTACAGACTAAGTGTAAACAAATCCAGTGCATTTGAAACCATTAATTCAAATAAAAGTGTTTTGAAATATATTCAGGCAAATCAATTGCATATATCCACAATTTGGCACACCAAATTATGTTTCAGTATTTCATACATTATGGGATTAGGTGTATACATATATCAGATAAGGCCATATGTGCACAGTTGTTATGCCTGTTAGGATAGTACAACATGCATGCAAAGCATGTGTCAGACCTTTGCACATATTATGTACCTATATTTTCATAACAATATATATTTGTTATCAAGTACAAACTAATAAATTAAATATTTGAATGTAGCATAACATAAACTATCTGTTTTGATTGTCGTGTTCTTATTTTAATTTTTTTAAATAGATAACTAATAACTTCATCCAGTATACTGAGGGTGCCTCCGTGGTCTAGTTGCTAGCACATTGGACTACAAATCACTATCATCTGAGTTTGAATCTCGGTGTGGGCATATCTGAAGGGTGTTTCATCTTTCACTTTGCTTCATTACCTTTGTAGGTCACTCAGCTCATTTAGCTTACCATGTGCACAAAACATCAATCATCATCATCCAGTATACTGAAGCATTTGTTACATAGTTGTTGGTGTTGCCATTTTATTTTCCTTGTTAACCTGAACACAATTGCTTGTGTTGGCTCATATCTATTACCAAACTAAGATAATCTGAAACATTGACCTACATTCCATGCATGAATTAAATATTTTAATATTTAACCTTAAGTTGAAAAATGTATATATATATATATATATATATATATATATATATATTGTTTTAATAGGTAGACTGAATTACATTTGTGGAAGGATTGTCACACAGGCCACCAGACAACTGTCAGCAGCAGCATCTGCTCAGGTTTGTAGGTAAAACAAACAGTGATTTGAGTAATTTGCTGACTCTTTTTATGGTATGAGTATGTTTGATTACTGATTGTGCCTTCCTTGTTTTCTAGCCAAAACCTGTAGAGTCTGCTATAAGGGCTAAACTGGAATCCGAATTTCAGGTAACCATAAGTTCCAAGCATACTAATTATAGTTTAAAGGATAATTTTACATTATTATGAGGACGTGCGCACAGAGAAGACTAACATTTATGTAACTCAGCTTACTCTAAATTGCCTTACAGCCAAAGCACATTCAAGTAATAAATGAAAGTTTTATGCACAAGGTTCCTAAAGGTAAGTTTTTATAATGCATACTCAATTTTAATTTTTCTACCAAGAGTTTGTTTCAATTCTATTGCTTGGGTTATTTAATTTATTGCATAAAGTGAAATTTTTCTGTTTATTTTAAGCTATCTAAAAAGTGTGTTTTTATTGCCATTTTGTTCAGGGTCTGAAACACACTTTAAAGTTCTTGTGGTCTCAGATCAGTTTAAAGACATACCCACAATCCAGGTAACATTTTGTGTCAACTATTTTAAAATATGTTTATATGCCAATAATATTTAATGATGCTTGGAGACTTACATGGTAGAAAGTGAAAAGCTCTGCTCTTGCTCTTATTTAATCATTACTTTAAGAGTCAATCGTATATTATTTATAACAGCAATATAATGTATAGCCATTCCTTGTTCTAGAGACATCGTATGGTAAATGACAAGCTAAAATCACTGTTTGATTCTGGAATCATTGCAATATCAATTGTGGTTAGTATTTCATAAATAGTTTCTGTTGCTATAATTTGAATTTGCCGTGCGTGAAATATGATTGCATTAAGGTATATTTGAGTTTTTAATTTTAAATTGAGATATGTTTTATCTGATTTGCGCCAGTAGTGAATGAAGCAGCAATCATGTTCTCAAATTTATTTTCAGGCTAAATCTCCAGATCAGTGGACTGAAACAGATAAAGTCGGCAGATCTCCAGCATGCAGAGGAGGTGCTGGACTTTGATGACATACATGTACTGTTTCTGAACCATGAAACCATAAACTTTACTTATTCTTAGTTCCCAGAGGAGTATTATGGCTGTACCATGTGGCTACTAAATCTACCATCTGGTCTTACTTCTGACAGAAAAACCATTCTGTATTGGTATGTTTGGTAATAAACATAGCCATCTAAGAAAATGTCTGATGCAGAAAGGAGCTTGACATAAACTGCTAGAGTACACAATCTGACTGACCATTAACTTGATCTGATGTCTCTTTGGCTGTGTGACAGGAATCTGTTTTGTGGTGGAAATAAATATTAAATTCTGTGTGCAGTTTTATATTAAATGCCTGTTTACTTTGTTTGTCGTTTATTAAAGCCCCACATTGCCAGTTCACAGATAGTCTTTTCAGGCTGTACATTTTATTAGCATCCTGATTCGAGTACAACTTGTATTCTACACAATTATAAGATTGCTTCTTTGAATCCAGAACATGCAAAAAACATTCTTTTAATATTCACTATCTGGTTGATGTTAATTATTATCCTCAAAGGTCTATTAAAATAAAATACTTATTCCATTTGTTTTCCAAAGGATGTGTAAGTAAATGAACATTGAAGTCTTCATGTTCACTGTCTTTTGAGATTTTCTACCACACATGATCACAAAGTCTTAAATAAAGTTGAAGATTTGTTTTAATAGTGCTGATATTCTGAAAGTTGATATACTTTTTAAAATCTCAAACATGTACTACTGATTTGCCTGTTTTTCAAATTTGACTTTACATCAACAGAATTTAGTGTTTTATGTGCAGCAATTGTTTTTTATTCAAAATTCATTCAGTATACAATTTAAAATCCTAAAAATTTTCACACAAACTATTGTAAATTATAACCTTTTACCTTTATATTTTGTAACTATTCAATAATAAAGTGATATCATTTTGAAGGGAAAAAACCTAGTTATTGGCTTTTACTTGAATGATTCCAAGTAAGTAATGAACAGTACCCTCTCTATGGCCTCTCAAATCCTGACTGCGTCACTATAGTAGAGGGAGTTTTTCATCCAACCAGGCAACTGACATTATAGTATCTGAGTACACACTAAAACTGTGTGATCACTGTCTGAAGTCATTGTCGCAGACAATGTTGTTCTAGATTCAACAGAAGCTGATATCAACTTCGGATCGCCGGCGCCAAGGTGTGACAAACGGCCGCAAGCCAGTCCTTCTCGACGGGGTGTTTCAAACTCGTCGTCAGATAGGGAAAACTTATTTACGGAGTTTACAAAATAAGTTCTTTAATTTTAATTCCCTTTAATCTCTTTCTATGAGGATTTCGTTCTTATATATATATATATATATATATATATATATATATATCATTTTCCTATCTTAAATGATTTATTATAAGTGTTTGATGATGATGATGATTGATATTTTACCGCCACTGTTGTACACATGGTAGACTAAATGGGCCGAGCGACGTCCAAAGGTAATGATGCGAAGTCAAAGATGAAACACCCTTCAGATATACCCACGCCAAGATTCGAACTCCGGTTGTAGTGATCTGTGGTTCAACGCGCTACCAGTTAGACTACGGAGGCGCCTTTATACAATGAAATGATTCTGCATAGACATTCAAAACAATAATATGGTCGTACGCCGCTGAAAATGTTATAATTAGTCGTTAAATCGTGGAAATTACATTACTACAACAGTAATATCTTTTTGGTCTCATTAGACACTAAATTGCATGGATTGTGGCTGGTATTGAATATGATCGGTCGAATGTGATCCATCTTTCATATTAATTATTAGTTTGTTTATGAATAATTCAAATCTAGATATTGTTATAGTGATATAAAACGTAATTAACAAATGGTAGCTTCATATAAAGATAAAGGGCGCCCCAGTGGTCTAATTGGTAGGGAGGTTGATCACAAATAACTACCACCCGAGTTTGAACCTCGGCGTGGGCATATCTGAAGCGTTTTTCATCTTTGACTTCACTTCATTACCTTTGGAGGTCGCTCGGCTCATTTAACCTAACATGTGCACAAAAGTGGCCGTAAAACACCAATCATCATCATCGTATAAAGATAAATTATCAAAATAATGATAAGCCTAGTGGAATATTATTGACTTAAACAAAACAAATGTAATTAATTTATTAAAAATGGCAGATATTTTCTCCAATTACGTGTAAATTTGAGGTACACATTATTTTTTAATTATGAATCAGAGAAAATACACCAACTGACTTGGATAAAGTATATTCAATTTAAGGTTCATGGTTCACTCTCTTATATCAACACATTAATTGAACTTTTTTAATTTACATCAATTTAAGTTATATAAATATGTGAAATTCACGGGAAAGAAATATTAAAATATCTTTTGCTTCTTACACTTCTAAAAAGAAATAAATCCACAGCAGTATTGCTAAATCGTACAATTCTAAAACAGGCTACACTTTCGACGGCCACAGTTTCTTGTTTCTATTGGACCACACCTTGTTAAGTGTTTGACCAACTGTCAGAATCTCTGTACAGCAAAATATATACTGAGAGAAATCTTTATGAATGGAATACTTATGTTACCGAACCTTATATACAAATAATTACAGCGTTTCCATAAAACTAAAATATTACAGAATTGAAAAAATAGAACACGAGTTAGTGCTTGATTTATTTGTTTATATCCGGCGGATATCAGTGAGCTCATTCTTCCTAGAGAAATGGGGATAATGTGACCAAAGTCATTTACTTCTGGCTGGAACACCAGAATATTTCGACGTCGGTTTTTCTTATAACTGAGTCTTTAGTATCTAATCTTTATAATCAAAGATTGCTAACTACATGAGACCTTATATATATATATATATATATATATATATGGGTGTTCCTTTTCCAGACAGATGATCAATGATAATCGTGTACATTAAATACGTACACAACGAGGAGGAAATGTGGTTGTAAAAATATTAAACAGTCAAACGTTATTTATGTAGAAAACTCTTCCAGTGGCTGTGGTTTACGGAGGAACAGAAACGTGAAGTGGTACTCAAGATATTTCACAGATAAAGGTCTGCACATTATGATTATTTCGTTTTAAGCCTTAGCTTGCCAAATATTTAAGTTAAAGAAGAAATTCTTTTAAAAATGACAGCAATATTTTATACCTTTTAAAACCAGATTATGTTAAAGATGTTTTGCTGAGTGTCTTACATTACCTAAAAACTAGTATATATATATATATATATATATATATGTGTGTGTGTGTGTGTGTGTGTGTCCCCGCTTGTATGTGGGTATATACTATTAGTGGTCAAAATGGCACTGGTATAATGATGAATAAAACAGCTGAACAGTTTGTCGGATAACTGAAGCCAGTTCGAAAGATATATTAGAATCAGCCGAAAAGAATATCACTATAGACCTGGTGGTGTCGTTTTCTGGATGAGGCAGTATGGCTTCAAGAAATTAAAAAAAACCCAAAGAGTCAATTAGAACCGTTTCAGTATAGTATAAACACTGCTTACGCAATGTAAAAATCTTCTCGAGTTACTGTAGGTTATGTAGGTTCGAATAAATACATTAAAATAAATAGAATGTCTTTTGAATAAGTTCATAACAAACAGAACTTTAGTTAAGCATCAATCTCCCAAAACACTTATTTTGATTTATAATTTTATTATTCAATTATACTGTGTTTTATTATTTTCCTTCTCCCTTTTAGGTTTTATTTTGGTTTGTCCATGCGGTTGATCTGATCAATTATTGGCTATAGTGAACCCCACAAAGTATTTTTGCGTTGATTATTGTAGATTGTTTATATTTAGATAATACTTTTCTGAATTCGTTTATTGATAAATCAATTTGCCTTTTATTTATTTTTTAACATTTGGTCCGAGTGAAAAGTCTACTATTACTGCTATCGTCGGAGGTGTTAGAATTATAAGGTTTTATTATATGTACTAATATATATGCGGTTGTTTTCAATTTAGCTGCATTATATATGTACTAATATATATATATATATATATATATATATATATATATACTTTGTTTTCCATTTAGGTAGTGGTCATTTGGTTACAATTCTGTAAGAATTATAAACACCACGAAAATCTGAGTCCAGGCATTTATTATACGTAATACGCGCACACGTCAATAAATATATATATATATATATATATATATATATATATATTCTAAAGCGCTCAACGATGGAATTACTCACCCTGGAATCTAACTCTTACCTGTATGTTGGGTAGTGTACATATTTGATCACGTGTTTATAGGTATTAGATCATTTGAGTTAAACACAAAGAACAGCTCACACAGATCTGCTCATATAAATACCTAGCTACGGTGAAGTCGATCAGACGTCCGCGGAGAGTAGCTCAGAGAATATCGATGCATCAAATGACAGCTTTTGTTATAAAAAGGTATGATTGTTGTTAAGATATTCGAAGCCATGAATAGTGTTATGGATTTTTATGTTTTATCAAATTACGATAGAGTTCTTGGAGTAAACAGAGTAGGGTTAGTTACGTCTATGTTATTATCTATGAACTGGTTCATGTTTGTCTTTGTATACGTAACTATATGTCTGTATCCCTATCTATGCGTTGAATGCCTGTTGATTTGTGCGTGCATGTGCATTAGAGGGTTTAGAATGGGTTCATATGTACCGTAAATGATTGACTTCACTATTAGTATGAAAGCAGTTTATCTTTTTGTTTCAGATAGCTCCTGCCAATTCTTACCAAAACATCGGGATATCTTCAAAACCTGAAGCTATGGTCCTAGTCTGACAAACTTCATACAGCTTTCTTCAATCTCTTGTACAACGAATCCTGTGCACCACTACAAGGCTCTCATTTCGTGGTACAACATTTTCCACGTGGCAGAGCCTTTATCACGCACTGTGAATAATACATGATAATGGACACAGCCTAGGTAAAGTAATTAGTTTGTGCTTTGACATGAGTTTTGAATGTGACAAGTACAGTTTCTCTTGTTTCGCGTATACCACAGTGTCTGAAGTATGCATGATCCCATGGACAAATACCTGAAGATCAATGTTTCTAACACAGATGCAATTCAAATAGGGACATTAGATCGCAGTACTTGTTGATTTATAAAAAATCATCATATATTGCGATTCAGTTGTTTCCCAGTTCTTCACTCAATCACCCCTCACAAGATAGTTACTTTACCTTGTTTTCAAGACATATCATACACTACATGTATTGGTATCGTTGCTGATTATTTAGGTACAGCATGGTTGAGTGTTTTAAGTCGATGAGCATGATCATGATTTGAATAATATCAGTAAAAAACCGTCCTAACACAGTTGAAACATTGTCCATTGTATTAGCTTGTGGCTTTTAGTTCCTTGTTTTAGTAGAACGTTCATTATATACACAAACATAACTAGTGACGAAGAAGATGATTGATGTTTTACGAACGCTTTTGTGCACATGGTAGGCTAGGATAGGAGGATATTATATAACAATGCATTGGGATACAATAATTCTTTGGTCCTAAAACGTTCTCTGTGGTTCACTAAAAACACTGAATTCTGTCAGAGAGATTCGACTTTGCCAAAGTCTAAGCCTTTTCCTTGATTCCAAAGGAGAATTCTAAACGCTTCAGTAGAATAGAATCGAAAGCTGCAGATAAATCACGCATAATTAATGCAGTCATGGATCCTCCATCGAGAGCCTCAGCAATGTCACTGAGCAAATTCAAGCCAGCATTTTTTGTTCAATGATCTCTACGATAAGCAAAATGATCTTAATGACATTTATCATTCTGCTTAAGTGTTCTTCCATGTGCCTTGCTATTAACGTTTCAAAACGTTTAGAGATGAAACGAACGTTAGAAATAGGACGATAATTCATCTCCTTTATCCAACCCAGATCTCTTAAGCACGTTTCAAACATAATGGCATCACTGACTGATCCATTGATCTATTGATAATGGCTGTTATCAGTGGTGGAAGTCAAGTGAGGGCAGTGGATAAACTGATCCTGTTAGTGAATCAATCTGGAAGCGTTCCTCTTTCCACATGGTTGGTTAGTGACATAGCCTGAAGATGGTTAGTGTTTTACTGCCACTTTTGTGCACAAGGTAGTCTAAATGGGCCGAGCGACCATCCAAAGGTAATGAAAGGCATCGGCTGAAAGTAAGTGTAGCTGAACACAGTAGATTGGACGTAACTCAAATGCACACTATGATGCACAAATTTGGACGAGCTCATTTCGGCGTGCACACCTCGGCGTGCGCACACTAACGCACGCACGCATGTCACGCACACATATAAACACGCGCGCCTACACACAACCAAAAAGCTACGGTTGGATTTAGAGAGATTGAAAAAACGGTGTCATAAATCAGCTTCTTTGTCAGAACCCAGTAAAAAAAACTGTTGGGTGGGGGAAGTATTAGATGGGAGATCAACACTAGCATCTCCAAAGAGGGTATAAATGTAGGTTAAAATGGTACTGTTGCTGAGTTTCACATGATTTTTGGTCTTTTGCAAGCCATGTTTCGGGTAATCAGAGATTCATTTTATATGGCGGGGTGGTTGTTTGGAAGCGTGCAAACCGGTTGTGAATAGGAATCTGTGCTAACTCTGGACGTATCAAAGGCATAACATTGGGTGTGGGTAAATTCAGAAATCAATTGAAATGATGCAACAGTGTTCCCCAAGCGATAATTTTGACTCGGTTCTAAAAATAGTTAGGTCTACCTGACCTGCTTTTTGACAGCTGATCTGCCTAATGATGCTTCATTTTTTACAATCTCCCATAGTCCTTTTCTAAAGAAGGCTATAGAGTAGGATGCGCTGTCGTTTGTGGTAGGCAATGCGTAATGGAACGTCTGCCCGACGTGGCCTCCATATGCACAGCAGAACTTCGAGCTATTTACCTTGCACTCCATCATGGGTTTAGCTCTACTGGGGACAAATTTATTATATGTGTGGATTATTTGTCCTGTTTACAGGCCATAGAAAATCTAGAAATAGAAAATCCACTTGTGCTCAGTATTTTAGAACTACATTCCACCTTTAAAACTCTAAAAAAGGATGTAGTATTCTGCTGGGTACCGAGCCATGTCGGTATTCGTGGCAATGAACTCGCCGATAAGGCTGCCAAAGCTGCTCTAAAAGGTCGGAAGATCATCATTCCATTACCGTTCACTGACTTCCGACCTATCATAAAGCAATACGTTAGAAAGCAGTGGTCAGATTTCTGGTCACTGCAATCTGAAAATAAATTGCATGCAGTGCAGCCTGCATTAGGATGTTCGATGTGGTCCTGTCGGCAAAGGCGTCGTGAGGAAATTGTGCTCTGCCGTTTACGGATTGGGCATTCTTTCCTCACCCATAGATACCTCTTGGCTGGAGAAGATCCACCAGAGTGTATCTCCTGCCAAGAACGCCTGACAGTCGATCACATCCTCCTTCATTGCTCGGAATACCACCACATCAGAGTAAACTACTACCATGCAGAGACTCGGAAAGAGCTGCTGGACAATATTACCCCGGACACAATTTTAAACTTCATAGAGAAGCTGGCCTTTTCTTTTTACTATAAATTATTTAAAGTGGTAACATCTAGTCAGCATCATTCCAAAGATAAGTTGATCTTTTCTTATTAATACTAGTTATTTTAAGTTAGAACATCTAGTCAATGTCATAACCCTACCTTTTATTTCCTTTGTAGAAGCAGGTCTTCTCTTTTAACAGAAATCTACTTAATTACCTCTAGTCAAAACTAGTCATTATCTTCTATATTTCACATGTTATTTACCCTGTTGGACGATTAAGAATCTGATTTTATCTTACAAGTATATACACTATACACCAATGTATATTTACCATTTATACTTAACAATCTACATCCTAGCTTATACAAACATTTTATCAATGCTAGTAATCCAGCTTTTTAACTTTTTATAAAGATTCGTTAAAACGGTTTTATTTCCAAACGTTCTAGGACACTGAATGGCCTAAATTGTGCCGATGTGTCGTTAAACAACATTCATCCATCCATCCTAGCGGTTCAGCACCCGGCATTTGGTGCCAAGGGTCACAGGTTCGAACCCAGCAAGAGGTCGAAACCTTTCCATAGATTAATTTCTCGGCTCACAACATCGTGGGTGGATGACCGGGTTAAATGGCGGTGCCCTCTCCACTAAATTATTTAAATGGGGACGTAAAACACTGGCAGTGACCACCCTTAGGGTATTTCGGCTCCATCTTTCCGTACTGCTCCCCTGTGAGTGGTGGGGGAGGAGATTCTCAACCACTCTAACACTGTGCCGAATAAAAGGCAGCCTGGAGATTCTCCCCGAAAAAACAAACAAACATATCATTTAATATGATATGTTGGACCTTCAAATGATTCTATGATGTCACTTTCTAGCAATTTGTCATGGATAATAATACTGTATCTAGCTGAATAGGACACTATATAAATGGCACGTATTAGTATTATTGTATCATAGACCTCCAGTATGGCGGCATAAACACAAATCGCGTGAGGTCAATGTAAGTTCTCAATATGTACACTTGATCTGAGATGCTCGGACAAATAAGAATATCATCAAAGATGAGTACAGATATCTAGGATATAGATCTAGATCGAAGCCATCACCTGGTGTATATCTCAGTGATGTAGATAATATTGTAAACATAACTTTGAACAGTGAAGTTGAGCTCGATTAAACAGTTTAGTCGACCCGACGATTATACTAAGTTAGTTTTCTTATACCAAAATAAATCAATAACGAAAATTTAAAATAAATCTGGGATAAACAATTACCAAAAAACATCAATATATTGATCAGATCTTATAAATAGACGATTATAGTAAATAACTAACAAATATATGGGGGGGAGGGTTCTGTTGACATCATAAATGTATTTTAAATATCATCGTATGCTGATACACTGACGAGTTATAGTTAACGATATAATTTATATTGTCTGTATATATATATATATATATATATATATATATATATATCATCTATAGTTGTCTGTAGTTGTAGTTGTCATTAGACTATTAATATTTGACATATTCGTATTATTCACCGCTTTCCCTGATAAACAGTTATAGTTTATAGTTTTATAGCACGTTATGGTGACTAAATGGTGGTCCCCTTTGTTATTTGATTTCTTATAGCTCTTACAAATTTGTTTAATGAACACACACACACACACACACACACACACATATATATATATATATATACACACGCACACACACATATGCTCAAATGTCTATTTTTGTTTGTTTGTCTGTGTGGTGGGACTATGTTTGGGACATAATCAGTCACTTTAACGAAAGATTATATGTGTTAAGAAGTTAACAATCAATTATAATATATATATTGTCTATAACCTCATAATCTCTGAGAGATCTATAATTTAAATCTCTATCAGTTCTAAAAGTTCTTTGTGTTTAATTTGTTTGAGGATGAAATAATGATAAGATGTTCTAAGGACTTGTTGGATGTGTGCTGCTGAATGTAACAATACAAAATATTTATCTACTGTATGTAGGGTGGCCATTTCTAATTTTTCTAAAAAGGAGGACATGTTCCTCCCAAAAGGAGGACATGTTCCTCCCGAAAGGAAGATATAGTCACAGGCTATCAACTTATCACACATATGCATACACAGCCGCGGGCACATACACATAGTGCATTTATAAACGCCTTTTAAAAGTAAAATAAATTAATATAAGTATTTATTTTTAACACAATTGAAGTAGATATGTCCCTTATTTCACAAATACAAAGGTAGCCTGTCATGAACTATTTATTTATTGTATTTCTGTCATTTGGTCTCATAGGTAAAGCGCGAGACTATTTACCTATGCCTAAGGTCATTCTGTGCCGGAGGTTGGAGGTTCGCCCCTCGGCCGTGGCACTATAGTAGGGGGAGTTTTTCATCCAGCCAGGCAACTGACGAGGTTTTCTGCCCCGAACATGTTATATATTGTAAATTCTAAATTTATTTAGAATTAATCTCCGTGGGAAACTATACATTACAGGAGTTTTCTGTTGTCTAAGAGTTTTCTGCTAAGGTAATTTTTATTGGCTGACGAGAAAACACACTGAGAAAAGATAAAATAAACATTAATTTTAGTTTAGATTCTTCATTTCCTAGTTTTCTCCTCTCAGTGTAAGTCAAGATGTAGTTAGTGTTACTTATTTTAACAGAATTTCACTGGAATTAAATAAATATTTACCCTCTTATGTTATTTCCATTTTATGGTAAATTAAATAAATATCCGATGATGATTTAAAACTGAGATGATAGTTTGAATGATCTGGTAGCAGAGTGAGTATTTTGTACGAAAATAAAGATTTGACATTTTGTTAATTATTATAATTTACTTGTTTATTATAATGAGATGCTAATTTGAATGATCTGGAAGCAGAATGAGAGAGTATTTTGTACGAAAATAAAGATTTGACATTTTGTTAATTATTATAATTTACTTGTTTATTATAATGAGATGCTAATTTGAATGATCTGGAAGCAGAATGAGAGAGTATTTTGTACGAAAATAAGGATTTGACATTTTGTTAATTATTATAATTTACTTGTTTATTATAATGTATTAGTGTTAGTCGCAGTTAGGCATACAATTGTACGGCGTTATTTACAGATAGAGTTACATAACAACACTTGATGTTTCATCAAGGAAAAAAGATAAATATTACAGAATTCACGCATAAAATTACAAACATTGTTAGTTAATGATGAAAACTCGGTGTCTTAGATGAAGGCTGAAGTTATTATAATATTATTAAATATGTCACATCAACATTGATTTTCATTTAAAAAGAGGGAAATGTATACGTGCATTTGAATGTGTTGATAAGAGAAATATTGATGTATGTATCACTTCCTGTATTATTATTATTATTATTAAATATAAAAATAAGGAGGCTTCTGTAATAATAATAAGTTCTATTTACTCATTTCCTATGGGCAAATGTACCATGCGGGATTGGTTACGTGCTTTTAAGACGATGGTTCATGTATATATATATATATATATATTAATACGTGGCGGCATACACAAAATTATACAAATAAATTACGATAGTTAGATAGAGAAATAGATAGAAAAACGGACAGACATAATTAATAGATTAATGTTCAGATTATTTGATAGATAGATAGATAGATAAAGCTCATACATGAAGCTACAATAGAGTGTTTGTGTGTGTGGATTCCCCATGTATTTCTCTCCCTCTCTCTGTGTGTGTGTGTGTGTGCGTGCGTGCGTGTGTGCGTGCGTGCGTGCGTGCGTGTTAACGATAAACATTTCTACAAGTGTCCGTTGGTTATTGTCAAACTACTTGAGTTTTCCTCACCTTTGTATCCCATGGTCAGAGTCCCGGAGGATGAGGATGGGAAGTATTAGTTGATTACCATGAATCAGATTATTATATCAGGAATAATTATTTATTTACCCAAAGTCTTGATTATAGAGGTTATGTGTAGGTTAAGCCCTCAAACCTAAGGAGCTTGCATGGTTTACTCAACGCCCTCGTGGGTGATCGACGGGTAATATTTAAAAAAAACTTTAAATAACTACACACATGTATGTGTATACACAATCATCTCTGTACTTAATGTGATAAATAACTGTGATTAACGCTGTCTACAATTAAATTAACCTCAGTAACTTTTAGAACTTGTCCGAACCTAATTGGAGACAGGAATATCAACATCTATAACATGTTACAAGTTCTCTGAATATGAGGTATGGTGAAGAAACCTGAATAAAGTTACACTGACAATCAGCAATAAATAGTTTCTTAAATTATATATAATAATTTGGTATACGTATATATACGTTTAATACATCGCGTCCTCGTCATACCACTGTCTAATATATCGTGTCCTTGTCATACTACTGTCTAATATATCGTGTCCTCGTCATATCACCTTCTCATACATCGTGTTCTCATAATAGCACTGTCTAATACATCGATTAATCATCATACCACTGTCTAATACATCATGTCCTCGTCATATTATTGTCTAATACATAGTGTCCTCGTCATACTACTGTCTAATGCATAGTGTCATCATGATACTACTGTCTAATACATCGTGTATTCGTCATACTACTGTCTAATATATCGTGTCCTCGTCATATCACTGTCTAAAACATCGTGTCTTCATAAAACCACTGTCCAATACCTCGGTTCCTCGTTATACCACTATCTAATACATCATGTCCTCGTTATACTACTGTCTAATACATCGTGTCCTCGTTATACTACTGTCTAATACATCGTGTCCTCGTTATACTACTGTCTAATACATCGTGTCCTCGTTATACTACTGTCTAATACATAGCGTCCTCACCACACCACATTGAAAACTAACTTTAAACAAAGTTAAATGCCATTGTAGATAGAGAAAAACTTAGATAAACCTGAATATTAAGTTTAAAACGGAAAATAAGTTAAAAATAAATCCACACCAAACACTAAATACTGATATAATAGTGATATACCGGCATATGATAAATGGTAATATATATATATATATATATATATATATAGTGTCTTAGATTATTAAATAAATAAAATTTGATAGTTTATCTGATGTTGTCAAGATAATAAATTTCTTTTGCCGAACTACATCAGAACTAGAAAATAGTCTACGAGTTCTGTGAAAATTTCCTGTAATGAATTGGTTTGAGGAAGTATACACATGATCTAATAATGATGGGTTCTCATGTATTTTACAACGCTGTAGACTTTGTTGTAGGGTTTCGTATCCTGGTTATAGAACATATAATCAATTCAAGACATTTAAGACCAGCAGCCACACATACACACACACACCCATTCATCCACGCACGCACCCACCCACACACACACATCACACACACACACACACACATATATATATATATATATATATATATATATAGGGTACATACACTTTCACATGTATGGTTTTCTAGGAGTTTCCAGGACATTTGTTCATCAAATTATCTACCTTTCCAGGATCCAATCAATATTTTCCAGGAGTATTTTGACTTTTGATTAATGGAACAGATTTTTTAAATTGGAATTAATTAACCATTTAATTTTTTAATTCAGAAATATTTCTTCTGTGACAATCCTACTTGGAATATAAATTACTCGGAGTAGGTATTCCAAGTAGGTACTCACTGTACCTACTCATCGTAAAAAGTATTAGCTAAAGTCTGTAAAAATGGAATTGATACATTTGCAATTGTAACATTTGATGTGGAATTGACCAAATGGAATTGAGTGGAATTGGAATTGGCCAAAGGTAATTAACCCCGTGTCTGAAACAGATACACAATGTCAATTTTATATGTGAATGTAAGACAGAGACCGACAAATCTTATTTACATCAATAATTAACATAATATATGTACACCACAAATCTTATTACACCAGAATACTAAATTTATTCATTTTCCCTTTTGTTAACAATGATCAATGGAAAGGATATTCCTTTTAATGAAGTCCAAATAATTCGCAATTTATATACATTCATCTTTTATTGATTTAACTTTTTCATTTAATCAAGTTTGATTTTTACGTGTGCTAAGTCATTTATCCGTGGTAAACTCCTGCGTGGCTATAACTACGGCATAGGATCATTGTGTGTGTGTGTGTGTGTGTGCACGTGCATGTATACGTGTGTCCTTCATGTGAATAATTTTCAAAAATTCTCATTCATGTAGTATCGCAAGGCGTCGTAAATATTGTCGTATTATGCAGATTTGATTGTGTGTGCATGATCATGATGATATTGATAAAGTAAATATAGATAGAGAATCATAAATGCGAGAGCAGACGTCACAGCTATGCTGGCAGTGACAGTCCGTATTTCCTGCTCCGACCCGTTACAACCTCTTTCGTGGCCGCCAACGTCTTCCCGGTATTTTCCATACATGACGATTGACGTCATTCAGAAAACAAGATCAGGGAAAGAGCGACATCTTGTTTGGAATACGTGCCCCGTGTAATGACAGCTATACATGCAGGTTGTTTGGTCCTAGCTTGATAAGCCAGAGTTTTCAAAATGTTTGTGAGACTTCACTTTCCAAAGTGGTTTTCCAGGGGTGTATTGAAAAATAATGACTATTCCACGAGTGATATTAAAATTATGTATATTCCAGGATGCGTGCGAACCCTGTATATATATATATATATATATATAGATAGTGATGTAGCTTAAATATTGTTGTTTATCCATGGACACTCATCATACAAGTCATGTACTCCACTGTGGATTCATAATTTACTATTTTTGTTGTTGCATATCATGCAAGAAGTAATACCAACATTAATGTCAACTGATTTGCCTACTCTTTGGTTCATCCACTCACTCACTGGCCATATATATATATATATATATATATATATGTGTGTGTGTGTGTGTGTCTGTGTTGCATATACGGATGTATTTTGAATTTTACGTGTATTTTTCATTTATCATAATAAACCAGCTAATTGTTTCGAAAATTTATTCACATACAACAGAAAGGTGTTTTTGAATATTCTAAAGCTGAAAGATTAAAGCAAACACAAAACATTTACAAAAAACAGTTCTCAATAACGTGATAAGTCAATGGATACAAATAGACAGATTTTGTACAAACAAGTTCTACTTGTTACTTCCATATAGTAATAAGATGGTTAAAATGATTATCAAAAAGGTATTAAATTAATCCTGTCTACATATCACTTGACTGAAATATCATTTCATATTATCCATGTTTATAAATTATTGTTTATTAATTATTACTGGTATAGTTTGCCTATTTACATGACCCGATTCACTTTTTACAACATGACTTTCATCATCCATAAAACTTTACATTCATAGTTCACATAATAAAATATTTAGAAGTTTTTATCATATAACATCAACTAATTATATTAAAAAAAGAAAAAGTTAATACTGTATCTTGTAAATAGATTGATTTTATTATGATCTTAAACCATTAAGAACATCTTTACAAGAAGAAGCTGTAACAATAGTCATATTGTCCAAAAGCTACCTAATGATAAACAACCACATTATGTTAAATGACATCAAATGAATGTATTTCTTTTTAAATATAATGAAGGTCAAAAGACTGATATTGAGGTAACAAGAACATAATTTATAAAACAGATACATGTATATATAAAAAAAACTACAACAGATGGAACATTAATAAATTAACTTTGTCATTATTTTGATATTATCAGAAAAAATAGATAATAAATAGACAAACAGAATATGTGAGTAAATGATGGTGATGATTGATGTTTTACGGCCACTTGTGCACAAGACGAAACAACCTTCAGATATGCCCACGCCGGGATTCGAACACGGGTGGTAGTGATCTGTGGTCCAACACGCTACTGCTAGACCAAGGAGGCGCCCCTGTGAGTAAATGATGAAAGAACATCATTATATGTGTGTGCTTATAAATATAAAGTCTCTGTTACAACCTCACCAAACCCAACACACACACACACTATATATATATATATATATATATACCAAACATCCCACCAGAGAACCCCTTCTTTGCTTTATTCTGGGCTGTACCTCTCACCACCCTACTTCACACAATAGCCCACTTTCCCCCACAGAAAAGCTAAAACACACTCTCATCAAACCATAGAACTTTGTCCTACTGCTGCCCAGTCCAGTTCTTATATCTTCGAGCAAACTTGAGATGATATTTAATATTTGCAAGTCTCAACAATGGCTTCTTCACTGCCACACAACCATAAAGTCCAGCAGAGTTGAAGTGCTTTCAAACTGTGGAGGATGACGAAGTCACTCCTATTTCTGTCTCCATTTTTAGTCACAGATCTAGGGATATGAGCCAGTGATCACAGAGACTATGGTGGACCAGTGCTTGATCTTGTTATACCAATGTCTTTATTGACCTTCCATTCCATGCTCTATCAATCTCTGAGTCAGTCTCTTCAAGGCACTTATTGATGTCACATACTATCTTGATATTGACCTTCAGTTACCATCTTACTTCTTGGTGTAGCCCTTGTCCGAAACCTTATAAGCACTGAAAATGAGCAAATACATTATTTATTCACCTTTTTAAAAATTTGTATGCTTAATGATTTTTATCTTTAAAATATATTATATATCATTATGGAATAATAAGAAAATATTTTTCACTGCAAAATTAGCTCTTATTCTATTGAAAATCGGTTTTATAATTTGATAAATGAGCATATAGACATCCCAATTATCATTTACTACAATTCAAACAGTGGAGGATGAGCATATTATCTCTCATTTTTCTTTATTGTGACGAATAATATGATCATATATGTATGTTAAGGCAAATATGCAACACAGATATCAGTATTGTACTACGATTAGATACTCAGTAGTCAGAAGAGTACATTTCCAATCACTTGATGCAATCGTATTTCTGCACATCAACATTTTCTTGAAAATATAAATAAAAGTAGGGATAATACAAAATAATAGTCAAAAGTAGGAAGAGGAAATTGCTTACAAAAATAGTGAGGAATCAATTACAAGCTTGTAATAATACAAATATAAATCTGAACATGACTTTTATTAGATTAGGGGATTTTCATTGCTAATTAAGTTAATTTATACATTTACTGTATTGGATCTGAAATTAAACTAGATATCAATGATGAATACTGTTAGCTAATGTGATGATGTTAAATATAAAATAGAAGAATCAGATATTAGGCTGAATTTATCACTTTATGAGTAATTCAGTTATATATGAGTTACAAGAACTCATTTTGAAGAGTCACAAAACATAAAAGAGAAACTACAATTACAGCATATATATATATATATATATATATATATATCAATCAGACATAGGGTATTCATAGTTGAATACCAACTTTACAGTATATGCATTTGAATACTTTGGGGGAAAGGCAAATACTTCATGAATACACGTAAAAATATTTGCTCATAAATATCCGTTAATAATAAAAGCACTGAAAGCACCACAAGACAAACTGAATATATTAGCTATAATAAAGTTGACTACACATGATCGCAACCTTCTGCAACTGTCTGATATATATATATATATATATATATATGCATGTGTTAGTTATTCTGTATAATCATGTAATATGTATATTACCTGAACTTTTCAGGTAATCCGTATTAATCTGTAGCAATAGACATATTACCTGAACATTTCAAGATACAAGATATTTGTGTGGGTATGTGTGTGTATCTGGTTGGAAAGAAGTTAACTTACAAGTTTTGTACAACTAAGCAAGATGTAGAAAAACCATCTTAACCCAATGAATATTTTGCTCTTTTAAACACAAAAATGTAGTGGGTACCACAAGAAAGAGAAATAGTCAATATTAATCATATTCAAATAATTGCAGGAAGGATGTAGTGGTGTACCTCATCCCAAGCATCATATTCATATTTTAACCACAAGCTTATGAAAATCACAGAAATTTCCAAATGTGGGCACAAGAAGTAACTGTAATAGTGCATTACACAAACAAAACACACACAATATAAATAGAACCAATACATATATTGAATGACAACAACCAAAACTACACAACAATATCTGTCAATATTAGTAACTCTAAACCATTAGGGCACATCCCAGAATATCAATATCCAACCACAGATCAAATTACTTTCATTTGGCCTCAGAAGCCCCTCCCCTCAGATGAAAGTTGGCAAACATTGATAATGGTATAAATAAATGAAATACAGCAACACCGAAATCGATCAACATCATCGCGATATGATATCACAAATATTTCTCAAAGTATAAGTTGTACTGAACCACAAAAATTTAAATTCTGTACATAATTATTCAATTAAAAAACACTAACCATGTCACATGACCTGGTAAAAACTTTAATTTGTGCGTATTTTGCAGACTGGAAAAGTCATGATATGATCATTTTCTCCATTCACAAACTAACTGGTGCATCGTGAATGACGGAAAGGGAAAAATCGATGTCCGATGACAGATGAAACTGTCTCATACCCTTTCCCCAAACGAAAGTAATTATGTCTTATATCCAGCATCGATTTTCTGAGATAACCCCTTAGATAAACAACAAAGATAATTTATCATTGAAACAAAAATGTTCACGAACATTTCCAAAAGTTCCCATATGTCACAACTATCTTTATTATAACAAGTGATCATGGCTAGCCATAAGCATAAAATATTAAACAAGAAACAACGTGTAGATGCAATCAAACAGCATGATAAAAGTGTGTCCAGTCCTTAGCTCAGATGTTGAATGTGTGCAAGACCCATGTTCAAAGTATCATCCATGCTAATGAAAAAAGTGTGGCGATGTGGCAAAGTGGAGTAACCAGTGAGAGAAAAGTGTGAAAGACATTGAACTATGAACGGAACAATCTCATGTGTGCGTTTTTGCTAAGTCAGGCAAATAACATCGCTTTTATTAGGAAGTTGGTACAAGAGCATGTCATCATCTACAGCACAGAGCTTCATTTAGATGATTTTACAGCATCTAATGCTTGGCTTCAGGCATTTCAGAAGTGCCACGTCATCAGGTCGACACAGTTGTCTGATGAAGCAGCTAATGTATCCATGGCTACCATTGATCATTGAAAGAAAAAAAGCTCTGTCTAGATTCTGGACACAGACTTCAGAATCTAACATTTCACTGTGTATAGTGAACCTAATATTAACATTGGCTGTTTCCTACATCAGAGCTATATCACACAGATTGAACTCAGATAGGCTGGCGGAACTAGTCCAATCTATGATGTCATGCTTCGTGAATCGATAAAGTAGATGCTTGATCATGTGATATAGGTTCGAGGCAAGAAGTGGAAAGATAGGGTGAGCAGTTTGATATTGGACAAGGAATGACATACTAACTTTGGATACAGACGTGGAACAGTTCAAACGGACTGGGAATAGAGGATTACTAACTGCCTCTGATACAACTCCAAAGGCTGTTGAGTGTGAAAATGGAATGTCTACTTTTTGTTGCAGCAACATACTTTCTAACATATGGCTCGGCTACGTTCTCTATCCAACGGGTGTTAAAACATTTAATTGAAGAACGTCACTGCCTGTAATCATCATGTTGAGCTGATATTTCAGTGAGGAGCCTCAGGAAGTATGCTTAAATACCATGCTTTTCTTGTGGGCTACACTTTTGATGTGACTATCCAAATACACTGACCAGGTTGCAGACATTTATAGATTTGACACAATATTTGCATCAAGCAAGGCTATTGTTGTGAGTTGGGTCACAGTACACCCACTCCTTGTATTCAGCAATTTCTAGACATTCCTCCCTAAATCTGCACTTTCCCTTATGTAGCAGGCATTGTTTATTATGTAACTCCATAAGGTTTACTGAACTCGTGTTTCATCGAAAATGGCGGGTGATGCAATAAAAGAACAACTGCATGATCTTTTTCCAGTTGCGTGAACAAATCAAATCAAATTCCTGCTGCATCTAGATTATCTAGCGGATACTTAAAAATATCAAAAATATGCATTAAATATATAATTGGATAAATGTAATTGGACACATACGATTATTATAAAAATTCAGGAACAACCACCTTGTCAAGAGTTTTCAACGGTGTATGTCTGAAAATGGATGATATTCAAGGGTTTTTGGGTACCCTTGAACAAAATTTCCAAATTCAAGGGTTTTTGGGGATATGTACGAATCCTGTTTGTAAACAAACTATCAGCTAATAATATTACAGTCAATATACATTACTGGCTCAGAGACTGACTTGATAATACATCATCTATTTGTGTAAGTATACACTTACACAACATAATATTTATTTAATCAACATCTAAATAATAATATATTTAGATTAATACGTACACAAAGGTTATGATGTCAGTGAGTGAGTTGGTGAGTTCTAAACTTTTATATTTAATATCGTTGCTGGTCATAACTCGGAAATACAGACAGAGTGTTCATTTTCTAGTTAAAGTGACATAAATACGAGTATGAATTGGATTTGAAACCTTACCTGGTGATTTTTAGTGCAGTGCTCTAATGACACTGCTATCATAACGTCATCAATTAAGATGAGAATATTGTAAAAAAAAACTAACTGAATACCAAGAACTTGGTTTAAATTAAAAACAAATTAACTCATGTTACCAGGATAGGTTAATGAATAAACATACATCTTCTAAAGTAGACTCCATCATAATAACAAGCATTAGTGATAAAATAGAAGGAAACATTATGATGACTATTAACATCAGATGGCTGGCTACTTATTAACATCAGATGGCTGGCTACTTATTAACATCAGATGGCTGGCTACTTATTAACATCAGATGGCTGGCTACTTAAGTTATACAATTGTAAGAAACATATTTGGTTATCTCAGATGATATGAAACAATAATGAACTACTAAGATAACATTTATCAATATAATAAACAAAAATGGCATTTTGAATTAGGTGAATTCTAAAAACAAGTAATCATAATATGTCCATAGTCTGAGCAACTCTGAAAATATCATATCCATATTAATATTATGACCAAGTAAAATTTCTATATATTTCTTATATGCATGGATGTTATTCATCATATGATTTCACAAAACAAATAATTAACATACATGCTATTTTTTTTTAAATAGTTCCTTTTACTAAAGTAAAAATTCACTTCTTTATAACTTGTAGGTCAAACTATAACTATTGAATAAATCTGTACTACCACAATAAAATAAATCGAATGTTTCAACATTTAACTACCTTCTTTTATTAATAGGGTATAGTATAGTTTTCAACAGACTTTCAGAAACCGAATTTCCTTTTCCCAGCCCATACCAGATGTAATATACCAGTGTTAGCCAGGTAGGATTCCATTTAATTACTCAGGTTTATGTATGACATTTTTTCGTTGTTTGAGTGTTACCAGTACTAATTTAATAATAAAATAACAAGATAGAAAGATTCTGCTGGTTCCTGAATTACATTAGTCCAGGGTTGGGAGGTTTTTTACACAGAAGTTATTAACACCGTTAATTAATGGTAATTAACATCATGTAAAAAACGAGGTTTTTACAGTGACTGTAAAAACTCAATTTAAATAAAATGCAGCTACAAAATAGTAAAATTATTACAATATAATAACATCTACTACAACATGACTGTAATACATACAATATGTAATACAGCAATTGGGTTAACAGACTAATCCCCATTATGATAACCCAATATCCAGTCTAGTTGACCCCTTCACTAACTACTAAACTATATCTGGCATGTGGGTAATTACTACTTGTATATACGGTAGATAATCTACTACTCTCAGAATAATCCTCTATCCAATCTTGACACATACATGTATTGTGATGTTAAGATGTGACTTCATTTCCCATATATAGTGTTAAAATGTGACATAAAGACAGCCTGACTTTAATTTGAAGCAGTGTCACACTGATACATACCTGTATGTTGGCTTAAATTAAAGAAAAGATTGAACTAATACTGTGATTATTATTTGATATCCAGCCTTTAGTAATGTATAAAGGTGGAAGGCCACAGAATTCCATATGGGAACATTTTTTACATATTGCCGTTGGAAATAAGAAATATGCACAGTGCAAAAAGTGTTATCATCAGCAATAATAATAATGCTGCTAGAATGCTAGTACACTACACAAATTGTTCAATGGATTTAGTTTCATCAGCACGAGTTGAGTGAATATTTTCCAACTTCGAAAATATTCACACCAAAGTGTGCAATCTTCTAGGCAACAGTAAAGCTTTTAAGTTGGCATTCTGCTATAGGATTCTCAGAGGAAGTGCTGAATTAGACTATTAATTGTGCAGATAGACAATATTCACTTTGTATGCTGAAGAACAATAAATGTCTTTATTTTGCTATATTCCTAGAATTCATATAGAAATTCATGTGTCAAATATTGAATAATATACTGAAATATTTACAGAAGTCTAATGATTAGACTTTTGTAAATATTCCAGTATAGTATTTCACTATTTGCCATAAATATATTTTGTATTTAAATACTCATTTAGGCATTTTAGCATGCTACAGCTAGGAATTGTTCATAAACTGGTCATATTGAATTATATTATGGGTTAAAACTAATATCTGGGGATAAGCTCTTATTCATATTTTACATAAATATATCTTCATTAGGTTTTTCATATATGGTATAATGGACACAATGTAAATATCCTGAAATATATGATGATCATTATTTTGATAATAATGATAATACTAATTACAAAGATACAAAACCTTTAAAATATGATTCTTCACATGGTTTTAATCTATATAATATGATGTGGTTTGAACCCAAATTCTAAGCCCTAAAATGATGTTATATCAGTAATAATAGATAGATTGCTATAATTATGTCCTAACCGTATCATGTAATGTTTCTAGTTAATGAGGTATAACGTTGCTTTTACTGCTCTAAGAATTGCTCAATATCATAATAGCATTCATTGATAGTTGAACTTTGGAATCAACCCATATAGCTCTAATATGGCAGCTTATGACTAGAGGAACTTATTTTACACCTAAATATTCCAAATGACAAATGAATGTATCCCCAATTTACATGTATATACAATTATGTTATAAATGTATTACAATAATACTGGTAATACCAAGAAAGGGTAAATTGGGAGGGACCAGTGTACCATAACTGCTGTCTTCCCAAAGAAGGACAGAGCAATGGACTAGCTGAAAATGCCATCAAAGCAGCAAAGAACTTGATGGATCTGATATCTACTTAGCTCTGCTGAACAACAGAAACATTCCACGTGATTCTATACGTGGATCATCTGCCCAGATGTTAATGTCAAGAGATACAAAATCAGTTTTACCGACATCAGTTGAACCGTTGATGCCAAAGATTCCTGTGCCTAACCAGGTTGATAAACATCTAACTAACAACACAACCAATACTGTGGTGAGTATGTTAGGCCACTTCCCCTCTAAACCCTGTAGACTTTGTTAAATTGCAAACCCCAAAAGGCTATGATTAACCTGGAGTAGCAGTCTACCCAGCTACAGATAAGAGGAATGACACTTGCTATCAACAACCATCTGAACTATTCGTGCCAGTTGTAGATTCCCTGAAGTTGAACTGAGTCTACACCAAATGTGGCCAGTACTAATTCAAGGATGCCAATTTGCCATAGTACTAGAATTAGAAGACCTAATTCTAGATACAAGGACTTTGTTTCATAATCGCTTGTCATTGTTATTTTTGTAATATGAGATAGCTTGGCTCTGAACAATAACATGTAATTTAATGGTTTTCAAACTACATGTAATTAGCATGCTAAGTTGGTTTTCTATGACAAAGAGGATATAGAATACCTCTTTAACATATTTAGTCTTGAACATTTGGTTGCGGATATAATTAAATTAGTATGGCCTCTAGTAAAGTTGTTACCTCAATCATAAGTTTGTGTTATATTTGTTTGTGCCAATGTTGTTACCATATGTACATAAAACAACAACAATTAGAGTTATGTTAATATGCAATGGCCATTTCTGAAAGATGATGGAGTGCTGTAACAGTGCCTTACTAGCATACCCCCACACACATAAGAATAGGAATAGTGCAAATGTACTAAAGCATAATATAACAGTCCAATACTATCTCTTAGATAAGATGTTCTTTATTGTTTG
This sequence comes from Paralvinella palmiformis, assembly GCA_025642065.1. Lineage (NCBI taxonomy): Eukaryota > Metazoa > Annelida > Polychaeta > Terebellida > Alvinellidae > Paralvinella > Paralvinella palmiformis. The sequence continues at coordinate 179,989 of JAODUP010000364.1, forward strand.
ATAAAAATAGCTATATGGTATTTTCGTGTTAGATGTTGGTCAGTGTAAATACCAAAAACTTTCATAACAGGAGTGGGGATAAAACTGTGTGTGCTGGTTTAGCCTCGATACTGGTTACATCTTGGACATATAGTGGAGGGCCCAATCCTTAAAGAAATATCTCACAAATATGGATACAGAATGCCTTCAAACTCACAACATGGAAGCTTACAGTGCTATGCTCTAACCACTGTGCTATCAGACCTCCCACATGTCAAGTAAGAATCTCATAACAGATGTATATAACATAAATGACATCATTAAGTTAGTCACATGTCAGGATCTACTTCATAAAGATAATAACATCCAGCTAATACAGGTAGTCTATCTATAAACGTATAATAATCTTTTATAATTTCTATCTTAATATGTATTTTTTGTGGAGTTTTTTTCACATTAAACATAACATAGTTAACTTACCTTCTAATATCTAACCCTACAACCACATAATACAATATACTGTTTCTGACTAACAGTTATATAAACCTCAGTATAAGAATCCTTTGATATATCTTATAGTTATCTAGGAATAATATATTTCTACCTTTTTGTAATTCTAACACCAAAAATAACTTATTGATAAATTATAAAATTTAAAGAACAAACACACACATGTTTATTATTGTCAAGTTTTGTTCTATATCTCTAAATGGGTGTTTTATGAGATCTTCCACCAGCTCTAAGTTCGAATCCATCTCATGCCTGTGTTTATGGGCTGTTTCAATGGAGACTTGCCTTTCTGCTACATATCCTAACATAACATAACAAAAATAGATATAAAGTACAGGAAAAAGTTAATATTATCAAATGTTATAAAATATATAAAAAAAATTATTATTTACTTCATTAAAGAAACCTCTTGAACAACGCTAATTCATATTTAACAAAATGTGACATCATATATATATATATATATATATATATATATATATATATGCTACATTTTTGATGTCACGTGTCAAACACAGCAAAACTACATCACACTGATGTACAGCATGTCACTATGTGTTATATATAACAATACTAAATCCATTCTAAACTCAAAACATCAGCTATCTGTCCTCAACTTAATGTAAACACATAATAACATTACTAACATTATAATATCTATATATGTTTAAGGTAAATGATATATCTATTACAGCAAGCTGTCAATATCTACATCAACTGTTGGTATCTGGAGTCAACAGCACAGAGGCCACAATACACACATTGTGAAGAATAAATACATAATTAGTATAGCATCTCATACCCAGAAAACATAATCTTTTCAACATCATTTTATAGCCAAACACTTGGTAAAAGCATCAAACAGTGATGTATTGTTCAGCTAACATCATAATTAAGAAACAACAAAATACATGTTTTTATTTTATTTCAAAGTTCATACTCATACAACAATCATTCTTATTGATTAGAATCATTGGATTTCAACATTTCAGGTTGATGTATTTCTGCCATAAATTATATAACAAATATGATTGATTAATGGCCTGAAGTGGAAAATGGGTCCAACTTAAATGAGAGCCCAAGATAATAATTTACCAACCGACAGATATTTGGTTAACCATTCTTAACTTAATTTTTGTCAGTTAATTAAGTGATGTTTAATATAACCTAATTAGGCCAATATTTGGAATTAAGCCTAGAATGTTATTAAACTGAAAGTCAGGTTTGAATTGGTTCACCATTATAAAGTCAGTGCTAAATGTACTTGAAATTTGATGTTATAATAATGTAGCAGTTATGGTGTATGTTATATCTTTAACATACAATACATCCACAGCTATCTGATTCTAAGAAAGGCTTATTGTGCAGTCAAACTATGATATGGGAAGTTACTTTCTAATAAATAAAACCAATGATAAATATATTTGATATACAAAATATGATGGAACAAGTAATATAATGATTAATTAATAATTTGTATTCATACAATTTACTGCTATAGTCATTTAAAGGAAGAATGTCAATGATTTATCTTACAAATCATTAGTCATTTGTTTGTAGCTTGAATTACATACAACAAGTAACATTATTATATTCTATGCCATCTATTATAAAGTCGTTTAGAATCAAGTCCTCGTGGTGAAGCAGTAAATTACAGATCATATGCGTCTCCCTTATTTCAGGTAGCTAAGGCTAAGCCACGTAAAATAGCGGCCATTATTATTAATAACTAGTAATTAGGTATGTACTTTTAACCCAATTTGCTGGTTATCCATTGTATTTGTTGTCAAGAAAATATTTTCTACTTTTTTAAAATTCAAATATTATTTTCTACTTTTTTTCATAAATTATTTAGTACTTTTGTATCTACTTATTATTTATGGAGATCAGTTTGATATTTCATGTATATTTATTCAAGCTTTATTCTAGTTTAGACTTTGTTTATTATTCGGCCATTTGCAGTAGACACTGTGACTGTGATTGAACCAATGGATTTCTACTTCTAGAAATTTGTAGGCCAATCATGTCTCAAATGGTATATCAAATAAAGACAACCATATGCTTGCTTGTAGTTCGGGGAGTATCCCCAGGCTGTCGCTTGTTTGGCACAGCCTCTATGGTGGAGTCCTTCTCCGTAGAGTTTCTGTATCTGAAAATGACTTTGTAAAGTTCCGGTCCAAGACAACCATATAATTTAATTTGTATTATATATACCGAGAACGCGTGCTCGCTCGATAGAGCACCTGTGGTGCCACCTGGTGAATACATTTATACACATGTGTCCGTGTGTTTATCGACACGTAACAGTTGTGTTAATTATACTTCTAAATAAACAATGACTCCGAAAAAACGGAAGACAAAGGGTGGCAGTTCAGAGGAAAATGAGAAACGGTAATTACAATACGTTACGATTACGATGATTTTCACAAAAATAAGTCGAACCGGCTGAGGCGACTGTCACTGTGACAATAACACGTACGCGTCGCATCAGCCTGATCAGGCTCTATCAGACTCAGTAAATGAGATAACAATTAGAAGCTCGAAGGCGAAGTCAGCGTTAATTCTTTCGAAGAGAACTGGACATCAGCTGTTTTTCATGTATTTCTTAATTTTTTTATCTCTGATGCATTTAATGTTTATTCTAAAGTCAATGCCATTTCTTTTCTAGTGCTAGGCTCATAGTCGTACTGTGACTGTCTGTTACGCGCTTACGGAGTTACGCACCATCTAATCTTGACAACCGGGCGCTTTCGATTACGGGATCATCCCGTTTCGCAACCGGTATGGTTTTAAGAATGTCTGAACGTTTAGCAACAACGTAGCAACAGAATGTCGCGCTGTTATTTCTAAATTATCTAGCAAATTGATAAGTTTTGAAAATTAAATTGAATATAAATGATATCAAAGTGGTTGCTTAGAGGAGCATCGGAAACCTGTTCGCTGTCACGAAAGGTCCGAGCACTCAGTGTTGATGTACTGGCTCCCGATAACACTGAGCAGTTAACACTGGCTCCCAAATCCGGACACACCTCAGCCTCAGGCCGTTGCTGTGAAAAGTATCAATTAAGATCCGGGACGAGCCCGACTCCGCCGTCCGTCCATCCCAGAGCTCAGGCTTAGCTAAGCTCTCTCTTTCAAAACTCATTTAGTCTCGAATCTACTTTATTTCTATAAATTCGACTCTACAAAATCTAGTCGAAACAGTACAAAAACTATACACTCCTCGAAACTCCACTCCAGCACCAGAACAAAAAATCTACAAAAATCAAGATATATATAGGGAATTGTCCCCTCAGCACCACCAGCATTATTGTCCGGTAGACCCCACCATGTTCACCTCATCCAATCACCGCTGACTTGGCTGAGTTAAGAACAATCCCTCACTTAAAAATCCTCCCACACATCCAAACAGGTATATAAAGGGGAATTCTCCCCCAGCACAATCAGCGTGTTGTACAGTGGAGACCCACATGTCCCTTGATTAAATCTGCTGACTTGGCTGTACCATTACAAACATACACTAACAAAGCTTTCACACATTCAACCCACACCACAAAAAAATTAATAGAGTACAAACCTGCAGCTATGACATCTACACCCGTACAATCCCAACAACCAGCCAGCCACAAATTGCCATCAATTAATTGGAGAACTATGGTTTCACACCCATTTGACCACACAATTGGTCGGCCACAAGTGGTTAAGTGGGACGAACAGGCAATCACTAACTCTCCCTAACATCAATCAAATCGTTAACTGGCCATGACTTTAAAGCTGCAGGATATGGCTTTTTATAGGGGTTTGTTACTGCAGGACATATGGTTGCCGCCGAGTGCTCGGATCTTTATTCGAAGTGGTTGCGTAGCCCTTTGCTGTCGCTAAATGTCCGAGTACTCAATACGCATGCGCTGGCTCTCAATCACAATGGCTCCCAAATCCAAAAACACCCCAGGCCATTGCACAGCCTCTTATAGGGTGTTTGTTTATTTCATGCATGATTTACTGCAGGACATATAGTTGCCGCCGAGTGCTTGGATCTTTATATCCTCGTTCGAGCATCTGTAACAAGCCAAGATAGTGCTTAAAGTGCTCAGCTCTTTACCACCAGCATACACAGTTCCAACCAGTGACCTGAAAAAAAACTTTTCAAGTCAATGGTTTCGATGCTTGGCTTCCTGCTCTTGGACCTTTAGCAGCATTGAACAGGTTTTCGATGCTCGGCTATGCAACGTCCAAATAAAATATCACGATTTATGGTAGTACCATCCATTAAGCTGACCTAAAAATCTGAACTTTTCCCTGCAGTATTTCCAGGTGATGTTTTGAAAACAAGAAGTAGTTTTTTTTCTTCATAATTCATACCAATGTCTTGTATACTGTCAGTAGATCAAAGCAAATTATAACAATTGTTTACACAAACTGTTAGCGCATACGTAGGACCTCAAACTTAAATCATTGGTGTGATTAAAGTTTAAACATTCAATGAACCGCATATGAAGTCAATGACTTAGAAATAATTAGACATTTTGTCAATTACTACTGTGTCTGACTCTGAGCCTTTGATGGTACATATTGGTCACTAAGGTGGCAATAACTGAGACAATGTAAATTACCGGTATATGTGGTCTGTTACTAACAAACTCTCTATTGAAAATAAATAAATTAATCATTAATTATCCTGTTATCAGTATAAATATGCCCAGACAAAATATGTATATCGGGGCACCCTAATATTTATGTCGCCAAATGGATGAGATACGATGCTTTTGGGGACGCAATATTTTGGGTACAAGTTGTCTTGTTACCGACGATGCCTTCGTGAAATGTGCTACTGACAACATTTATCCATAATTAAAAAAACAGATAATTCTACATTTAAATATTGATTTTCATTATAAAGCCATGTATAATTATCATCAACTTGTTTCACTTCTATTTTCACTCCATGACAGCATGGGTTTAAATCAAATCTGAAAATGATGATTGATATTTGTTTGCATCTAGATCTAGAGTGAGAGTCTAGACTAACACACTGAAATTTTTTTCTCCCGATGACTGGATTTCTGAAGTAGCACAGGCCATGTTTTGTTGTTCGGGGAGAATCCCCAGGTTGTCGCTTATTCAGCACAGCCTCTATGTTGGAGTGGTTGAGAAACCCCCTCCCTCACCACTCACAGGGGAGCAGTACGGAAAGATGGAGCCGAAATACCCCGAGGGTGGTCACTGTCAGGGTGTTTTACGTCCTCAGGGTTTTTAACATCCCCCTTTATTTTAAACAATTCAGTGGAGGGTTCGAACCTGTAACCATTGGCACCGAGTGCCGGGTGCTTAACCGCTAGGCCACCGGGGCTCACTAGCACAGGCCATTAAGCTGAGCCCTCAAAATGTTGACACAAAGTGATGATTGATGTTTTACGGCCACTTTTGTGCACATGGTAGGCTAAATGGGCCGATCGACCTCCAAAGGTAATAAGGCAAAGTCAAAGAGAAACAACCTTCAGATATGCCCACTCCGAGATTCGAACCCGGGTGGTAGTGATCTGTGGTCCAACACGCTACCACTAGACCACAAAGTCTCGGCTTAATGGCTGGGACCTACGGTACCTCTATATATCTAGATATATGAACAAATAAATTCTGAAAAATCAGTAAAGTTGTTGAAACAGTATGCAATATCCAAGTTTGGATTTTATACTTATTAGGAAGAAGAAGAATGGTCCTCTTCCCATTTCGAAACAGGATGGGAATTGGACCAATTCAACATCTTAAATTATAAATTCATATTACAAAATGGTGCATGATCATGCCAATGCTGTGCTGAATCATGTTGCAAAACGGGCCACCCAGTCTATCTTACAACCACAAGGCTTGTGATGTGGTTGAAAAATGGGATGGTCCCGTTTTAAGACGGGCAGGGTTGCAAAACGGATTAGTACAATACCAATTACAGTGACATAAATGTTTCTTTTAATTTACCATCACTACTACGTCAGTGCTGTCTCTCGTCTTTACCTGTCAGAATTATAATCATAATAATGTCAAACTTGAGTTACAAGAAGTAATGAAATTTCTACATAAGATAGTTCACTACTCAGTTAACTACATACAGTATATACTATACAGTCCATTACATCAGGCAAGTGGACCCCAAAATCCACTTGTCCTGACCCAAAGTTCACTTGCCCTGATTTTTGCACCTTTTTTTGTTACAAATTGTTTTATAAATTAACAAGTATTTATACATGTATAGCATATAAGGCAAATTTATCCTTTTATTGAAGTTTGACCATATATATACCTATGCAAACTACATAACATATCATTGTCTGTGTCTACTCTTTCTTATTTTTGCTCTGTTTGTTTGCATTCTTGCTTGAAACTGTCACAACTGTTTCAATGTAATGTGTAATGGCCTGCTATATGTAAAAGATCTATATATGTACTAGACTGAACTACTTTTATTTTGTACTTAAGTAGAAGTAAAAGTAAAGTTGTAAAATTAGAATAGAATATAAAAATTTATTGTAAGTTGTAACACAAAATATGAGAATCAAATACACAGTGCACAAGCGTGAACCAAATTCACTGCATCCACAGACATGTGCTGCCACCTTAAGTTCATTGTGATTAAATTTGGTAAATGTAAAAAAAACATAATACACAATAATTGTAATTATGATTATTAAATTATTGAAATATTTCCCTGCGTCATTCCACAGCCACTGTGAATTCCATTCTTTTCTCTGCCTCTGCTTTTTTAACAGCACAAAACTGTTAATTAATATTATGTCTAGAAACTCATCCATTACATTAAAAATATCTGACAGACAATAAAGGAAATATTACTCAGAAACAAAAACTTCATAATTAATGACCAGGTATTGTTAGTACATTTAACAGTATTGGTTCGGAAGAAACTAGAAATTCCTTGGTAATTTTTCAATTTCCAGCTAAACTAGTTACACTGACTATTAACTGTTTCACAAAGATGAAAACCATAGTTTTGACATTGTTTCCGGAGAGACAGAGAGAGAGAAGCAACCTAACTATAAACAATTAATCCTTGGTTAAATGCTGTGATCACTAAAAGAAAGACAAATGTTACAAGTATTTTAGTTCCTTAGGCAACATAGCTAATCTAGTCTAAACTTGCCAGGTGACAATACCAAATAGTTAATTTTTTATTTTATTACTATCAGCTGGCAATGCCATTTTCCAGCCCCGGTCCAATAATATTTTGCACACTGGCTGCCCAATATATTTCAGCGATAATGATCTATTGCCATAAGATACTGAGTCAATATATGCATAATACATGACAATATTGATGATAATTATAGTAGAATATGAAATTCATTTCATACTACAGTCAGAATCCGTTAATCCAACCAGGTTTGTCACATGATAATATGTCGAATAAACGAGAATGTCAGAATATCGAGTCCATGACATATAGGTAGTCAGTGTCACACATTTTTTTAATTATAAAGATATACCTCCATATTTAAACCAGTATTCAATAACCGTGCACAAGATATGAAATGGCACTGAAGCCATTGATCATTTTGATGTTTGTTAATTACAGACATTATAAAGAAATATTCGTGTCACTTAGTCCATCAGATTAACTCATTATCTACTCGTTGGAAAGATCACACATTTGTGTTTTTAATTAGCCATGAATTGTTATGATTGGCTATTAGTTAGCCACAAACAATGGAAGCATTGTGTGTATGGTCGAGGATGATTGTAATTGGTTACTATATAGCAGTTATCACCTGTGTGCGGGTTAATTAACTATTACTGACAATATGTTGGTGTGTCTTGCATGACTGAACCAGTGGAAATATTTGGCAAAATTTTCGTGTTGTCGGATTATCGAGGTCATTTTACATTGAAATGTCACATTCTGTTGGTGAAATGAAGTGTCGGAACGGGAGAGGATGATTTTGTCAGATAAATGATGTCCAGATTAATGGATTCTGACTGTATGTCAAAATATGTTGTTGTTTGTGGATCATGGCATATGTATATCATATATTCCATAATTTTTTATAGTATGTTATAACATTTTAATAAGTTATATTATTTCATAATGTATTTATAGTACATATATACTGGAGTATATTAAAAGTTAATATAAAATGGTTGTGAGTACCACTTTGGTATATAACTCTAGCTCAACATCTATTTGCATTAGATTGAGGATGGTACATAATTTCTGATGGTATCTGTATGATAGATATACTTCCTAGTTCATACACTCGTATTATTATTTACAGCACTCAGAACAGGGAGGAGGAACCATATTCAGTGGACCTCTGGTAATATCAGATCCCAGTAAAATTTGTATTATTGTGCGCATACACATTTTCAGATCTATTTGTTTCTAATGATACTTAATATTACTTAGTAATTATAACATGTACTAAATTGTAGTGTATCATATATGGTGAATGTCAATTAATCTAAAAAATGAGTTATTCATTTCAGAAAGATTGCAATTATCTAATGTTCAACCAGTGTGCTATGCATAATGTTTGACTCATACATGTCAGTAATGGCCTTGTATACAATATCATTATATATTATCATTATGATATCCAGGCTTTGAGGTTTAATACCTGGCTGGTGTAGCAATTTGTACTGGATAGTCACTGTTTGTACTTGTGAGGATTGACATTGTTCATTTAGGAAGGGGTCATAGGTAATGCCTGCACCCATTTTTTGCACATGGTTTAAAACAAGTGGAAATAGTACTCATGGATCTGAGCTGGTGGAGATTCATGATGCACAGTAGACCACGCACCAAACTGATATCCATCTTTACATGGACAACATAGAGATTATTTGGTATGTTTCTTTTGAAGATGTTACAGTATTGTTTTTGATCTTCAATACACACACACAAAGGGTTACACAAATGTTTTAAAAATACATAAAGAAAGATCTCAGGATTACCACAGGATTTCTGACATCATCCAGGCATAAAGCCAAACTGTTTTCAAACAAACTTTAAAAAAATTAATGTGTTTAAAGATTTTGTCCTTATTAAAATAGGCTATTTGAAAACAAAATGACTAAACGAATGTGCCTCTGTCAATTAATGGGCAATCAGTGACTAATAAAATAGAGGCAGCAGGTGGTTTTAATGAATATTCTTTTCTAAATAGGTGCCAAAACAAGGCATAATGTACCAACAGCAAATTGTAATTTTAAAGATTACATCCCAAACTGAATCCCACAGAGTATGTTATTAGAACCAATTGTTCCAGCTACTGTTATTGAAACTATGCAAAAACTTAAATCTAAATCCAGGCTTGACCATGATCGAATATCAAGTAACACAACTCAAAGAATCAATACATTTTATTGCTGTGCTTACCCACATAATAAATAGATCTCTTGCTACTGACTTATTTCCAGGCAAATTGAAAATAACTAAACTTATAGTTTTTATACCCATTTTTAAGTTCTCAGACTTATGTCAGCTAAAAAACTGTTGTCCTATTAGTTTATTCCCTGTTTTATTCCAGACTATTAGAAAAAATAATCTATGACAAACTGATATCGTATCTGAATACTAATAACATTCTATATAAGTACCAATATACATTTTGATCTAAGCACTCAACAATACTTCCAATTACAGTAGGATCCCATTTTACTGTGGTCCTTTATAACACAAAGTCAGATATAACACAGTCAGACATTGGACCCCAATTCGTGGAATCCACGATAGACCATTTTTACGCTAAACGGCATGAACGGTATTGACTGATAAAATGTTTTGAAATAATTTGAACGCGCTTTCACAGTTTGTAATTCACACGTAAAAACATAGCCAACTGCCACAATTTATGCACAAGTAAATTTATTGATCATAAACTTAATTGCACACCACCATGGCTAAATCAGGCAAACAAACAGTCCAATCACAACCCTCATTTATTGTGTGATTCCACCCACTAAATAAGATCGATTCTGTTTGTTAATTCACAATTATTGTGTATAAAGGACCTGTTTTGATCATATTGTATCAGTTGCTACCTTCATCTGAAAAGCATACATTATTTCTGGCAGATGAATTTCAACATGGCTGATACCTTTTTGTGCAATTTTACAGAAACATTTTCGACACAAACACTGAGGTAACATTTATGTTTAAGTCAACAAATAATTAAACAATTACTGGAAACATTTATGAAATAAACAGCTGTATGTAATCTTCAAGGATGGTGCACAATGAGGTGAATACATGGACTCTATATTATCACCCATCTCAACAATTCTCTGTCTTGCTTCGTGGTCCAGTTATAACACAGTCGACAGGATGTGAATCTCAATGACGGTGTTATAATGGGGGCCTACTGTATACACTTACTTAACCATTGTGCCCAAACAAGCAATAAATCAAATCCTGAATATATTCTGGCTACTCTGTGTTGCCTATCGAAAGCTTTTGATGCGATAATTGACAAGATGATCTGCAAATATTACTTGACAACTTTAAATTTTTAACTATAAGTATCAAATGTGGCATGTGACTCAAGGATCCATTTTTGGTCCATTACTCTCTCTTATTTATGTCAGTAATATTGGAAGATCAAATAATTTTAGTATATTATCTTTTGCTGATGATACAGTGACCAGTATACTTGTCTCATTATGATTTAAATTTAATTTAATTATATTAAAAATATGCGAATAACGAGACAGTCAAATTTGCTTTACATTCCACACTGCTATTCTAACTTTGCTAACAAACTTTCACTAAGCAACTTACCACATATATGGAACAAACCATCCAGTATATTTACTCACAATTCTTCTTACACAGTCCAAACATCACATACAAAGATTTTTCTTGAAATTCAATAAAAATCTGGTAAGCATTCAACTTGAATGCTTACCATAGTCATGTTAAATGCAACTTGGCTTATTGCAAACACTGTACAAAGTAAGTGTTGTGATTGACATATTGAATGGGTGGGTGTTCATTGCGTCATGCTGCAAATTGTGTCATCATCTCATTATGGTTGTTCATAGTTTTATATTGTCCTGACATTTGACTATACCCTAAACGTCATCAATATTGTTTGGCAAAATTATATTCTCTTGGCTATTTTATTTGCAATACTGTTGCTCCTTACTGCTAAATAAGTCTATCATGTGACACATATCTACATTTTACACTGGCTAATCATGGTAATACTGTCCAGTGTAATGTAAGGAGTCAGTAGAAAGACAGCACTTTGCTATTATGCTATGCTGATCCCACAATTTCCACATTTGATTGAAATCACAAAAATATCTTTATTATGTATGTGTATGGAAATTGTGAATAAATTAGTTTATACATGTACTTATAAAGTACTTACATGTATAATCAGTCATTAACTATACAATTTTCCCTGACAGGTGGTTCATCATAAGGAAATTTTGACATATCACATTAATGATCATTACTCTGTCACTAAATAGTAAATAATGATCCTTTTATTATACATGAGAATGATGCACAAACAGACTACATGTAATGAAGAATGAACTGAAGGATGTTTGAAATAAATAATAAATGAACAGTCGCATTGTAATGGTTTTTTTCATGTCATGTGAAAAATGTATTCATTAAGGTTATCCATGAGGGTGAAATATCCAATTCTCTGTGGTGAGTACACACATGCATTAACCTACATACACACACACTCATGGAGCTAAATATATTTTGCCTAGTAAGACATAGTATATGATCTATTTCCTCTGCTGGATTATGTTTGGTGATTTTTATGTTGTGGATATGGCAGCAGTTGTTTGAAGTTATAATGCCTTTAATTAAATATAAAACAAAATAGCTGATATATCAGCCTTTTAAAGAATATTAGATTCTAGTGAATGGGATTGATTCATTTGAAAATTAGCAAGATGAGAGTCCATTTGATTAGATGTTTTTTTATACACATATTTCATGCTGTATTCCAGCGTGAACGTTTTGACTGAATGTTTTCTTCATTAATTTATAGCACTCATTGCAATAAGCATTGACATAATCATTCAAAACTGTTGTAAACTGATATAATACTCTGATATACTAAAAACTTGACAACAGAAATGACATATCTTCTTGATGTTTATTTTCTAGAGATAACAAGAAGTCAGATGATGTTATGCCAACAGATTCCACAAGATCAGTGATTTCATACAGGCGGATCATAATAAGGTAAATTCAGTATTTTAATAATAATAATATATAACATTTGTAATTGTATGGCTTTGCTCCTTATTCAGCTGCAACCTCTCTTCTAAAGTGATTTACAGTTAAAGCAATTAATATAATTAAGAACAGGATATAAATGAAATTTTGGCGAAATTAAGTCTTTTGTTAGCATAGATCTGTGTATTTCTGACTAAGATTTTTCACAATCATTTTGTCATCTACCACATGTTTTAAAAGTTGCAGTGATGTGTAAGTTGGATTTCGGTTTTACCATTTTTTTCATGTTTTCAACTTCAAATAAATCATTTTGGACTATCGGTAATCAAAATATTCATCTACATTTAGAGAATGTTAAGATTTTCAAAGGTTGATTTGTGCTACAGTGTTGTGATTGTTGTTACATACATAAGACACACCTAGATTATTATAATGACTGTCTGATAACAAACATGTCTGGTTATCATATTTTGATCCATTTCTTGATTTGTAATTTGTTTGTATTTATAAGAATACTAGATCACTCTTATTACACGCACTTAAAGGTCTGCGCTAAAATGACACAGTAATAAATTATTGTCAAAACGCTATTTGTGAGTTTGATAATAATTGAGCAGCACTCAGTAATTGTAAGAAGGTATTTAATGATGTTCTCATTCAATTTTGTTGTTGCTTGATTCAGGCATCGACTAGGAAGAGTTTTATGGATTTATGATGATGATGTTGTGTGACAATAAACTAAAAGTGTTATATAATCACCTCTCCCCCCAAAAAAGAAATCATAATCATTTGCACCTGAATATTAGATTTTTACATATTTACCATAGGTTACGGAGAACTAAAAGTTATCTATCCAGTTCTGCTTGTTTAAGGTTGTGATTTCTTATCATGAAAATATGTAACTTATATTACAAAAATACAAGTTAGTCATGATTATGAACCATACAGTGCTGTTGATAATCAGCATCCTTGTTTTTTCATTGTTATAATAGGTTTATCCTGGTGATCTCTGTTATGGTTAGTTTAAATCTGTATGCATCTTGGCAAGGAGATGACGTTTTTGCTGACTCAAAGGACACTGTCGAAAAACGGGTTAGAACTGTGTCTTGCTCAGATGATTATGTGAAAGAGAGAGAGAAATTCCCAGGTAACTAGTCATCATGGATTTGAATGATATGAGGGTAATTCTGATACATCCATTTTTTGCATGTATGTAGGATTTAGTGGGTTGAATAAAATGAGTTTCATAATTAAAATAAAGTGTTAATTTACTAAGCAATCCTGACATATATGTGTGTTTTACAAGTGTGTAGATGTTGCTATCGTATTATAAAGTGGTAATTTACTTAGCAGTCCTGACGTACATACATGTTATATAAGTGTATTGATACTGTTATCATATTTATTTCTGACTACTAGTGACATCACAGAATTTTTTTCTACCAGATAGACATAATTGAAAATCCTTGAGAATGTTATCTGTTTATACTTTGAAAGACCTTAAATGTAATCTACGATTTATGTGAGAAATATATGTAATTTGGTAATACATGTAAACCTCTTTATGATGTGATTCTTTACATCACAATATTCTGTGTAGTCTAATGAAAATTGAACACCAAAGCATTCACGTAAATAGACATAAGGATATTAGTTGACGAATACATAGAAAACATACTGTATTTATAATTTTTGCAGGTTGACAAATCATAAAATATGCCATACAATTTCTTAATCAATTTTACGTATTATGTATTGCTTGAACATATTGATAGTCCTCATTCCATGGTTTCTCACTTTTGACACAATCTTTAATAAATTTGTGAGGAAATTTATTTAAAAGACCTCCAAATTATCAGGTAGCATGTTATTTTCTGATTCATACATGATACTTGTTAAAGTTTTCAAATTGACAATATACAAAACTCTCCGTGACAACTATATTTGGCAAATGATGGATCCATGTGTTCTCCGTTATCTGCTTTATGAACTAATGCAAATTCCTCCTTTTTTTCTAAATTAAGTAGGTTCATTAATATTTCTTTAAACGAGTTCCAATAAAGCACCCGTAGATAGTTGAGACAAGGTAGTATTAGTGTGCCATATGATGATTCTGTACAGTCATTGTTTAGAAAATAATTAATTTGCTCATTCCAGCTATGCTAACCTCTCGGCCCATTTAGCCTACCATGTACACAAAAGTGTCTGTAAAACATCAATCATCATCATGTACTAAAGACAGTGCTAATCTTGTAAACAAGAATTAGATGATTTTTTCCATAACCTATTATGCTGCATACATCATGTGACTGTGGTATGCACTTACAAGAAAGAGAATTTAATTCACATGCAATTTTGTGTACTAGTCACCACTACTGATATTGGATGATCATTGAGCACGTTCCTGTTGCAGTGTTTTGTGAAGATAATTTTCTTTACTTGAATAGTAAAAGAAAGCTGCCAGATCTCTCAAGGCTGACAGTTAGATCATGAGTACCATGGTTGATCTAATTATAAAACTGTTTAAACGAGTTGGATCCAGCAGCTGGGAAGCTTCCAGCTGTTTCAGCATCCTACAGTTAGATGTCACAGTTTATCATTTTGTGTAAACCTTAAGCATTGACTTCTGAATAGATATTGGTGTGTGTGTGTGTGTGTGTGGCTCATATATTACATTGAGATGATATATTAGTTTTATTGTGTATTTTCAGTTTGTGTACCAAAGTGGTGTGGAAGAATTGTTATGGACAATATTGTAAGCAAAACAGAAGCTCAGCAACTACTTAGGTACAGTAGTTCTCACCTTAGGTGTTTTTCAAGCTGGCTACTTATATATGTATATATATATATATATATATATATATAGGATGATGCTTTCCAATATTTATTCTTCAACATATCCCACTCAGGTTTACTGGTGATGGCAAGATGCTATGTCACCTTTACTACAAATGTGAATAGTTGATGTACATGATAATGTTTTATGTTTTTATGTGGTTCCTACATTGAACTCTGTATCTGATTTTATCCCATATAAAGCTTTTATAATATGATATTTTATGATTATTATCTTATCCATGTTTAGGATGGCTAAAGCAGGCTTGGGATTAGGTGGATCACATGGTGGAGTAAGTCTAAAAACAAATCATAATGTGTACAATATACACAAGACATTGGTCTGTACTAGAGGTGTTATTTTATTAATTAAGAACCGTTGTTAAATAAATATACATTCACTTTCTATTATATTATTAGGCCTCCATCTTGGATATACACTCAGGTGCTTTATCTAAAGGTGATAAATTCGTTGATGTATTTAGGTAAGTGAAAATGTACACATTAGTATGATGATGATGATGATGATATTTTGTGGATATTTGGTGAAACAGCTCCTTTCAGTCCTTCCTCTTTTTATTACAGACTAATGGCAGAAGCAGACACATACGTGTTTTCTGAAACTGATTTCAGTTTGTACAAGTTTGTAAGAATTTGTTATTCTTCTTAAACCTATATCTGTTATTATTTGCTTAATTTTCTTTTTGTTGTTGTTAGCATATTTTATTTATTATGTACAAAAATATACTCATGCTACAGTCTGAAGAGAAAGAAAGATTCCTGTTCAAGAAAAATATTCAAGAAACAATAAAAAAGAGCCCCCCCCCCAAAAAAAGTGATCTCTAAAGTATTTTATTGTTAGGTTACTAACTTAACTAGTCCATAATGGGTTACTGTTACCCTGCACCCATTATGAACATTTTTATTATTTTATCATTAACTTATTCTGATAATTGATTGTGATAAGTTGTCTTCAAGTTTGTCGCCGATTTTTTAATGAAAATGGGGCAGACCATACTGTCAAACACAATTCTTTTTAAATGTGTATAAAGATGTATTCATTTTTTTCATAGTAGTTCAAGTTATTAGACTATGCCATGTGTCGTATGTGAATGCATTCCTTTTAAACCATCTTAAGTAACCAAATTATAAACCCAAATTTATTTGATTTTTCACATAACTCACTCTGAAGAAGGTTGAGATACTTAATAGATAGATAGATTTTATTTTGCAATTTCCATATGCATTACAAAGATAATACATATATATAAATCTACATACATATACATACACACACACATATATATATATATATATATATGCATGCACACACATGTATATACATTTACGTGCACTTAGATATACACATACATCAGATACATACACACACATGCCCATGTATATTTACACACGAACACATATGTATACATCATAGTGTATTCAATAATTATAGTGGAATTTGTGGGGACCGGTGTATCCTAAGCTGTCTTCCCACCGGCCCTAGATAAAAATAAAAAGAGAAAAATATATTGGTGCTGCTCGGATTTGAGATCGGTACAGTGCGGGAATGATCCAGAGTATGAGATCACCAACAATCTGTCAGACAGGGTATGAGAATTAGAATTAAGAATGCCACAAATTCCTGATGAATTCATTCAGACCATAATGGAGATAAGTTTCATTCATACACCGTTGTAAAAACGTAAGAAGCTGAGGGGTTGGTGTTACTCAGGGTGTCACGTTCCTATCAATTTGTGTCATGTGAGGTCAGACCTTCTGATAACTGTAATATTTATCTCTTGATAGAATCTGATAACCTAATATTTGTATATAGTAGAACCTTATTACCCGAAGACTTGACTACTTCCAGCCTTATCTGTCAGGTGTTCCGATAGCGCTGTTGTTAGTGCGATGTGTTACAAACCTTCAGGTCTAGGTTCAAATCATACGCCATATCTGACAGACTACAGTACTTGGCTGGCTACTCTGTGTCTAATTTGGTGAGATTCATCATCTGTTCAGACACGTTTACTAAATACAAGAAACATTGTGTCATACTTTATTATACCAGATGTACACCTAATTTGGTCATTTATTTTTCAAATCAGGCATCAGAATAATTTTATTTGATGATCATCTTAGTTTTAGCACATGGGATTTTACTTCCTACTTTCTGTTGCCAGCTTAATAATGCCAAATATCTAAACTTTGATCCATTTTAATTTACTTTTAAGTTAGCTTAGTATCCATGATTTGTGGCAAACTCATTAGCAATATGCTATAGGCATTTTCAGATATTAACTATCACAAGAATTGTAGGTCTATTCGTCCAGTTAATTCACATCATCATTACTTTTAGTGATTAATTTCCTGCTCCAGATGAATGGATGATCTTTCCCTAAGCTACCATCCTAACTAGCTGACCACGAGAAATCCAGTTGATCAAATGATATTGCAAACCTTCAAGCCCACTCCTGCATAGATGGATATAAAACTGGGATCTTTCATTTTATCCACACGTGAAAAAATTTCATGGGAGTTGTTAACATATTGATGCTGTAATTTGGCCATTTATTAGAAGATTGCATTTTCTCTTAGAGTATAATCACAACCTCAGCCATTTGCTCGGATTATAGTGATAGATTATCTCTAAGACTCAACATAGAAAACTGTGTTGATTTACAACTTACTCGTACTGATATTTATGCCTAAAGTTTTGTTGTTGCTAGGCAGTTGGAAGCTATCCGAATTTGTTTTTAGTCTTTGACTGTTCACTGCAGTATGGCCATCTGTACATTATCAGTGACAGAAGCAACAGACTAGCATTAGCCGAATAAAATAAATAAATAACGTCATCACACAGGTTAATAATATAATAATAATGTATATTTAATAAAGCGCCATTACTAGCAGGAGCCATTCAAAGGCACTGTACAAATAATATATAATATAATAATCCCCCAAATAATTTCTGTAAAAACCCTATAATTATTTAAAAGATAACAATTATTTATCTGTGAAAGCGACCTTAAATAGGTGTGTTTTTAGAAGAGACTTAAAATTTCCAAGAGACGCCGCATTTCTAATATTTGCCGGCAACTTATTCCACAAAGTGGGGGCTGCAACACTAAATGCACAATCACCATATGACTTGAGCCGAGACACTGGCACTTATGGTCAACTGTATGAAATGCAGCAGACAGGTCCAGAAGAACAAGTATTACTGGCTTACCTTGATCAATTGACATCATCATATCATTTTTCACCCAAACCAAGCCTCTTTCAGTGCTGTGATCACTTTTAAAGGCAGACTGTAGTGATTCATTAAGGTTATTATTGATTAAATATTTGTTTAGATGGAAAGCAACTGCCTTTTCTATAACTAGATAAAAATGTAAGATTTGAAACAGGTCTGTAATTGTTTAGAATATTACAGTCCATACTGTGGTTTTTTATTAATGGTTTTACAAGGGCAGCTTTCATGGATCTCGGGTATTACTTTACATTGTTTCTCATTATGTAACTGTCATAGAAATATTGCCAGAAAAACTTCTACGTATTGTTTGTCCTGTAGCAAGTTTATTTTAGTGTCCGCTTGCCAAATGAAAACATGACTACTAACAGTTCTGCTGAAGCATTGGAAAGGGAATCAATCTAAAGTGTTGTAAAAAGAGTCCATTTAAAATTTATTTATTCATTCTGTGTAATATATAGAATTCACACTTTCAAGCATCGAATTCTTCACCAAACCATCAAAATAGACCTTATTCATTGTCAATCAATGTCTCTTAACAAAATCACTTTACTTAATTGTTTTTG
Source organism: Paralvinella palmiformis (assembly GCA_025642065.1). Classification (NCBI taxonomy): domain Eukaryota; kingdom Metazoa; phylum Annelida; class Polychaeta; order Terebellida; family Alvinellidae; genus Paralvinella; species Paralvinella palmiformis. The sequence goes on from JAODUP010000364.1 coordinate 199,346, forward strand.
GGGTAAAAATGGATTATTAATTGCATTAGAAGTTCTGAACATTTGATTATGTACAGCAAAATAATTTCATATGTAATTGGCTTGGAAAAGAGATAAAATATTTATAACATGCTAGGAAAAGAATATATATATATATTTATAATATAGATGATCCCTGAAAACATAAATACAAAAAGATAGCTTTTCCACCTTCATCAAAGATGTTCTACTTTTGTTGAGATTCACAATTATGTCAGTTGGCTTCCCATCTAAGCACTTAACAAATTATAAATATGTTCTTCAGACAAATTCCCAGTAATTATGATGGAATAATGATGAATCTGATTTTTTGTTGTTGTAAATATAGGTCTATAAATTATGTTTACTAAAGGATAAATAAAGTAAGTAAATGACTGGATTCCTTTTGTATCCTTTTAAAAGGAATTATGCTATCACATGTCTTAAATGGCTAGCAATGATTATTTTGAAATAGAACAACAGAAGCTGTGTAAACTAGAAGAAATTTAACACATTTGAAATGGCGACGAACAATCACTTTAAAGAAACGACTATTATGGTTAAAAATTGACATGAAGTATATTTGTTTATGTAAGAATTGGTCAATTTAAAATGAAAGTAAAAATTGTGTTTGTAGCCACACAATCAACAGAGGTTAGAGATTTCACTATTTACTTTGTACCGTACAGCTGGAAATTTGTTATACCTCATCAAGCTGTTAGTGTAGTTATTAATGTCTGACTCCGTTTTGGTTGTTAGTCGACAGTGGTGAATGGAACCTTTCTAGTAATTTGTTTCAGTTGCGTACTGCAAAACTTGAACACATTGATCTGTCGTATCACAACCAAATACTTGACTGCAACAATATTTCTGTGTTCATCTACTGGTGTTTCACGTTATCACTATGACTATTTCAGAACAGTTAAAGACAAAATACACACTGCTATAGCAGGAGCATTTGGAATAAGCAAGGACAGTCTGTATCTGACGAGTCCAACATTCTTCTCGCGTATGACGTCGAAGCCGGCTAGGACCATACACGATGAATACTGGCATATACACGTCGACAAGGTATGTGACGTAGTTTGATACTGATACTGAGTTGTTAAAATGTTCTTATTTCTTTATTGCATCATGTCTATCATTGATGATTCTCGTCAATTTATAGTGTTGGTTATATTACTGGATGTTGTGGAACTTGATGTTTGTGTTAATTTTTAGCGCACGTCACAGAATATAATCTCTTTAGATTTACTTTACTAAATCTTGGTAATTCTCATAGGAATGTGTACAACCATTCTGCTAAGATGTGGCTGGGTGATCAAATAAAGAATGTGCACAACCATTCTGCTAAGATGTGGCTGGGTGATCAAATAAAGAATGTGCACAACCTTTCTGTATGATGTGGTTGAGTAGTGAAATAAAGAATGTGCACAGCCATTTGATGTGGCTGGGTGATTAAATAAAGAATGTGTATCACATTATAGTTTTCTTATTTTAAAAGTAAGAAATCACAATAGCATGAAGTGGGATGACAGTTAGGACCATTTCTGGAAATATTATTTAGTTTTATTGATGGTTTATTTATACTATAATACTCTTACTGGAGAAAAGTGGCATTTCTCTAATAGACTATCATCATGCTCAGCTTTAGGAGAACGTTTGGTAATCAGTAAGTGTCGTCGATATAATCTCCCATTGACATCCCATAGCAAACTGCCATCTCATATAGAAACAGTTTACTTATGAATAGGTGCTGTACAATACTTGATGATGATGATGGTGGTGGTGGTGGCGGCAATATGACAGTGTCTCTATTGGTTTGTTATTACTGTTCTCTGATATGAAGCTTTCTCTCTACATCATCACTTACAGTGATCAGGTGTTCATTTACAACTTAGTTTAAACCTTGTGTGTGTGTGTGTGTGTGTGTGTGCATATGTGTGTGTGTGTGTGTGTGTGCAATAATCAAATATTATGTTATTTGTGGGTTTTTTCCAGGAGACCTATGGCTCATTTCATTACACCTCCCTGTTGTACCTTACTACTTATAACCAAGACTTTACTGGAGGGAGATTTGTGTTTGTTGACAAAGGAAGAAATACAACTGTGGAGCCCAAACTTGGTAAATGAAGTACTCTCTCTTTCTCTCTCTCTGTGTGTGTGTGTGTGTGTGCATGTGTGTGTGTGTGTGTGTGTGTGTATGTCAGTGTATATGTGTGCATCTCGCTATCACTCTCTCTATCACTCTCTGTGTATGTGTGTGTATGTGTGTGTGTGTGCATGTGTTATAGGATACTGCTTTTTTACTCATAACTTACTAATTATTTGGATTGAGTGATTAATTTTTTTATTAAATTGAATAGAATATGAATCTTTTTTTAATGTCTGAAATAACAAAAATATGAAATGATTGTATCACATGATTAGTAACAAAGAGATGTTTACTACTTACAGGACGGGTCTCATTCTTCACGTCTGGATGGGAAAATCCACATTTTGTGGAAAAAGTAAGAAGTGGGACACGTTATGCCATCACAGTATCGTTTACTTGTGATCCTGACAAAGCCATAGGTGATCCCACAATGAGATAGATAAGAGACAATATATGCAAAACATCTTCATTGAAATGATCGACTAGAAGCACTTGTTAAATTTACGTTTAAGTTTGAAATAATTTATTAGTGACTTTTGATGTTAGTTCACATCTGCTTTATATCATTGTGATTTTGTGTTTTAGTTCATCCTTCAATTAATCATGATTTTAATCATTCCTTTTTTCTCAGTGTGTCATATATTGTTGTGTAATTGTTGACCAATGTTATAGAATTTTAAATGTTTCATGATTAGGAGGGGAAACAATCATCCTGTTACTAAGTGTATTTTAATATGAGTCTCTGGTGTACATAAAAAACTAGATTTTTTGAAATGTTTTTTGTGTGGTTATTTTCATTTGATGTGTCAATTTATGACCAGGATTTGGATGTACATGTAAAACTTCTTGTATATATTTGAATTAAAAAAATGTGATGCTCAGCAGTCGTGCAAACAAATACTGGAAAATGCTTGCATGTGTGCATGTGTGATGGTACTAAGTTTGTATACTATGTGGTACATATCAATGTTACATTAATGGATGTATAATTTTTTGCTAAAATTATACATCAATTAATATCAATTAGTAAATGAGCATGTGCATGACTGTGATCATTAGATTTGTTCGGGACAAATAAGAGGCATATATTTTGACAATCTTTGTATTTATGCTTAATTCTATCCTAAAATAAATGTCAGAACTCAGATCTCTTCTTACTTTCTGTCATTTCTCTCGGATGGAAGATTTTCTGCCATTTTTTGGAGTAGCGTATTTGATCACAGATCACTACCACCCGTGTTCAAATCTCGGCGTGGACATAGCTGAAGGGTGTTTCATCTCCGACTTCACTTCATTACCTTTGGTTTAGCCTACCATGTGCACAAAAGTGGCCGTAAACCAGCAATCGTCATCATGCTCCTCCTGGTAGAGCAGAAATTCCGTGTCATGGGATGAAAGCTAGCTGTGATGACAACTGTGGATATTAGTAACTTATATAATTAACAAACTTAAGGCAAAGAAGAGTGGACGCATAGTAAGGTCAACAACTGGAACATCTACCGTGGAGGCTCCTTTCACTAGAAGAAAGACGTTTCTGACAGATGCTTCATCGTTAGTGGATCTGAACTATGGAATGAACTACCGACCAATATCAGAAATATCCCCAAAAGTGTTAGTCTTTTTGGAAAATACTAATGTTTAAATTTAATATTTCGGGTGTTTCGAGATTGTGAAGCACTTTTGATAGTTAACTGGTTAAAAATGTGCTATATTAAATTTATAATAATAACAATAATAATGATCGTCATCATGATATTTACATGAGTTAACATAGTACTGTCCTAGGGATTGTTCATTATATATTTTGTCAACTCCATATTCTGTGTGACTTGCTGCTGATAAAGATATTATTTTCAATGTTCTTTGAAAACGATGACATTCATAATTTTATTGTAATACCGGAGCAGAAGCATTGACACCGACAACCCGTACAAATTAAATCCCCTCGTACACTGAAAACCCTTCAATTAAAACAATAAGAATATTCAAAATCAACCCAAGTTGTTCTAAAACCCATTACGTTGTATATATAAGTTGGGTATATAACTGTAAATAATTATAAAGTACAGTTTTGCCAAAATATAGCGATTGTCTTCATCCTGTGTTTTGCTAATATTCTCTGACGAGGTAATGTTCACTCTGTTGACATGCTATACACAAAGTAGCCATAATATTTTCCCTTATTGTCTTCTTGTTTTTTATCATAGAAAGGAGTCGCATTTTAAACAAAAGGATCATGCAAATAATTATTTGCTAGGTAGGATTTACTGAAAAATTATGTAAATGTTTAAGATATAAAACGTAAAAAAATACTTATATTGTAAAATTCTCTATTCCAGTTAACTGCTTTGTAAATCTGTTTTCAGATCTCTCACACACAATAATTAATCTTCAAATTAATTACAAGTCTGTGATAGTGGAAATAGATTCATGTGACTGGGTATTTAAACCTCCGTCAAATGTCACTAGTTTATACTGTGTTAGAGTAAAGTTTTCTGATTTTAATTATGTATATATATATACAAAGTAGTACACTTCTTTACGTCATTTCGGCGTACTTCAAATTCTCCAGTTTTAGAGTAAATTTCACTTCGGTGAACGACGTTACGTCACTCAGCTACGTCACCATAAAAGGACGTAAAATAAATAAATTAACAATAAAAGAAGTTAAAAAAGCTATTTGAAATATAATAAAACATTAATAATACAATTTTTTTAATGGTAAATACAATAAAATATTTATAATGAAAGGCATTTTTAAGGCATTAATTATATCTCGTTTACGTAAAAACCAGGTGACCTGGTCACATCACGGCTTTTAGAACCAATGATGTAGGGCAGGGTTTTCGTTGCTTTGTTTTTCGGGGAGAATCCCCAGGCTGTCGCTTATTCATCACAGCCTCTATGTTGGAGTGGTAGAGAAACGCCTCCCCCACTACTCACAGGGGAGCAGTACGGAAAGATAGAGCCGAAATACCGTGAGGGTGGTCACTGCCAGGGTGTTTTACGTCCTCAGAGGGTCTTTAACGTCCCATATATTATTTATAACTCGTGATCAGCCACCCACGATGTTGTGAGCCGAGAAATTAATCTCTGAAAAAGTTTCGACCTCTTGCTGGAGTCGAACCTGTGACCCTTGGCACCAAGTGCCGGGTGCTTAACCGCTAGGCCGTACCAGAGCTCACGAGGGCTGGGTATGAATATATATATATATATATATATATATATATATATATATTAGCGCAGTGTTGTTCCTTATCTTGAACTTCTTTGGGAGCTGTATTTCATGTCTCTTTTTTGATGGCACATCATTTCTCTGTGAAATTGATACATTCTGCTGTTTAAATGACTAACAAACAATGCGCATATCTTAATATTTACCTGAGCTGGATACTCAGTAACAGGAATGCTGTTTCACATCAGGAACAGTTTATTAAAATTAAGCTAATTATGTTTGCCCATGTATGGATGGACACTTGTTGTACATCTATACGATTTGCTTTATTAAATTGTTATTAAACATAAAGGAGGAATTGGGTCGGAAGAAACATAGAATATTAAGAAATGGCCGTGTACGTAGCTGGTAGTTAGGAAATTAAAATAGACATTCTCACACCTGCTCTGGTTTTATTGTATTGCTTTCTCATACCACGTCTGTATGTGACTGAGGTTGGTTGGTGAAACATATTACATGTCTCGTCATGATTTCTGTTCATAATGGATTATTCAGAAGTTGCATTCACTATTCATAATTCTTTGTGCCAGTCAAGTTTACACACACACACACACAAACAAACAAACTGATTAGCCAAAATATTAATTTATTGGTCGACTTCAGTTCAAAGTATTTGATAAACAAGTCAAATATAATGTTTTAATTTTGTATGTTACCAATTTAAAGTTAATTGATATCAAACGGAAATATAAATGCAATATACGAAGCAGCTTTTCCAAATAAAAACTAAATATTTGGTGCTTCCAAATACAGCTTTCAAAGTTAACATTTGTAATCCTGTAATCAAAACGCAAGAACCTTGATTGAATAATTTAAGAAGAGATTTAAAAATAATTAATTTATGAATCAAAAGTTGTAATTTATGATGGAAGAATAATGATAACTTTAAAATGTTTAAAATAGATTGCAGAGCTACAATAATTACGTTTAATGAGGGTTATAATAGTATAGAACTGCTAGTTAATCTATACTGTAACAAATATAATAAGCCTAAAAAATGGTTGACTATCCAAGATCTGATCAAAAGTCACAATTACTCGAATGACAACAAAGTTTGATGGTAAATCTTACTTCACAAAAGTTTCCTGACGAAATAACAATTATATGACTGCTAAAGTTTCGTTGTTAGTTTTTTAAAACAGTTTCTGAACAATTTACGATTTCAAAAAACCATAAACAGTAAACACGACGACGTAAAATAAACTTGTATAGTGTATCGAAAAATATTTCCCACAGTGTGGTACGTCATATGAGAAAGGACAGATTGTACACAAAGTGAAAAAATATAGATATGTCAGTGATTAAATATAATATCACAATAATTAGAGGTGATGATGAATAAAATATTATATTCTATTGTATTAAACAACACAAACATTGAGTATAATTATATAGAATAATAAATGCATAATAGTTAATAATATCCATTTTTCTCATAATTTTCTCATAAGTTAGCCATTTATTTCGATATATATAATATATATATATATATATATATATATATATATATATATATATATATATATATTATATTTTATATAACAATACATTGTATGTAATTGAAGATGACAAGGTTAATTTTTTAATGTTAGATTAATCATTAGAAATATCATTATCAAGACTATTTTAACTATTTACAAGTAACAAGATACTTAGATAAGATAGGTGTCTGATAGATCTAATTATAAGAGAAACACATGATAGATCACAGACATTATATATATATATATATATATATATATATATAATATATATATATATATACAAAAGGAGAGTTTAATAATATCACAATCTGGCACAAATATCACAGTTTTATATACAAAATTAATAAAAATAAATATCAACAAATAACTAAAATCTCTTTTATTGACTACAAAGTAGTCAACATGGTCATACAAACTTTGAAAACGATATGGTAAACGACATAAATAATTAAGTTAAGGCTGGCATATTAATATTACAAGGTATGTATACAAGTTATTATTGAGCTTTATCTTCTTATTCGTTGGAGACCAGTCGCTGAAACGTAATACAACGATCTACAGATGTAGAACATTCATTACGAACGTGACGATGAGCAAGAGAACAGATGAACTGAATAAAACCGCATCTATATAGAGAAGAAAAGACAACAATAATTACTCATAGATAAAGAAAACTGTTCACGTAACTATCATTTAATAATAATAATAATAATACGTGATGTTTATATAGCGCTATATTCAGCTAGATAGCTGCTCTAAGGAACTTTACAATATTATTAGCCCTGGCTGAGACGTTTCAATCCAGCCGACGTCTCAACTCCCAAGGGAGCAGGCATAGAACATATGTTGCCATTATAGACGCAATTAAGGCTTTATTCAAATGCATACCCACTGAGTCCCGTCAGGTTCTCATTTTTTATGGATGAGTCAACCAGTCGGTACACGACGGCATTGCAACTCCCCGAGCCTCGAACCCGCAGCTACGAGTTCTACGCTCTGACAAACTGCGCTATCACGACTCGACATTATCAAATTTTCCAGTCAGCGAATCACTTGTATATTTGGGTATCGACCGCAATATTTATTCGTTTAATCATATCATATTCTATCCATCACGGTTTTTGATAAATCCAGTTAAACCCATGGCCATGCTTTCATTCGACACAAAACTTTTTGATCGCGAAATATAATCCCGAAACACTCACCGTTTTCCTGGTCGTCGTTGGATTTTGTGGTCTCCTGTTTCTGTTTGACGACTTGGCGTTTCTCGGGATCCAGCGATTGCATCTGTTCCGGAGTGAAGACGCTCACCTGGTCGGGATCAAACATCTGAAGTTGGTCGAGGCTAAATGCCTGTTGTGGAATGAGCGAACAAAATGACATACCATTAAGTAAACACTTTTAGTCCTCCATATACTGTACACAACACACACACACACACACACACACACACACCACACACACACACACACACACACACACACACACACCGCGCGACGCGCGCGCCACACACACACACACACACATATTACTATATTTTTCATGATATGATATACAGAGAGGTAACAGCAATAACTTTATAGATTGAGAACCTATGAAAATAGTATACATTATTTGATATATTATTTTTTATTAATGATTATAATTAAAATTAAAATTAAAAACTTCGTCTCATCTTAATATCGGAATGGAGTCCATTAGATGGTTTGAGAAAATTTACTCTTTCGGCCTCATTAAAAATATGACAAGAAAAAAATAACGAATAATAATAATGCAAGAATGTATTACACGGATGCATAACGATCTTATGACCCTTTGTTATATATTCATATTATTGAAGTTTGTTCATATTTTATGCGAATAATTCATCGTTCGGTGTCACTCACGTTAACAATATTTGGTGGAAGTTCTTCGATGGCAAGTCTATCAATCTCCATGAGTTGGTCTCCATTCAGTTTGGGAATGTCATCGTGTTCCAAGCCACCTAACAAAGATATACCGCAATTATGTCTTATCGTGTTCAATCAACATCTGTTTATGTAGATGATTTTGTTTACAATTAGTATTGGAAACTGAACTGTTTGCATTCTTAATATGCATAATGACACTCAGTGCAACACCTGAACTAATGTTTTGAATGATGGAACATTATTGGGATTATAATCATTGTAATGGAGTTTTCACTGATTATCGGCATATTATATGGAAACGAACCATTTACATTCTTGTAGGATTAAGTGTTTACGTAATGTGAGCACGTGGTCTTCTTTTCCCACTAACACTAATGGACTGATTTCATCATCCATAAACGGAATAAATATGGCAGAATGTTTGTCCTTAAGCATCACTCACCAAGTTGGGAACCAAGGAGGCGGATGGAATCGGGTGACCATGCTCCTATGTCGTTGCCGAAACAGACGGGATCTTTGGCAAGTCGGACGTAGGCCTGTTTCTGGGATGGCTCGCAATACTTCAGGGAACCAATCTTATCGGCGGCATCACTGTAAATGTGAGTTTTGTTTCGGAGAATAATAATACAAATGAGCATGTCATTTTCATGAGATGTGTGTCTTCTTTCAGTACACTTTGTTATTGTGTCACTGAACTTAAGACAGATTTTACTCGACGCGTGTGTGTGTGTGTGTGCGTGTGTGTATACGCGCGCGCGCATGCATCAGTCTTACCAGTAGACAATGGGTTTGATGTTTGTAATATCTTCACTCGTTGCTCCACAGTTCAGCTCACTAATGGCCATCAGATGAGTGGCGTTAATGTTAGCCATATCGTCATCTAGATAATCCTTCTTAAAGTTAGCAAAAGCAGTAGCCAGCTGAAGTAAACAAAATATTATATATATATATATATATATATATATATATATATATATATACGCATAACACCATCCTCGCCACTTATAATTAATACAAGTAGTCGTCGACTTACGACCTACGCAACAAATGACTGTTCGACTTTACGACTGACTGTATGACTTAAACATGATTATAATATCATTACAGAGTGACATGTATCGATGAAGAAATATTTATATACACATCATATCAAGGATGTAGGATCATTCATATCAAGGAGTTAGGATCATTCAGGAAAATGATCTGTTGTTGTGGCACAACAACAGATCAGTTTATGGCTAGCTTTGTCTTCATTATTTTGTTCATTGAAAATATATTTTGTATTACTTTATACAAGGTAGTAGTAGTAGTAGTAGTAGTAGCAGTAGTAGTAGCAGTAGTAGCAGTAGTAGTAGTAGTAGCTGTAGTAGCAGCAATACTGTTACTACTACTGGTTATTCACCATAGATCTTATTTGCTGATGAGATTAGTCAACTTGTAGCGCAATAAATGTTTTATTAAAAGTCAGTTTGAGAACATTTTTGTTTCTCGGCTGATCCTGATACGACTGTAAATCCTCAAATATTGAATTTATATTTTATAATATTCTGTTTGTGGCTAAGGAATGTTAGAAATTGTCTATATTTGGTACAGAATTTAAAAAAAGGTGATATTAGTCATAATAATATATGTCTGTGTACTATATATATATATATATATATATATATATATATATATATATATATATATATATATTATGCATGCACACTAGACTGTGGTGCCGCAGATATTAAAAATGCGTCGTCTCTTGAATATTTTAAATCCGTTCTAAAAACGCACCTTGCTTTTACAGATACATAATAATTATCTTTAATTAAAAAGAGTGAGAGAGAAAGAATGAGATTGAGTGATATATATATATATATATATATATATATATATATGAGAGAGAGAGAGAGAGAGAGAGAGAGAGAGTGAGTGTGTGTGTGTGTGTGTGTGTGTTTGGCTAACCTTAGCGTTGTCCCAAGCTCCATTAGATCCCACAACAGATGCCGCCTCTAAATCAGTGAGTTTCAGCTTCTTCATATCATTGATGCTAAGACCGGAGGTTATGCCGCCGATGTCCTTCAGTGTTTGACTCGTCCAAGTCGACACATCACCGTAGATCTACGAAGATCAAACAACGACAATGTGAGGAATTGGGGAGGGATCGTATTATACGTGTATCAAGCAGATCCATATACTAGTCGTTTACGGGTTTCTGCCCATTTCAAGCCAGTCCTTCGCGGGTCACCGAGTACAGCAGCTCCCATTAATCAATTAGCAAATACCCCGTGAGTGTTTCAAGAATAAAATCAGTAAAGACGTTCGAGGTTGTTGTTGACTTGAAACAGCTTTTGGGCGCCTTTCCCTTAAAAGCCTTCTGCATAATTCCTGCCTGCATCTGGTATCAGTGTTTCAGTGGAACAGCTAAAAGGTGGCTTTAAAATGACCGACGAATTACATTAATTATATTGTGATATTTCTTAGACAGTCATGTTTACTGTAAAAACAAATAATCTCAGTATATGACTGTTTATGCGATGATGATCTTCATTCGTTGTGGATATGTAGTTAATTTTTTTATATTCGAAAACTTTTCCAATCCTCTATGTATCATCAACCTTCGCACATAATGATGGCTACCACTGGGTGGTTTACCTGTTTTGCGATTTCCGCTGCAGCCTGCCAGTGTTCGGTCTGAAATCCAGATGTGCCACCGATGTCGATGATACACTCCTCAAATTCCTCCTTCGCCATACTTGATATGTCCTTGGCCGAGACTAGGAACTCTCGGTTGTTACCGTAACTCAGGAACTCGCTGCATGTCAATCCTGCGGATAGACCACGTAAACAATGTTGACACACAGACATCATAAACAACATTAAAATTGTGTGCGTGTGCGTGTGTGTGTGTGTGTGTGTGTGTGTGTGTGTGTGTGAGAGAGAGAGAGAGAGAGAGGAGAGAGAGAGAGAGAGAGAGAGAGAGAGAGAGACTGCTACTAGTGTTCGCCTCACCTGAAGTTTCTCTCTTACGGCGGTTAAACTTGTCACAAGATTTCTTCATGGCTAGCACGTACTCGATGGTGACAGTGTTATTGACGCCGTAGCAGCCACTCTGACTAATGGCCGAGTTGATGTTCATCCTGAAGTCGATCAGATCTGTGCGCCTCTTACTCTCCTCACGGATGACGTCGGTCCACATGCTACATTTGTTCTGTGAGCGAAATGGAATAAAGACAGCGAGACCTGTTTAGTGGGAGCCATTTCTGTTAGCGTAAACAAGGATTTTGTTTTAAGTTTATTTATTTTTTGACTAGATTTATATTAACATCATCCGTCATAACGACCCATCATCGTGCTTGGTATTAAGATGATAATCAAATCACTTTTTTGTCAACATCCAGTATTGTCGAAATATTTACATTCACTGAATTATGTATAACAAAGTGTGCGGAGCATTTTCAGTTTATTGTTTCAGTTACAGGGGGGATGCATTATATAATCAATGCTTCAAGCATCCTCTTTTTCAACATTCTATATGTGTTTAATTTCATTAAAATGATGTATTATGAATGTTGAAATAAACGAATTGAATTGAATTGGTTTCTTCACTGTAATGCATATATGGTTAGAAAAGAACATCTTTTGTTTCGCCGAACAGCCAATAGTTGCACCGCCAGTTTAGGTGAATCTGTTTTGAAAGGGAAAATAAAAGTACCTCATCCGAAATCATGTCGAAGTCCTCACTGGATATCTGATCGACGAGTTGCGAATACACATCCAGGTCGTCCTTTTTCGCGAAGCTGTCAGTGGAGAAAGAATCGCTGTAAAATTATCTCGGTACGATGTACTTAAAATGCACCGACCAAACAACGCTAGCCCCCCCCCCTAATTCTTTGGGATTACTGATAAGAGGAAAGTGCCTTTCAATTAACTTACCCTCTTCCATTCTCCTTAGCACAGTCGTAAAGCCATTTTCGAACATCGCAGGAAGTGACGGCAGCCGCCAGACCGACCAGGTTGTCATTAATCTCGCTGCAGGTTGTGTTCAGTTTATCGATTGTTTTCATCGTAAGACCGCTCGCAGCCACCATAAATTGTTCTTTTATTGCTGGCGAGTGAGCGCAGAGGAAGTTCTCCCAGTTCAGATACTGGAACGAAAAGGTATGATTGCATTGAGCTCTGGCTCGTCATTATATCTTATCATCTTACAAGGGGGGGGGGGGCTTGAAACTTCGAGGTTATCCGTATTAGCGCAAACGGGGAGGCACTGTTTTATTTTGTGTGTGTGTGTGTGTTTGAAATGTAAAATATAATATTAGCGATTCCATTTATAAATACTGCATTATAGTTTATCGCAAGTTACCAACCTTTTTGCAGAATGTCAGTTTTTCTTCGATATCTTCCGATGATAATGCAGTGATTGCATTACATGCCATCATATCGCAAAGTATTCCTCGGTCCTCTTCCTTCGTTTCATTAAATTTAGACATTCTAAGGAACAAAGTATTTGTATTAATTGAAAGCGAAACATGCGAAGCTTAATCTAAATATCGTAGGCGGTACAGGTATCGATTTGGAAGTTAGAAAAAAGCAATTCAAATTCGCTCACGGTAAGCCAATCATCGTGTACTGGGCATTTTGAAACGTTGATGAGTCTTTGGGGTTGAAGTCCTTGTTAGCTACCTCACTGAGTGCTGTAAACTATGCAAACAAACAAACAAATAAACAAATAAACAATTGAGAAACCTATTAACACTGAGGGTCACCTCAAACTGATAGTGTAAGGACTACGCCAATAGACTGCCATCAGCACTGATTCACTGCAAGCAATGCCGATAGACTGCAAGGAGGACTGATTCACTGCAAGCAATGCTGATATACTGTAGGCAGCGCTTACCTTCGCTTTCGGTACCATGTAGATCGCCTTCTTCAAATTGCGTACATCAGCAGGTGAAGCATATTTCTTGATTTCCGAATTCGGGGCGTGGATTCCAAGTTGTTTATATTTGGCGAAGTCATTTTTGTACTCTTCCTTGCAGAAATAATACATCATAGACCCCTGGAAGAAATCTCGGTGAATAAGTAAAAACGTTACAGAGGAATACGTGCATCGATAATACAGTGCGCAGAAGGCGGCTACACATGGCAGCCATCGTTTAATATCATAATTTGTAACGAGACCGCATCGTTCAAGCATATATACGAGCATGGATATTCAACAGATTACCTTTTCACGAATAAGGTAATCGTACAGCAGTACCTACCAAAGCAACCTGAGGATAACCGAGAACGTCCGGCAACTTCTGGTCGGTGCATACCCTGGGCTTTGTGATGTTTTCGTAATCACTTTTCATGAGTGGGACGAAGTAGTCAAGAACTCCTTCTTTGCTGACATCGACCTTAGACCAGTCATGTTTACGGAACTAGGAAGATAACATTGTTCCCTAAATTATCCTGTCTTGTACTTGTACACCGATCGTAATAAGGATTATTAGGATACCGGAGAACAGTTTAATTTGGCGACAGGAAAATAGACGAATTCGTCATTTTGGACATATTGGGGCTTGGTTAGGTTTCGGGGTAATCCATACCATAGTGAAAGTAGGGCTTTAGTGAAATGATATTTTGGCGACAGGAAAAAATGGCGATATGTGGTCACCAGCCATTTTCGCCATTATTTCGTGTTCGCCAAATTAAACTAATCTACAGTGTTTCATTCCACCATGCCTAATGTGTGTCTGTAGGCACATGAATCCATATACTCACCCCCCCCCCCCAAAAAAAACAAACAACAACAACAAACAAAAAAAACATCACTCCGGCGTGTTTTAAATAAATCCTACCTTTTGTTGCCAGTTTGAGCTAACGCCATCAGTCTGTGTGAAAAACTTCTGCAGGTTCTTAAACGAAGTACTCCCCCTGGAAGCCATTTGTTTCCGCGTCTTGGCGCAGTGTGCCATAGCCGTCTCGAGAAGATCATCATCATCGGGTAGGTTCTTCAGTTCCTGGCTGGCTGAACAGACGGCTTCTGTGTTATTGATCATGGCTTCTTTGAGTTGCTCTTTGGTCTTATTTTTCAGCGTAACCTACGACACGGTTTGATATTAGTTAAGCGGCGCCCGTGATGCTGTTTACGGAATCAGCGAAAACACTCTCAAAAATCTAATCCATCATCGATGGAATGGTTAGTTAAAAATACGACTGGAATAGTTATTTGTCACAATTATGTATTAAAAAATGTAAATGTTGCTGTTTTAGTTTATATGGGCTGAGCGACCTCTAAAGTAATGAGCAATATATTTGATAATATGTGTTAATATAAGTGATAATATATATATACATATATATATATATATATATATATCGTTTCAGTTAATCAAATGTGCCTATATTGTTAACTTACTGTTTTACTCAGCGAATCAGCCAATAGTTTAACCTGAAATGTAAACAACGGTCAGATTAGTGCTGATCCACACCGGGTTTTATTTACTTTATTATTATTATTATTAATAGCAAAAGCAGGTACGTGTATCCTACGTAGTCTGTCCTACGAAGTAACCAACCCGAGTCTTCGGATAACAAACAGGACAAAGCCGTACTGTACTCACGCGTAAGGGGTCCCGATTGCCGCAGTTGGCCGTGTAGTTCTGCATCAGTTCTTTGAGCAGGTCGGGCTGGTCGTGTACGGCATCGACTGCCTCTTGGAAGATCTTCGTCGGCATCAGACAGAGTACGGAGCCCGCTGCCTGCAGTATTTCGCCGGGGGGTGGGCCCTCCTTTCCAGACAGAGCGTTCTTCATGATGTCGGTTGTCTTCTCGGCCATCATCTGTGCCTGGAATGTCAAGGATGGCGTAATGGGTCAGTATCCCGTGTTGGTTCGAGGCCAACGGTTGTGGTGGTGGTGGAGCGCAAATTGAACGATTCTCGGTGTGAATCCGCCAACTCGGCCTGAAACGAGTACCTGGCTCCACGTTGGTGGACTATCGCCAATCGGATCGCGCCAATACTCGCCAGATCCGAACATCATACTCCACGGGAAGTTGATTATGGTGCCGGACTGTACAGATCCATACCGGGAGCAAAGTACCAAATGACAAATCCCTTTGTCTCAAATTGAGTGAGTGAATAAAATAGTGAGTGAATGAGTGAGTGAGTAGTGCGTTTACACTCGGGACTAGTCACACCCCGGGACATAGGACCGAGAGGCGAACACTTGGTAAACGTATAACAATTACGGGTGTGAATCGGATTCGAACCCGAACTTTGAGGTTGGATTGATTTGTTCATTTTGTCTCAGCGCTGATCAGACCGGGAGAAAATATGGTCGAGGGGCAGCTGTTTATGGGAAGTAACCGACGAACGCGGGAATCGACTTTAAGCAGAAGGCAGGAAACTCGCCATAGAAACAAAACAACAAATAAAGACGAGAAGCTGATCATTTGTTGATGAACCTTGCATTGTACCCGGACTATGAGTTTGCCCAACCCCTGTATTAGGTGTGCCACTTTTCGAGGATATTTGCGCAGTAGAAGTTTTGTAATTATTATTATTATTATTATTATTATTATTATTACGTCGTACCTGAGGCGTATCCTTGCCAATTTTGCTCTCCTTCATCATCGGAAGAAGCGTTGTGGCGTCGGCCGTTTCGATCATATCCACGGGAACGCAGCCCATTACTCTGGAAGCGAAAGGAAAGCATATACGCACGCAATCATTCACAACAACAACAAACAAAAACATAACAACGTCAACAGAGAAGCAATAGTTGATATAGGCGTGAGGATGACCTGACCCATTTACTAGTTCGGAATTCTACCCTGCTAGGGTGTGCCGGAGGAGCTGAGAAGGATTACCTGACCCAATTACTAGTTCAGAATCTTACCCTGCTAGGGCGTGCCGGAGGAGCCCAGAAGGATGACCTGACCCATTTACTAGTTCGGAATATTACGCTGGCTGGGGCTGTCGGAGGATCTCAAATCTAGCTAACCAGTAATATGGTAGCTGATTCCATCGTATTGTCTATGGTTAACCTCCTATTTCGACAGATAAGAGTGGCTAATGCTACCGATAGAACAACAGTACCTCCTAATCTGGTCACTATTCAGCTTCTTATACATGTCTCTTATTTTGCTCTTAACGAATGCCTTCTTGTCTTGATCCGGAGAATCACAGACATCTTCACCAATTGCTAGTATCTGAAAGCGCAAACACGGCTCAGTGTTTAGAGATATGCCATGCTAGCAATTACATCATGTGCACGTGTGTGTGTGTGTGTGTGTGTGTGTGCGTGCGTGCTTGCACGCGCGCGCCTGTTTATGTGTATTGGCGAGTGTGTGTGAAAATTATTTTAACATAATTCAAATTCTTTCGTCATTCTATACGTTGCTGTCGACAGATAATCAAAGACCTACCGACTCGTCGTCGAGATCTTTTATGCTGGACGTTGGTACTCGGTGAACGTCAACTGACTTCATATCTTCCGCTGTTAAGCTTCCCAACGATTCATGAGCGTGGCCGAAGTCGTACGTCGATGGCATCGGCTTGTACTCTTCAATTTGGTCCAGGTCCATAGTCGGGGGTTTACTTCTACCAGAAGACATGCCCGGCATCGACGATCCCATGCCACCCTTTTTTCCCTTTCCATCCCCTTGTTCATTCCCACCACCGCGCTCATTCCCCATACCCTCTACTCCCTTATCCCCATGTCCGAAGTCCATACTGGGTTTCTCACCATCAACAACTTCACCACCAAAACCCGGTTTCTCACCATCACCATGTTCACCACCAAAACCGGGTTTTCTACCATCACTATCTTCACCACCAAAACCGGGTTTCTCACCATCACCAAAGCCGGATTTCTCACCATCACCATGTTCACCACCAAAACTGGGTTTCCTGCCATCACCATCATCACCACCAAAACCAGGTTTCTCACCATCACCAAAGCCGGATTTCTCACCATCACCATGTTCACCACCAAAACTGGGTTTCCTGCCATCACCATCTTCACCACCAAAATCGGGTTTTCTACCATCACTATCTTCACCACCAAAACCGGGTTTCTCACCATCACCAAAACCAGGTTTCCTACCATCACCATCTTCACCACCAAAGCCGGGTTTCTCACCATTGCCATTTTCACCACCAAAACCAGGTTTCTCACCATCACCATCTCCACCACCAAAACCAGGTTTCTCACCATCACCATCTCCACCACCAAAATCGGGTTTCTCACCATCACCAAAACTGGGTTTCCTACCATCACCATCTTCACCACCAAAGCCGGGTTTCTCACCATCGCCATTTTCACCACCAAAACCGGGTTTCTCACCATCGCCATCTTCACCACCAAAACCAGGTTTCTCACCATCACCATCTCCACCACCAAAACCGGGTTTCTCACCATCGCCATCTTCACCACCAAAGCCTGGTTTCTCACCACCGCCATCTTCACCACCAAAATCGGGTTTCCTACCATCACCATCTTCACCACCAAAGCCGGGTTTCTCATCATCAGCATCTCCACCACCAAAACCGGGTTTCTCACCATCGCCATCTTCACCACCAAAGCCTGGTTTCTCACCACCGCCATCTTCACCACCAAAACCGGGTTTTTCACCACCGCCATCTTCACCTCCAAAACCGGGTTTCTCATCATCACCATCTTCACCACCAAAACCGGGTTTATCACTACCACCATCTTCACCACCAAAATCGGGTTTCTCATCATCACCATCTTCACCACCAAAACCGGGTTTCTCATCATCACCATCTTCACCACCAAAACCGGGTTTCTCATCATCACCATCATCACCACCAAAACCGGGTTTCTCACTACCATCATCTTCACCACCAAAACCGGGTTTCTCACTACCACCATCTTCACCACCAAAACCGGGTTTCTCACTACCACCATCTTCACCACCAAAACCGGGTTTCTCACCATCATCAGGTTCGTCGATGTCATCGTCTGGTTTGCCGTTTATTTCCTCATCGATTTGTTGACATAACTCTGACTCCATCTCCTTCATAATACTAGTTATAACGTCGTGGGCAGTATTTGACAGTAACTCCATAACTTTTTCCGGTATATTGGCCGCCTGATTCTTGCTTATGGCGCAGAGAGCTGATATGGTGAGCAGCTGGCGGATAAACAGAACGTATCAGAAGTTAGGTTGATTAAGTCAGTAACACATACCTGGCAGGCGAGGAGTGGGGTCGGGGGGGGGTGGGTAGGTTCAAATACTCGCCAATCTAAGTACTTCAGTACAGTGAATAATCGTATCGTATTATGGTCCAGTTTTAAATGGCTTTACCATATTATCCGGGTTTGTTTAGATGGAAGGTAAAACGATATTACATTTTATATTTCCAGAGCACTGCGATAAATATTGGGTCAAATCTCTATGGTGACCATATAGGTAATGATGGGGCATTACTGGTCAGTTTTTATAAATATGTGCATTTGTATCTTCAGACAATCAGAGCGACATCCAAACCTAATGAGGCGAAGCGAAAGATGAAACACCCTTCAGACATGCCTACGCCTAAATTTGAACTCGGATAACAGGAGATCAATACGATTTTAAATAGATCTTAATCCATGAAGTTGACTTTTGGGATTGTCCATGCCGTATTATATTAGTCTGGATCGGGTGAAGACATATTGGACTGTTCATACGAAGAACCATTGCATACACTGGCCAATTCGAAGCTAAATTTAGTTCCTCTTGTAATCCTTTAAGCAGCCATCTAAGACTTTCAGGTCACATTTTCAGGGCTATTATGCTAGATGTAACCTTTACCCGGCAGAAGTCGGCTTGCTAATTACACTATGGGTCGATTCGTGGCTTATGGAAATCTGTAATTTTAGAGTGTTGAAATTGG
Source organism: Paralvinella palmiformis (assembly GCA_025642065.1). Taxonomy (NCBI): domain Eukaryota; kingdom Metazoa; phylum Annelida; class Polychaeta; order Terebellida; family Alvinellidae; genus Paralvinella; species Paralvinella palmiformis. The sequence continues at coordinate 219,003 of JAODUP010000364.1, forward strand.
AATAGAAATGGCGTGTTGTCGGCCAGTTAGTTTCCATGTCTATATTCTGATTCCGTAGTTCGCCAAAGATTGTCCGGATGCCGACGAAAATGGATGATCTTTCTTGGACAGACATAAACAGTGATTCGAAATGGCTACACAAGAGGGAGATAGGGGGTGTGTATGTGTGTGTGCGTGTGCCTGTGTTTGTTTGTTTAACATTACTATACAAAGACCAATAATAACACGTACATTTAATTTTTTGGCAGAGATCTTACTAAATACTGGATCCAGTATGCTTTGAACGTGGGCGTCGGTAAACTTGCTGTATATTTCATCACTAAGTCCAGCTGTAATAAAAATGGGGTGACTTACAAATGTTTGTAATAATCTCAAAGACAATCAATTAAATATAAAACGGAATTACATGGGGTCAATATCAGCAATACAATGTTCTAAATTCTTCAAGGAAGAGGAGAAATTTAACTCATTGTCAGGATCCAGTGATATATACAGCTGTGTGTCATCAGCATACAAGTGATATTTAACCCCATATCGCTGCGCAATGATCCCAAGAGGACGGGTATACATTGTGAAAACCAGAGGACCAAGAACTGAACCCTGTGGTACACCAGATAACAAAAACTGAATGTCAGATAAAATACCATGAACAGACACTCTCTGGGAGCGTTGTTCCAGATAGGATCTAAACCATTCAAGTACTCTACCTGACAGACCAAACATGTCTTTTAACCTAGAGAAAAGTACATTATGGTCAACTGTATCAAATATAGCAGACAGGTCCAGAGGAACAAGTATTACTGGCTTACCTTGATCAATTGACATCATATTATTTATTTGGTATCACCACATTGTGTTACAGATGTGTGCATCCTCGATTACCCCTAATGGGTCAGTAAAAAATCTAGGGGTTATTTTTGACCAATGTATTAACATGTATGAACATGTCACATCATTATGCCGAGCTGCCTAGTACCATCTTAAGAACATCCACTGTTTAAAAACATTGTTGATACAAGAATCACTTTGTGGAATAGGTTGCCGGCAAATATTAGAAATGCGTCGTCTCTTGAACATTTTAAATCTCTTCTAAAAACACACCTATTTAAGGTCGCTTTCACAGATAAATAATTATTTTGTTTTAAATAATTACAGAGTTTGTACAGACATTATTTGGGGTATTATTATTATATTACATATTATTTGTACAGCGCCTTTGAATGGCTCCTGCTAGTAGGGGCGCTTTATTAAATATACATTATTATTTTATTTTTTTATTATTATTACTATTATTATATATATATATATATGTGTGTGTGTGTGTGTGTGTGTGTGTGTGTGGTGGGGGGGGGGAGATAGAGAGATAGATAGAGATAGATAGATAGATAGATAGATAGATAGATAGAGAGAGAGAGAGAGAGAGAGAGAGAGAGAGAGAGAGAGAGAGAGAGAGAGAGACCCATCCTAACCTGCCACATAGTAGAGTCGCTCCATAGAAGCCGGATCTATATCTTTGCCGAATGTTTCCATATTTTTGTCGGCCCAAGCCTTCAACTGATCATCATCAAAACATTGATATGTATCGATTATGGAGGCCATCTCGCTAAATACGGGATAAGACAAACGGTTAACACTCTAATTGATGAAAAACTGACGAGAGTCTAAAACTATATACAGCATATAAAGTGAATCCTAAACACAATACTATGTTGATAATGATGATGGTGATGATGATTGTTGTTTTACGGCCACTTTTGTGCACATGGTAGGCTAAATGAGTCGAGCGACCTCCAAAGGTAATGAAGTGAAGTCGAAGATGAAACAACCTTCAGATATTCCCACGCCGAAATTCGAACTCAGGTGGTAGTGATCTGTGGTTCAACACGTTACAGTTAGACCACGGAGGTGCCCTAATACGTTCATAATAAACGCTATTAAATGGTATTATTATTATTATTATTATTATTACCATTATTATCATACTTATTATTATTAATTCCATTATTATCACCATTATTATTATTTATTATTAGTATTAATATTATTAATACTTCTACCTATACGATTTGAATTCAGCAATATCTTTCACTGGTATACCACACAGTATTATTCCCATTTCAGCTATATGTTCCTTTGTCAGTCCGCTCACCGACGTAATATCGTTGTCCTTCAGATACTTCATGAAGAATGCTGTCATCTGAAATATTGCAATATAGTGATGATGTCAATATTACGATATCGTGATGATGTTAATATTACGATATTGTGATTATGTTAATATTACGATATCGTGATGATGTTAATATTACGATATTGTGATGATGTTAATATTACGATATTGTGACGATGTTAATATTACGATATTATGATGATGTTAATATTACGATATCGTGATGATGTTAATATTACGATATTGTGATGATGTTAATATTACGATATTGTGATGATGTTAATATTACGATATCACGTTGATGTTAATATTACGATATCGTGCTGATCTTAGTACAACGATGTTGTGATGTTGTTAATATTAGGATATCGTGTTGATGTTAATATTTCGATATCACGTTGATGTTAATATTATGATATCATGTTGATGTTAATATTATGATATCGCGTTGATTTTAATATTACTATATCGTGTTGATGTTTACCAGCTTGTCAAATGTGACTGTTTTCCTTTCATCAGATAAACTACCAGACGTTATTTGATAACAAGATGACAAAGGCTCAAAACTAATTCAACCTCCATCTGCTCTGATGGAAGTGTTCTCATTGATTGTGAAGAGAAAACCTTCCTGGAGTGATATTTACGTAACATTTGTCAATTGTTTATTGGTTATCTGTAATTTACAGAACAGTATAGAACAACAGAGAGCAATAAATATAATCTGGGAATTTTTACAGAAGTTGTGGAAAGGCCGCAGAGGCTCATGAATATATAAGTCGGCGTGTTATAAAGGCGTCCATCAAAAATTATGTTAGGCGATCGATTATAAAAGGTACCGAAAAGATGCAATATCTAATACATACCCTTTTTGCTCCCTCCCCATTCCTATAACAGACATCCATATTACCTGGTCAGATTTAATCCTGGTATTTGTCTTTGATCCGGAACATTCGATGTTGAATTCGCTAGTGAATAATATATTGTTTAACTGAGTAACGTTGGTGATGCCAAGCATGATCACACACAGTTGTGACTTCATATCAGCAGCTATCTGAGATCCCGAATTACACTGTACGAGAAAGAATTAAAAAACCTGATCATTAACAAATCCATAATTAATACATCGTTAATGATAAATTCTCTAGGTATGAACTCACTTTTATTTGGTTCGATGTGATTTAGATCACTGCGCGGCAATACATTTCCTAATCGCATATGAATTAGTAATTGTATCACGAGAAAGTGACCATTAGAAACTCCTACATAATCATATTAATCAATTAGCAGTCTAATTACCAAGTTGACAATAAAAAGACAATTAAAATGACATCAAGCGGGATATTACTGTATAACCAATATCTATCAGTGAAATATTTCACTTCTTCGTAGTACCCCCACCGTGACCTAAACATTCAACAGTACTCACGAATGTTGCCCCAAAGACTTGTGACTGAGGAGAGGAGACTTACTTTGAAAAATCTCTTGGCCAGTTGTTGAAGCTGCTCGAAGCTGTAGCCATCGACATCAGTCAGTTCCGCCAAACAGTCGCTCGTCGGAAGGAATACATCACAAGAGAGTTGGGACAGATATCCGACAGACCTAGATACCGGGTTAATCTCCATCACCTCTTTACAGTTGTATAACTTGACTGTAAAATGAATATATATATATATATATATATATATATATATATATATAGAGAGAGAGAGAGAGAGAGAGAGAGAGAGTAGTAGTATATATATATATATATATATATATATATATATATATATATATATAGAGAGAGAGAGAGAGAGAGAGAGATAGATAGATAGATAGATATAGATCAAAATTTATATAAATAGAAAATAGATAGATAGGTAGATGCTTTTTACGGCCACTTTTATGCGCATGGCAGAATAAAGGGGCCAAGCGAAGTTAAAGATGAAACAACCTTCACACACAGGACGACTGGCACTTAACCTTGGGTGCTAGAGGTTTGTAACCGAGCTCGAAAATGCCACGAGAAAGGCAGGAAAGCTACGTGCTAATATAAAACCTCGAGCTAACAGTCAACATCAGTGTATAGTGCCAAGGTTGCTAAACTCGTAACATCCTTAAAACAAGTACTCGTACTAAGAAAAATTTAAGCCCCCAACAAAATAACAGCAAGAACAAGAAAGCCGATATAAATTGAGATACCGTTTACGTCATATTGAGCGGATCGTTTCCTCCTCGAAGGGCTTTCGCCCATATCAGTGTATAGATTATCGTCTTCGCACAGGTCGACAATCCTTGCGAGTCTCTTTTTTGCCGCCTCGACTATGTCACCCATACAGGTGTTCATGATCTTCTTCAGGGCTTCCAATATGTCACCGTAGTTGGAGCGGTAGATTGTCTGAAGTGAAAAAAGGCAAATTCAAATATTATGGATTTTTCTTTTTTTAAGTTCTTCAGTTAATTTATTCTATTATAGATTATTATTATTAGTAGTAGTAGTAGTAGTTTTAGTATTATTAGTAATAGTAGTAGTAGTAGCAGTAATAATAGTAGTTGTAATAACAGTAGATGTATTAATATGAGGAAACCTAACTACAGTGGTAGTAGTAGCTGCAGCTCTAGCAGCAACAACAACATAAGAATAGTACAATAATAATAATAATAATAATAATAATCTTACTATAGAGGAGATCATTTCTGCTTACTCACCAGACAATCAGACGGTTCCTCTAAACCGAGTAATAATGGTAGCATGGCACTCAGCGCACTGGCATCCATTTTGGCCAGATCCTTTCTGTTGATGAAAATAAAAGAAACGTTGGCTGATAAACAAAACATTACAATTTTGCGAGTCGCAGCCTGTATGTTTGTGAATAAGGCACGAACCAGAACCGGAACGCATTAACTAACTCGGTAGTCACATCGCGACGTAGTCGGCAGCCAGCTTCCGAAAATAGCGGTTCAGAATATGCTAGAAAATTACCCGTAGATCTCCGCCAATTTATTGGCCATTTGCTGAAGGGAATCCAGCCTGCAGATGAAGTAGGACATCTGGGGATTATCAATCAGCTCGTCCGCCGTCACGCCGGCCAGGTCTTCCGGATCAGCGCTGACAAGTAGCTCGCCCTGCTCCGTCATCGGGACGCCGACCTGAAGTGAGTAACGCCACACGGTGTTAGGAAACGATATCTTTAAAACGGCATCATCGAGGAAATTGTCACACACTTTGATCATCGACATACAGTCAGGGCCATATTAAACGATGGGCACGCTGGGCACTTGCCCAGTGGTCCCACGAGTATTGGGGCCCCATGCTAATCTATGTATGTTGTGACTTGTTGTCAATAAATAACTACGATATGCTATACTAAACTATAAACATTTGTTGCTATATTCGCATCTGATGTAATATAACGGTCAACTCTGCAACCTTACGTGCATGTACGTGTAAGGATCTCGACCATTTACATGTTTTTCTGTGGATGGTTGTGTAGGTAGGGGCCCCAGTGCATTGCTTTGTCCGTGGGCCTATAATGCTGCTAAGATCGTGCGTCAACTAAAGGGGTCGTTATTCGATCTTCCTTCCTCCCGATAGTCTCTTACCTCGGAGCAAAACTTCAACTTGGCATTAACCTCCGTCAAGTTGACGTTGGTATGGTCAGTGGTAGCCATTTGTTGGCAGAAGGCTTTCTTATTTTCGATTTTGGATAAAAATGGTGCTTTTTTCAGCTCGTCGATGCTGCAATTTTGAGAAGAGAAAAAAAAGTTATTTGAAACGTTTCGCTGACCGATTTCGTCCTCTCCCAATCATTTCGTGCTGAGATAATCTAGACTGTACTCACGGGATGTGCTTCATGACGCAGTGAGCACTGGCTGATTGGTTGGCGCTGATAGTCTTCAGTTGTTTTGCCATCGTTTCTGCAATATTCTCCATCTGGAAAATTAAAATAAACGCAATTGGGATAATTGTCCTAAAGCTGCTAGGGGCCGAGAAGAGGCGAAATTATCACTGCAATACGGCATCACAAAATATTGTATAGATGTTTTGTCTCTCTTCTTTATAATTATGTGAACCCCTGCATCTTCGAGGTTTAGAACCGGCTTGTCTGTACCCTCCTATGCGTCGTTAGAAGAACCTCGAAGAAGACAAAGCTAAGCGATATTTTGGAAACTGCTCACTGAATTATGCTGATCACGTCGAAGACCAGTTATTGTTTGACAACACAATGCTAACCTGTGCTCGTTTCATTCCCGTCGAATTACATGCCATGTCAACATACGGCTTGAGGTCTTTCATATTGTTCACGTGGGCCATAGATTTGTTCAACTCCTTCTGAGAGAGGCACTTTATAAGGTGGCGATCTAGTGGTATCGGCTTCGATGCATTCATGCATTTCGCTTTCAGAACACAGAGCTGAAGATAGATGGTGTACGTCATCAAATGTTGAGTTAATATCGAAGACTAACACGAAGAGAACTGTATTAAATTTTCTTGGTGCAAACAACTGGGCCTTATATATATATATATATATATATATATATATATATATATATATATATATATATATATATATATATATATATTTACCTGAGAGTATGCTCCATGACGGCGTCGCGTTCTTCATCTTTCAGCTGTGCGAGTGGTTCACAGAGCTCGACCAACTTCTTCGGATGCTCGTATAGACTACAAGTCATCTTGTCCGCCACATCGTCGGCAGTGTTCAGCTTCCATTCTCCGTCATCGGCCAACTGTCGTAAAATTTCGATCGAAGAACATCAACGTATTTTCAAACGGGTTAATTGACAAGACGTACCTCCGATATCAGTAGTTACCTATTGCTACATATATCAACATCATTTTATTGACAGGTTTTACTTACGTTGTCACAACTCGCAACGGTCGTCAAGTCAGGCTTGCGGAGTTCTCGTTCTTCCTCATCGGGCTTCATCCTCCGGCCACCAAACATAGAGTTCTAAAAACCCAAATGTGAACGTGTAGGGTTCTATATTTTTTATATCGTTAAAGGTAGTAAATTCGGTATTTTTCACACACCCCCCCCCCCCCCACCTCATAGTCCATTCCTTGACGTTGTGGGGGTTGCTGGTATGTCTCAATGAACTTTGGAGTTTGTTAGGGACATCCAAACTGGACTGGTCAATGGGTAGATGTTAGATTGATACGGACTAAGGTTGAGTAAACCCTAACAGAAACCTCGAGTGTTGAAGTCAGAAGTATTGGGCCGCACGGCGTACTCTAATAGACCATAATACCATGATGCATCAACAGCTATTATGGCTATATTTCCGCATTAAATGGCCCACTGTTTAATCTATGCGAGATAATGCGCAATTAACTCGAGCGAATTGGCAAACAATTTCCAGAAGAAAGCCCCAAACCAATACTTTGTCATTTATTCCATCTCTGAGTTGACCTTTTTCTTGGGAAGGCGCTATCAGTACACCAACTAACACCAGCCATACTTATCGATGCTAAATATTTACACCTGTAACAGAGCATCACCTTTTTGCAGCCTTGTTTGAACTTTCTGATTATCCTAAACATGCTATGCTTTTGTTCGGGTGAAGCGTTATCCATTTCACGTTTTAGCTGCTTTTGATTGGCAAACAGTATCAAAGACTCCGGGATCTGTTGTACAGTCTGCAAGGAAAATGGATGATTAATTAAATTGGAGTAAGCTAGTAGTTAATCGGGGATAACATTGATAAAATGGTTAGCTACTTAAACGGGTGGAGATGCGAGCGTATGCACAATGCGCTTCGATGAATATTTGTTTAAACTGACACTATGCCATTCCCCTCCGATTAGACGTTCCTTGTTTATGTTTGTACGTCGATTAAACCTACTCAGCAAGTTACTTGCATATGGTTTACTGATCGAAATTCGAATAAGCCGAAACAATTTATATGGCGGCGATGTTAATTGAATCTGCACGAGTACGAATAATACTCTTACTTTCACAACCTATCATTTACCTTAAATACCCTTTCCTAATGAAGAATTAAAGGCTTTGCTAATTACTTTTTACTAATTATGACATTAAACACAATAGTCATATACGAATATATATATATATATATATATATATATATATATATATATATATATATATATTTTATTTATTCCAATTTGTGCCAGAATCAGTAAGACCTACCATAAAGCACCACCACTTGCTATGGACTATCCGGTACGATAGCAAGGGAAAAGGTTTCTCATGATACGTGTTACTGCATGGCCGGTTAAAACACTGTTAACTGTACTAGCGAATGCGACTACAATTGTACAACTCGGTTCTTACCTTGATGACGCTTCTCACCACGTGACTCTGAAATAAATAAACTTTCATTCTACTAGACCTGACATTACCAAATTGATTTAAAACAACATCAACAAAAACGCCAATAGCAACAATAGCCGTAGAAACAAGGGAATATTATGAAAATATTTTATCATCAAGTCTAAGTTAACATAGCTAATGGCACTGACCAAACTCTTGGTACATTTGGCTTCGGATTCGGTTTCGTTGACTAAGTCCTCGACCTCGGTGATATTATTGAAGAGACGATTGAGCTGGATATGCGATGATAGGGACTTCTGGAACGACTTCATCGACCCCCACGCCTTCTTGAAGGTCGACGTGTTCAGGGACTTCATGTGGTCGGAGAGAGTTTTCACGACGCAGTTGTCCTGAAGATCCAGAGGAATAAACGCGATGCAGCAAACGACCGAGCTTTAATACGTAAATCTAAGAAAAGCGAGCTTTTATACGTAAATCGGAATATTACAATAATTACTATGGTAACGGTAAAGAAAATACTCCTTAAACCATAACAGTCAACTTCTATTATTACCAACCAATACCTGCCACCAGATGAAATACAAAATGTCCATGTTCGATGTAAAACATACAATCTCAAATTATTGCACCTTATAAAAAAAACCTAATGCATTGAAGAAAAACATATGATAATAAAGTATGTGCCAATGCAGATCTAGAAAAAATAATATTTAAAAAAAAACATGTTAAACACTTGTAAGGACAGACTGTGTTAACTTTACATATACCTAATTTCAGATACTATTATACCACAGATCTAACACAGTTGTAGAAAACCGGGAGATTTCCCGGGAGACTTATCTGCATCGTCATATTTCCATTTGTTAACTGTGATAAAATGAGAAATAAATATATTTTGGCCCAAACGTCATCAAGCAAATACTGGAACCAGCTCTAAAAGACCATCTGTCTATAAAGACCACTTCTTCGCAGCACAAGAGTGTGATCCGTGCTTGATAAGTCACATTTATGGCCCAGTTCGCTAAGGGATGGGATTCCTTGCTCATTTGAAGGTGTGCGGAAGGTCTGGATTCATTCCCTTATCATCTATGGCCCAGTAGGTAAAAGTGTAGGACTTTCTTACTAATGGGCATGCTGCGCGGGAGATTGGAGGTTCGAATCCCGGCTGTGGCACTACAGTAGGGGGATATTTACATTCAACCAGGCAACTGGCGAAGTTTTCTCCGCCGAATATGCCATCTATTGTAAATTCTAAATTCGTGTAGAAATTAGTCCTCGTGGTGAAACAGTAAATAACGGACTATATGCGTCTCTCTCATTTGAGGTAACTAAGCCACGTAAATTATTGCCAATTCGGGCATTATTATTATAATATTATTAAAGCTGGGAAGAGTATCACCAAGCAAGGGAACTGAGCAGACCTTCTTCTCCAATGAATGGACCGTCGATTCCAGATTGGAGAAATTTATTGACAACCAGTCCCCGTGAGGACCCGTTACTCCATATAGACCATTTGGAATTTCCGTACTGGGGTAACTTCACCGTATTATTAACGTGTTTCTTTATTCCAACAACAGTCTCCTGTCAGTCTGGATTACGACTTCTCGCTACTTGTCTTCCAATATATATATATATATATATATATATATATATATATATATATATATATATATATATATATATATATATATATATATATATCAGCTTCAAATAATAAATGATCCCCTAAATATTCATCATGTTATCTTCACATTGAAATTAGGTTAAACAGAAAATATTTATTCGACCTCTTTCTTCTCGTGGTAAAGATGGACAATACTGTTCTTGTACAGATGTGTCCATTATACCGAACGCACTCACTCACCCACTCATTCAATTTTTTCATCATTATCATTATCATTAACAAAGTCATCATTAACATCATCATCATCATCATCATCATCATCATTAACATAATTATTATCATTAACTTTAATATCACTATTATTATTATTATTATTATTATTATTATTATTACCATCATCTTCATCATCTTCATCATCATCATTATCATCATTAACAACAACATTCCCACCATCAATCTCACCACCAACACGGTCCACAACACGAGTATAATGTCACCAGAGTACCAGTTTCAGTCTCCGCAACAACAAAAACGTAGCATCTCTTACCCGTTTCTTCGCTGCCATGTGCATTACAGACGGACAGCTGGACTGGTTCATATGACGGATGATGATATCCGGTGTCATCTTCTTGCACGTGTCCTTCGGCATGACTGGCATGCAGAGACAGAACGTTCTACGAACGACACAAATAAAATGACGGCTAGTTTATGGATCGCTAACACGCCGTCAGGAAGTCTATCTGGATATAAGACAAGAAATTGGAAACGCCTCGTGTTTGTTGGTTAATATATATATATATATATATATATATATATATATATATATATATATATTCAAAGCTTATAAACATCTTCTCGTTGTCACAGACTGCTCCAACCGCCTTTTTGGCCATCTCAATCATGTGTTTCGTAAGGGAATCTCCAAATCGGCCCTCGAAGAATTTTGCCATGTCGTCATCAAACTGTAGAATATATATATATATATATATATATATATGATTTATTTACTTATATATTTATAATAAATACGGTGATCTATAATTAGCACGTATCGCTGTGTTCTAATAATGTTATAAGGTCCCCAGGGTGTGGACCACTAAGATTCTATGGTCACAAGCGTGTGGATTAAAAATGTCATAAGACCGCCAGTGTGTGGGCCAATAATATTATATGGTCCCCATTGTGTGGGAAAATAATATTATATGTTCTTCAGTGTGTGGGACAATAATATGATATGTGTGTGAATTAATAATCTATATATAAAGTTCTTCATCGATTTGATTATTTAAAATAAAGGGGGACGTTAAACCCCCCATGAGGACGTAAAACACTCTGGCAGTGACCACCCTCAGGGTATTTCAGCTCCATCTTTCCGTACTGCTCCTCTGTGAGTGGTGGGGGAGGAGTTTCTCAACCACTCCAACATAGAGGCTGTGCCTGGGGATTCTCCCCGAACAACAAAACAAACATTTGGTTCCAGTATATTGGTAACATCACATCTAAGTGTTAACGTGGTAAAAATTGCTTTTAGCCAATGAGATATTTAATGATATCAAGTGGTGGATCATAGTCTTGGGTGCATCCCAATGTAAACACGTATTTTGTAAATCATCAAAGATGTGTTTATATTCCACTGTGCAGTAGAAGGCTTGAAACGAATCGTTTTGCTTAGTTCCGTACTAAACCACTTACATATGATAAGTTTACAAAAGATCTCAAATGGTTAGATCTGGGGACAGTCTATAGTAGAATAGGAGAGGAGGGCGAAATTCTGGATCATTTTGGTTCCAGTATATTGATAACACCCATTGCAAGTGTTAACGTTGTATGAATTGTAAATAAATTTGTGGGTTAAATTTTTTCTCAATTCCAATTCCATTTTGTTTTAAATAATCAATTCCAATTCCGGAATTGGAACTGACCGTCAATTCCAATTCCGGAATGGAATTGACCCAATGTCTGGTCACCAATGTGTGGTCTAATTATATTATATGGTCAGCTGTGTGTGGTCCAATTATATTATATGGTCACCAGTGTGTAGGGTCCAATAGGGTTATATATTCAGCCGATAATAACCTTCTTCGATTTAGGCATGAGATCCTCATGTGATACAGGTTGTATCATCAACTTCTTGGCTTTATCCATGACCTTGGACGGAACAGCTGAATGCCATGGCATTGCATTACTCATCACGGTAACTGTGAAAGACAAAAGATAATAAAAGGCTTTAATAAATATAACACCCGAAGGCTATCAGTATCAACCTTGAATAATGATAACACACGAAGGCTACCATGATCAACCTTGAACAATAATAACACGCGAAGGCTATCATGATCAACCTTGAACAATGATAACACACGAAGGCTATCATGATCAATCTTGAACAATGATAACACGCGAAGGCTAACATGATCAACCTTGAACAATGATAACACGCGAAGGCGTTATCATACATGTTACCTGTATGATCATTTTAAATCAGCAAATTCATCATCAACAACAACAACAACGTTGCATTATTAACAGGAGAACAATACCGACATATCGTGAAGGTGGTACTTATACTTTGTGTCAACAAATAATCTTTAGCATACATTTTTCGTGTGTAATTTTGGTTTGCCACTTACCGCTGCCAACCACCTCCTTGTTTTGGGAGCCGAGAACCGGAACATTGTTACGTGACATTATAATGATATTGATGTCAAGAGTGCGTGCCATTTCAGCATCCAAATTCACATCAAATATTATATCTAGATGTGCACAAACATATATTCTATTTGCGAGCTTTTCAAAAGATGAAAGTTAATAATCAGTAAGAAAAACGTTATTTATTTAATGGCTTTGTTTACATTCGGCGTATAATTATTTAACGTATCATCTTAAATAGTAAATATACCTCCACTCAGCTGATAGAGATGACAACAGTATTGATGTATTCCTTCCTTCGCCATAATGTTATGTTAACATACAGTAGATACGTTGATACCATAAGTAAGTAAATGAGTCGAGAAACCTGAGTGAAAGATGAAACACTCTCCAGACTTATCCAGGCCAGGATTTGAACCCTGATGCTATAGGTCTATGACCAACCGTGCTACCATTTATCCCATAGAAATAGGTTCGATGCCACATTATACGATCAGGTTATTCTGATGGGACAGTGGTTAGAGTACTGTATTGTAAACATCCAGATTGTGGGTTCGAATCCCACCCAGACCCATGTTTGTGTTATTTGTTTCCCTACTCATACACCCACCCACCCTCGGACATGTGTGATCTGTAACCCGAGGGGCTAGACAACTGAACACCATGAATCCATATTGCACCACGGCGTACATCATACAGTCATCGAATATTCCATTTAAGGTGTGTCTAGTAAATTATGATGACAGCCCTACACCATTATCTACCATTATCTGTCGGGGACATCTACCTGTTTGAATAAATCATCAGGAATGACTCAATAGTGGTTCGTGAATGTTGCAGTTAAGAAGCGGCTTTAAAATATAATACGTAAATTAAGAATGGGATACTGAACCTATTCATCACTAAATTGTGGCTCCCGTACTGAGTAGAAGAAACATTAAATTGAAGCATCCCTTGATGCCAATACATGTATATATATATATATATATATATATATATATATATATATATATATATATATATACCGTGTTCACTCGTCAAAACGATCGTGGCGATTATAATGGGGATAGGCCTATATCAGGGGGTGTGTGTTTGCATGAATGTTCGCTCAGAAATTTACCAGTAATTTTTTAGCGTATTTTGAGCATAATTTAGGGATTGTAGCCATGTTTTCTTAGTTCAAAGGCAGGGTCAACAATTATGATGACGTCATCACAACAGGTGCTCTGACTGCAATGTACACTACCAGGTCATAAATATATGGCTGTGCGTGACACATTCTGACCAATTTTATTGTGCCATATAATCACACTTAATTTATACTTGATACTAAAACTCCTGTGCTTCAGCATTTTGACTAATGGCTGCAACAATGTTTTTTACAGAGAAAGTGCACTTCTGATCACGTCATATACACATGAAAACTTTTATTTATTAAAAACATGATACAATAGCATTTATTTGTTTAGAACTGAGATAGAATACCACGAATATGTCTTAATGGAAAGTTTATACGATATAAATATAGCTTGTAGAAGTGTTTAAAGTTGGTTGTCATGGGCGATATTAGGCAAAATATCATAGATTTACTCGGTCGGCTCAGATCCACAATTATACATTAGCGGTGGGAGTTTAGTGATATTTAGCCTGAAGTACGGGGTGGGCGTTTAGACGGGCGAACACGGTATATATGCGATTGTGTTTAAATACGTTCGTTGAATTTTTCATAGTAACCGGACTATGAGTTTGTCCAACCCCTGTACTAGGTGCACCACTGAGCTCGATTCTTTTCGAGAGCTATAGAAGTTTTGTAATTATTATTATTATTATTTAAAGGTTATTGATCAATCGATTATATGCCATACTATTCACGTCCACTGCAATTGTATACAAGGAGTACGTGTAATATTCACATTTGCAACTGTTTGATGACATGCATCGTCAAATTACAACCTATCTTTGCCTATGAGAGACACCTGGCGTGAAAACATTCAACACCGCCACCTAGCGGATAAACTGTATACACGCTTATAACGATGTTTGGAATATTTGATGTTTTAAAGGTACTTGTTTGCACAAAGTTGGATAAATGGGTCGAGCGATCTCCAAAGGTAATGAAGCGAAGTCAAAGATGAAACAACCTTCAAATATGCCCACGCCGAGATTCGAACACGGGTGGTAGTGATATATGGTCCAACCCGCTAGACCACGGAGGCACCCTTGTTGGCTTAATGATTACTTGCCAATCGTTATGAAGAATGTATACCTTTCAATTTTGAATGATTACCAAAGAGCCCTAATAAAGTTTGTAAATGTGTCACAAGCACAGAACGGAGGTGGAAAGATATAAGTTAAAGTGTGTATGTGTGTGTATGTGTGTGTAGTGTGTGTGTGTGTGTGTGTGTGTGTGTGTGTGTGTGTGTGTGTGTGTGTGTGTGTGTGTGTGTGTGTGTGTGTGTGTGTGTGTGTGTGACAATTGCAGTTTCCATTTTTCTGCAATAAATAAAACTCAATACGCGAGGCAAGTTAATTGGGATTAATTTAAGCTTGGCTCGTTTCCTATTTATTTCAACAACAACAACTACTACAACTACTACTACTACTACTACTGGGACACTTATTAAACCTCATTAACTCCTAATGTGTCACAGGGTGGCATCAATAGCTCGCTATTCTTTCTAATTACTCATACTGCGCGAAAGCAGCATTTAATGCCAAACCAACCCTGACTAGGTTTATAATAATACAGCATTAAAATGGCGAATAGCCCCGTTCGGTCTCGTCGCCACGCAGACCGAATACTGGCGGTTGTTCTATATACCGCGTAAATGGTTCGCCATTGTCTGCACTTGTGGTTGTTAAGTGGCGCATATTGAAAGCGGCTTTGTGCAAAAACGACGCGTCTTCCACCTCTTTCTCGTCGGGAACCGAACGCAGGTGTTCATGACGTTTTGCACGATGCGCAGTAGGTCGATATTATATCGGCGAGAAATGAAATGGATTATTCAACGTTCGTGATTTACAATTGCCAGGCAAACCACCATTTTTGGCGGCCCGAGTGATTGATCGCATACGTACGCGTCGAGGAGACATAGCGAAAACGGGTCATGTCGACCTATAAGTACAATGGCTTTGTTAAGATGATATCACAATAGGGTAGCCGGATAATAGGGTTATGACAGTAATTAACACACATACAAATGGTTGTTAGAATATGGCCACTGCAATTGAAAATTTATGTTTGGCCATATATAGTTATATTTTGAAAAACTATATATTAAATTCACATATAAACCATCTTTTTCAAAACAACCACTGACATTCAGGGGGTTTTGTCCAAGATGTCGTTTTGGGGCTTATCTGCGCAGGTGGGTTATGTCCGGGATTCGTTCTATAGATATAAACAATTAAGTCCGGTGGTGTTCAGGTATCTCATTAAACATCTCTTCGCCTCTCCCCAGGTACGTTCAGTTTTATAATTCTGAGCCACATCCCGCTATTTATCGCTATCCCGGGGGGGGGGGGGTTGGTAATGTCAAGGGATACCGCAATATATGACCTCGTCGTACCTACCTGATATTGAGCTACGAGCTTGTATCAATACGCCACCATGCGGCGCTCGAGTCGGTATGGTAACGAGTCAATAAATTATTACCTCGAGCACATCAATTCATTTATATTAGCGTTCTGGAACCTTCGGGAGCAAGTGAGTCAGTGAGTTAGTGAGTGAGTGTTTTGTATATGCTCAGCGCATATGTCACATATGTCACATATGACCGATAGACTGTTTATTAGAGAAATGGATTAGTATGTTCCAAGCCCTTTGTGTATTGTCTCACAGACAACACCAAGCATCCGTGACCTGCTGTGCAATGCGCTACTGGTGCCCCCTGGTGTTAAGTATTCCTGAATCGTTGTGTTTTTTTACCTGATTCGGTCCGGTTGTCGGGAATGTCACTGTGACAGAAAACCTCAAACAGCCAATTTTTATTTTACGATTTTACACGATAATACGAACTACACATATTCAATGGATTCATTTAATCGTGGATACACAATGCGAAGATCGTAGGCAGACGATTATAAAGAGATAAAGTTATAATATTTGCTAACATTCATCAATAAATAACAATTTTAATGACGACGGAGATATCAGTCGAAGTTGAGATGCCTATATGCAAACTCAAATACTATTCTACGTAAATTTACATATTGTTCGCAAAAAGTGAAGCTCCATCTTCTTGAATCGTATTGTTTAAATTTGTATTGTTCTGTACTATGGTGTGACTAATCCATGTCGAGTATATCCAAATTTAAAGTATCGTATAACAATGTGTTTCGTAATTTATTAGGCTCTAGGAGGAGCGATAACGACAGTTCGGTGTTTGCAATCAACGTAATTGACACGTATGAAGCAAGGCATATTTCACATTTCGTCAAAGGTTGTTGTGGTATACAAATAATATTGTTACTTGTGTTAATACCAACACACGGTTGCGACATAACTAGATGTGGTGGCAATGGGAAAATCCTTTATATATTTGCGTCACAACTACTGAATTATATTGACAAATGTTTGTGCAATTGTAATCTAGTAATTTTTGTATGCTATTTTCTATTGTAATATAATCTTTTTATGTTACGTATTTATGGGTGTTTTTACCTGAAATAAATTGTATCTATATCTCGATCTATCCTGGGTGTTGTGATAGTTTTTTTTTGCCTAAAGATGGGATGTGATATAACCGGGAATATAGTTTGTATCGCTATTAGAGTGATGAGGTAATTATCCACGAACTATAGATGACAGCTAGATTAGTTATTCTCAGCTAGATATTTGACAGGATGTCATACTGGCAGCACTTGTCCCAATGTTGCATATTTAGTGACAGTTTCGTGATAAAAACACCCCAGCCAAAACCCGTTACCCATTGAATTGATAGTTTCTAGTCCGTTCACAAGGGGGCGTCTATTATAGAATATTGTAACTCTCTGTTATATGGTATATTTGATTTTGACATCAATCGCCTTCAGCGAATTCAGAATAGTGAAAATCTCATAATGACAAATACTCGAAAATATGATCATATCACCCCAATTCTTCAAAAACTACATTGGCTACCTGTTAGCGTATCCATTTCAAGATATTGCTAATACCTTATAAATCTATCAATGATATGGCACCTGAATACCTATGTGAATCGGTGTCCATTAGAAAGTCATCCGGAAATCTCAGGTCATCCAGTCAGATACTATTACAGGTGCTTGTGTCTCTATGGTGATTGTGCATTTAACGTTGCAGACCCCATTTTGCGGAAGAGGTTACCGAGAGATATAAAAAATACTTCTCTTGATATTTTAAATCCGTTCTAATAACACACCTGCTCAAGGTGGTTTTAATAGATAAATAATAACTATATTTTAAATATCTTATAGAGTTTTTTACAGACATATTATTTGAAATATTATTATATTACATGTTATTTGTACCGCTCCTTTGAATGGCTCCTGCTGATATGGGCGCTTTATTAAATATACATTATTATTATTATTATTATTATTATTATTATTATTATTATTATTATCAATGTTGATGACCCGATACTTGTCTACATAATAAACCGAAATCATGAAATGGAGAATTGAATGTTGACATTAATTTCACTAAGAGTCGTGCAGTCGTTAACCCGATATCGAATTTGACATTATTACTAGAATTGTTGACACTTCGAATTAGTCAACGTACTCAGCAGTTTAGTATGTAGAGTATGTATAAACCGAATTGGCTTCTGCCGGCCCAGCACTAAAGCGCTCGGCTGACATTGAATGCTTCCCGACTCGAATCCATGAAATCCCTGACGACTGTTTGCTTTCTCATCTTTCCTCATTCAGCAATAAGGAAGTACACGATTGGTTTGGATGTTTTAAATGTGTACTAGGGGTCTATTAGTGGGACCGGGAGATTATATGCCACCTGATGAGTCGACGATACCATCGGATTGTACACGTCCATAATATAGGGCAGAGGTGTGTGTGCGCGCGCGCGCGCGTGTGTGTGTACGTGCGAGCGCGCGCGCGCGAAAACTAATAAAGCTGTTAATCCTATCCCCAAAGTAACGTCATTATGACAATAACAACAATTATATCAACGACAACAAGTGATTAGAAATTATGAAATATAAATCATAAACTCACTGAAGAGCAATGTCAGCCACAAGGATAGCTGTGACGTCATGACTGATGTCAACCTATGAGCCTGGATGTCGTTGTTGTCTCTTTATTTCCCTCCTTCTTTCTCTCTCTCTATCTCTCTCTCTCTTCCTATCCTATCTATATATATATATATATATATATATATATATATATATATATATATATATATATATATATATATATATATATATATATCAGTATTATCACCAAACTCTCGCCGAACCTTTCCAAGTCAAACGCGCAAAGATGAACTTGAGTCGATTGAATTCCTTTCGATAATTATTACGTCCCCCTTCTCATCATAAAGCCGTTCTGGGGATTGGAGGCAGCTCGCTTCCGGCTTTATAACCACGGGAGAGAGAGAGAGGGGGGGGGGACCGTGAGCTGGGAGACACGTGATTCGGTGATAAAATATTAATGCCAACTGCCGACGTGCTTACGTGGAGTGATCCAGAACGAGGAGCAGAGTGTGGGGGACGAGCCAATAATCCATATTTAAATGAGATATGCATTCGGGTGAGAGGGGCAGGATGGAGTTTGGCTTGGTTATGGCATATAATCTCATGCTCAGGTCCTACGATAATCATTGATCTGTCAATATTCTACACCATTTCCAGGACCCGGCCTCATCTCTATTCAGTGAAGCCATTGTCTGATGGCACTTCACTTACTGTTTAAATCCACCCCCCCCCTCCCATCTCCGGCGCCTCCTATCGGCTGTATGTCCCGGGTGACACAAGCGACGAGGCTTCAGAAAGCTCTCACTACTTTCTATAGTCTTTGCATTTTATCAGCTTCACCAACGCGATAATAATAATAATAAATTCTAGGTCTAAGTTCGTATCCCTTTATTACTGTGTCTCTGGGATGTTTCACCGGATCAGCTTGGTGTTCTCATTCGAATCGCCTTCCGGCCATATGGCACGCACCAGCGTCAAAGCTGATTTCCGCACTGATTGACTATCTGACTGACTTACTCACACACACTCATTCAATCACCCCACATCCATCCACTCGGCCCCGCCCATTCATTCGTTCATATATATTATATAAATTGCAGTCATAATAATAATAATCGAAACCCGTAAAACGACCAAAGGCCATAATCCACACGTGACCGGAAGCCAGGACAGCGAACAACTCGTCTTGTTTTATAGATTGGAACATACAATAACTGTGTTCTTCCACTGCTTATGAAACTTCTATGAACATTCTAATTTTGAAACACGTCTATTGACCCGGATCAGCGTTAAACAAATAGCGATGCGACGACGAACTCGGTAGGATCCTCCCACGGGCTCGCATGCGGATCCCCCCCGGAGAGATAGCCACGCTTCACCGACTACATCGATATCCATTGAATGGGATGAGAGACGAAATAGGAGCGTAGAGGATTTTGCCGTTTGGCAGATGACGGAAAATGACTTCTGGACCCCATCTGAGATTACCTACGAGCAACAGATGGTACAGATAAGTAAAAGACGAGAGATGGCCGTTTGTATGGATGAGGCCAAAAAAAAACCGTTCTCATTATTATCCGTACTCTGGTACGACTATTTCATGCGGAGGTTAATTATTTAGCGCCTGCCGTCAAAACACCCCCTCTCTCTATCTCTTTCCCTCTCTATCCCCTCCCCTCCCCCTCTGATCATTGGATAACTCTTTTGTTGTATGTTTCCTCTCGAAAGTGTCACGATAAAGGGTTCCTCGTGTCTGTGGTACAGCGTGGAATAATTCAGCTACCGCCATTGAACTTTGAAACAGATAGGGTTGTCTCAGACGCGTCGTGGTGTCTTTTACGGAAGACTGGGTGGCACATTCTAACAAATTCCCGGCACTTTCATTCGCGGCTGGTACGCTTCAGGTCGAAAACTCTGGCCTACTTAAATGAAAGCCCTTCAGGGATTAATGGAATTATTATTATTATTATTATTATTAGTGAGCTGGGGCTGATAAAATTGCTATTATCACCTTAATGCGACTATAATCCAGGCGTCGAAACGACCAACTGGTAGTTAGGAATCAATAAAAAAAACATGGCCATGACAGCAACTAAAGCTGTGTAACATAATACTATCAGCTAGGCTAATTCAATGGACGAGGTTTTTTATACTCTCTCTCTCTCTCTCTCTCTCTCACACACACACACATACGCGCGCGCGCGCACACACACACACACACACGCACACACACGGCAGATGTGTCAATCTGAGACAACGCATATCTGTAAGATCAAACAGAAATTTCTTTTCGATCAGCCCAAAATCGTTACATATTGTCAACACCATTATAAAGCACAATTCTGGCATGGGATTTCAACTTTGAATATGACTTCAGAACCGCATGCTGGGATAATCACGTGATTCCCACGTGACTAGGAGAGCGGTTTCTATACGCGCTGGGCGTGGCGGAAATTTGTTTCATCAAAATCATCAAAATCCATAAAGATTGCATGGTACGACGGTAAGCCGGTGAAACGAGCAAAAAAAGAACCCGCGATGCCTGATGACTTCATTAAAATAAATTTACAGAAATGCTCGTAGGGTGGTATGTCTGCTGGTAGAGTTGGTAGACATTTATCGAGGAGGTTGGGGCAATTACAGAACCAAAGTAATAGATTACGATAACTTGAGAATACTATTATTACGATTACAATTACATTGTCATGTAATTATGATTATAATCATGATTACAATGTAAATATAACAAACCTGAATGTGAAACTTCATCAATATTCACTCAGTTATACATGTATAATACCGATATAAAGATGCTACAGTGTTTACATGTTACTTTGTAAGAACCGAACACATTTTCTGGTATGTTCTTGATGCCATTGTACAAAGTTAATTTGTTTTAATATTTCTGATATTAATATTCATCATAGAGCAAAGGAGCAAGTAATGCATTTGTATTGTATTGTGTCTTGTTGAGGTATGGGGTAGAGAGCCCTGGCTGGCTATTGGGCACAGCCACCTGGTGCTGGTTTCTGTTACTTATAACTAGTGTAATGATATTCATGTGTGTAGCTTAAACTTATTTTGGAATTTGCATTTTAACACTTTCAAGTCAGTCAACAAGAGTCCACTAGCTTTGAGGTTGCTCCTCCTCTGACACGCCAGCCACCTCTGTCTGACTTTCCTAGCACTAAGTCACTAGTTAGGCAGGAAGATAGCCATGCACCCATTCTTTTTCACAAGGAAGTAGAACTGGAATATCTGCATGGGTAGAATATGATTCAGATGTTGATGAACCAAAGCAAAAAACTGCATTAGAGTATTTATTTGGGTCAGATGTTCTGATGACACGTGTTAGTGAGTCCACAAATAGACCATGAGATTGTCTGATACAGAAATGAGATCCCCATTCCGCTGAAGGATTATGCCACAGAATGTTGGGGTAAGAAATCCTTTCAGTATCCTCTGCTGGGCAAATTGGCCCAGTGTTATCTCGCCATCTCTGGGATTTCAGTTCAATCCAAGAAGATTTCCTCAACAACAGTCGATGTAGTGACAGCACTGAGGACCAACCTCAAGCACAGTAATGTGGATAAGTTGGTCTTCTGAACAAAAACTTAGAACTTTAGTTCATGAAGTCATTTGAGATGATGGTTATGTATTTTAGATATTATTAAAGAGGTATTTTGTTTTTCTAGTTAAGACATGTTTTGTAATTTTTATCATAAATTCATTTACAGTTATTCTAAAGTTTAGACTTTACCAAAGGGGTATTTTTGTTTTCTAGTCGTATCATTTGTTTTGATCATAAATTCATTTACAATTATTTTGCAAATATTTATTAAAAATAAAGTTGCTGCTTTAAACTTTTAAAAATTAGTTTAGTGAAACGTATGTGCGATCAACGCCATGCTTGAGTAAAGTATCGTGAATAAATCGAACCGTGGACTAAATATCAAAACATCGAATCGAAAATAAAAAAATCGAATCGTCCCATCCCTAAATACAGGTAGCACAGAGACGTCATATATACACTGTAATTTCCCCCCCCCCTCACCTCCGTTCTGTGCTTGTGACATATTTACAAGCTTGATTAGGGCTCTTTGGTAATCATTCAAAATAGAAAGCTATACATTCTTCACAACGAGTGGCAAATAATCATTAAGCCAACAAAACATTTAATGCATCTGCAGTCCATATTATTATTATTGTTATTACATACATTGTAGATATGTAGCATTTGTTCCCTTTTGTGTGTAGCGGCCAGCATTTCTTGTGTAAACCCATTGATTTAAGCTTAATGGGATGGATTTCAGCCAATACAGTCACATATCAGTTGAATATTACAGCTAAAGAATATTACACCCGAAGTCATTACTAACCTGGTCTTCTTTGGCTGTACCGGAGGAAGTTGATATTTTGTAAATTTACATATATTATACTAATATATATATATATATATATATATATATATATATATATATATATATATATATATATATATTATAAATATATAGAAGTAATGAAGAATCTATAATTACTTTTGCTATAATTGTTGAAATATTAGTTTTTAAATGTATCAAACTCTTGTTTAATTCGGGGGGAAATTTTTGACCAAATAGAAAAGCATTTTTAAGATGGTTAAAGTTAATATGAAGGTGAGTATACACATTCATGGCCTATTTGTTTATCGAATACAATAAAACGTTCACTAAATGTGTAATTCTACGCTAATATTTTATTTATAAAATTATGACATGTTGATTGATGTTTTACGGCCACTTTTGTGCACATGGCCGAGCGACATAGAAAGGTAATGAAGCGAAGTCAAAGATGAAACACCCTTCAGATATGCCAACTCCGAGCTTCGAACTCAGGTGGTAGTGATCTGTGATCCAACGTGCTACCAGTTAGACCAAGGAGGCGCCCTTCTAAAGTTATGACCGTAATTAGAATAGCACATTTTTATATGAAAAAAAGTATATTATATACAGGGAAAACCCCAACAACTGCAAGAATATTTTAGTTTGGGATGAAGGTCATCAACAAATACGTATATAGAAGGACATGTTCTATTGATTCTTTCTTTGAATATAACAGCAATACGTAAAGAATCAATTAGACTTTTGTCGTAAGTTATTAAATACATCCATATCATTTTTCTGTTATCTCTTCAGTTTTCCAGTTCGTGAATAAAAAAATTGAAATGTCATTTAATGAGGAGAAATGGCAAACTGAGGAATAAACCTCCAAACTGTCTGCTGATAACTGGTATAACATTATCTAGGGATAATGGACATTACTTGTGTTAGATCCTGTTATTATTGTATTACTGAGTCTCTCTCTCTCTCCTCTCTCTCTCTCTCTCTCTCTTTCTCTCTGTGTGTGTGTATGCGTGTGTGTGTGTGCGTGCGTGCGCGCGTGCGTGCGTGAGTGCGCCCCCTGTGGAATAGTGGGTCCCTTTGTCGTCGCTTCTTATAAATATTTTATATTTGTCAAAATCCAATTAAATTTTTCGATCTTTCAATATTTTGTTACTATCTTCTGTAAATAACTTATTTTTTTTAATTTTGCCGTCCCAAGAATTTCCCTGCACATCAAAAACTTTCACAAACCAGTCACTACTCGTCTTCTCTGTGTTGATTGTATATTGGAATAAGAAATGATTAAATTTAAAACAAGAAATTGTCTGGTTGAGTGCGTAAGTAAGTATTTCATTTGTTTAGTTTCACAACCTGGGACATATAGCCTGAGGACATCTCCATATAGGAGAAACATTCCAAAGATATGGGTATTTCGGAGGTTCGAACCCAGACCTGAAAGTTTGCTGAACAATGTTCTACACACTGGGGGGGGGGGGGTGTTACTGGTTTGACCATATATACAATTAGGCGAATTGACCCTAATTTTAGTCTACTAGTAGTATACACAACGATAAAAAGATGCATGCACATACTATTTAGACCATATTGGGATCAATATCTAAGTAATAATATAAATATAAGTTTTATCTCAATGGGCACTAATGGAAGAGGGGGGAGGATGTGATCCCCTCATAAAATTATTGTTATTTTCAGTCAATTTTGGTGGAATTTGTCCTTGTCGTTTTTGAAATAATGGGTGATTAAATAGAACCTGTATCTTTTATGGATATTCATCTCAAGGAACATCAATATAAGGATGGAGAATATTCAACAAAATAAATGGGATAATGAAATAAAATATAATCGTATATTAGCCGAGTTGTTATAGAGCAAATCGAAAGAAAAGCTACCTCACTCATTTGTCACTCAAATAGGTGTGTGTTGTGAGTGCCAGGGCCAAGTAAAGTGATAACTTTACATAAGTTGTGTATAATCTTAGAGATATGTCACACTCAGAAATTCCAGCGGGATGTATATGCTCTAAAATAGATGTGTATCTCTTAACATAGACTGTCAATAATAATTTCCAACTCTGTATTCTCTCTCTCTCTCTCATATATATATATATATATATATATATATATATATATATATATATATATATATATATATATATATATATATATATATATATATATGTACACAAGCTTTAATGTATTTTAACATCTACAACAACGTTTAATTAATCTGTAATAGACACAAAAATCAATACACTAAGGGTCGATCGATCGTACAGTGTGCTCACCGCTTAGTGACACCACTTAAGCATAATTGCATGTTTACCCATAAACACTCGACTATGCTACTCCACGGGATAGGTAACGATGACTAATGACTATTGACGCCACCTATTTATAGTCCAACTATTTATATTCGAAAGATGGCGCCAGTAGTGTTTTCAAACACAATAGTAACTGAAATATTTTATCGTTTTCAACCTATTCATCTGTACCCTTTCAAGGAAGTAGTGCGAAAGTGTATATTATGTACATCTGCCAAAATGGCGATACTTATGGCCGGCTTATTAATATATTTTTAATTATATAACAACAGGACTCATACTTCGTTTTTTTTTAAATACAGAAATTTGTTTTAATTCAAACTTTTTCAAATAATCTTTCAACTCGAAATCGCCACAAAGAAACTATAAAGTATATTTGACAGTAAAAAGCTTTCGGCCAATGATCGTGAATTGGTTCTAAACTTATGATGATTTCAATCGCAGTAGCATATTTTAATTGTCGAAACTACTTTTTTATGATAGGCCATTATGAAATAAATATGCATCCTGAAATACCTTGCTATCCTTAGCAAAGGTAGTTCTGACCCTAAAAATATACACACCTGTGATATTGTGTAGGTTTTGATATAGGTTTAATTCATTTCTAACCCCAGGAATTGTTAGTCTAGACCGGGAAAACAGTAAGCTCGCTGACATGTGTCAATGCAGTTGGACTACCCATACACTTATTTTAGCGTTTTATGGTAATTTAAATAATTCTTCCAAAATAGTTATCCTTTGAACTGTGACACAGTTAGAATGGCATGTTTTTCTTCAGTGTGGAATCATCAATATACGTTCATAAGATTCATCATCTGTCATAACGGAGTGATACAAGTCTTGGTAATAATTGGACATCAATCAGTGGTCTAATATCCTTTAGCAAAATAATAGTGCTTCAGTAATATAGGTATTACGATGGCTTTGTCAGATCTCACAATTCAATTATTGTCATTGTCTGTTGTTAACAAGATGGTTATTCACGACAAAATTATCATATCTATAATTAAAATATATAAAATACTGTAAGTAATAGAGCTGGCCAAATTCGCTTTTCTCGGTCACGCTTGAATATTCAAAATTGTTGGCTTTAACAGTTATCACGTGATACGACGGCATAACTAAACGATAGCGATAAAGGTCAAGGACAAATAAGCTTCAACCTGAAGTCATGACTAAACTTGGACTCTAGGTTACTTTCCAAGCCACCTCAGCATTAAACAGATAGTGACTAGAACTCCAAGTTTGTTTTTTATCTTAGAACCTCTAGGCCGACATGAATGTTCGTGTTTTGTATTATAATATGTCGACATTAATATTGATACAACTCGATATGAGATTAATGTAATGCATGTATAACTAAACAGTGAGATAGAAACAATTACTTACTCGAGACAGATGAAACTCCAGACCTTGTTGAATAGATGATGAAATATATCAACTCATTTGCTCCAAGAGATTGTTTCCTATTTCGGATGATACACATTGAAACACTTGATAGGGAAAATATAGTTACGAACAGAGAGTAAAATTATCTTCCTAGTAATCAAAGTAAGTCAGAAAATTATAAACGTGCTTCTACTTAAAATGGTCTATATATTGAATAAATCGTATTGCGTTGTATTGTTATTATATATAGAATGAGGCAAAAACTGTTTTATACAGAATTGTAAAACAAAATTGTGTGTGTGTTTTAGGGTATAGTAAGAGGCAACAGGCACAGAGCATCAACATATCTAAACATCCTTCGAAACTGTACATACATTAATCTAAAAATAAAATGTTCCATACTTCCACATACTGATAGATGTATGCGTATTCCTAAGCATGTGTCTGGTCTACTCATCAGCCTGTGGGAACCAGCTAATTCGCTTTCCGTACGCAACAAATAGGTCACGCCCACAGGAAAGCGGCTACATGCAGGCTACGTACAAAAAGCGGAAGCACGTAAAAACATACCATTTGATAACACAGCTCGGAGTAAACAACACGTGCGTGTAGTTCATTGGCGACTTACTACATACATGTGATAACTACTTTGACACCACAGTTTACATTCAGCAGTCATTTCCTGTGGTAAAAAGAAACTTATATATAAGAACATTTCGACAAGCCGTATGCTGACCTCAGTTTTATTCTGGATTCGAATAATCAAACAAATCCTACTTATATCTACCGTATTGATAGACGTCCGACATGTCTGGCGTCGCAAGTTGTTTTCTAGTCAACCAAAATAATAGTTCTTTAAGCACAATCTTTTTGTGTTCACTCTACCTACATAAGGAATGTGTGTGATAATAAAGGTGATTACAAATAATGATATCTGTTAACTGTCACGGATAGACAAAAACAGACTGGAAACAGTCATACAAGATGAAGATGACGATGATGATGATAGGAATCATAATCATGATGATGATATCATAAGCATCATCATCATCATCTGCATTTATCAAATAGACATAAATAAATCAGCATCCGTTTGAATATAAACTGACTATGACAATATATCTTATAAAGTGACGACAAGTCACTTTTATGTCACTTCACCTATCAGATGGCCGAAGGTTAGTCTGCCTCGGTATCAGATCGTACCGTCACACGACGTCACACCGTAAACGTACAGATCGTGGACTAATATTGGACGATGAGAATAATAATAAATAAATATTTTTTATACAAGGGCAAATACAGAACAAACAACATCAAGATTACTATTGAATTATATTGACATGGGATTCTGGAACCAGAGATCAACAGTAGGGACATAAGTGGCTTGGTTACCAAGGCAACGTCAACAAGAAAAATATGTCACGATTGGCCTTTCTAAGTCTGTCGTTATGAAGTAATGTTTTTGTTAGAAAGAGAAAAAGAGATGGAAAGGTGTCATATCAAAAATTTCATTTAACACTATAGCAGTAATATTTAATGACTATATGCAATTGTCACCTGCGTGTATAATTGTTTATGGTATATTTATATTTTGCTTCATAATGTCGTTTACTTCGCTTGATGCTGGACAGGTACGGAGATAAATTTCCTACAGACATTCCTGTTTCTTATGTTTTCATTCAAAAGCCAATATTCAGCACATTTCAACGGATTTGGTATAGAGTGCTCGAATATCCGCGCTAGCGGATGTGTGTGCATGTGTGGGCGCGTGTGTGTGTGCATTGGTGAGTGTGCACGTTCGCGCGAGCGAGCGTAAAGGACACTTTCACGGAAACAGGGCAAACAATTTAGTCTCCACGTGAAGCATGTACCGATTCTAGTTTAAGGCAATCCAGAGTACGCTTTGAAAACGTGTATAAATATGTGAGGGTGTTTCCTAAACAAGGTGTGGGTTAAATGTCACATATAAACAGTATTAAGGTTTGACAGTTGTGTATTCTGTAACCTATTTAAACGACGGGCAGAATACACGATAATACGGAATTATCTTATTGGAATTTGAAACAAGCCGCCAGCAAACATTTTGTGGTGTAGCAAAACAGATAACAGACAATTCTCGCGACGACTGCGCCATCTAGCGAAGGTCCGTTTGCGGGTCACGTTTCATCGGGCTCGCTGAACCGTATGATAAAAACATTCTTTTACCAATCGTGAGATCACGGAGATCACAATATATTTCGTATATTGATAACATATTACAGTTCCCAACTCCGTGATTTATTTTCAATAACATGTAATTATTTCAAGCAAAAATTAACTGTCAACTTAATAATCTTATATATTAGTAAACAAAAATATTCTACGTTATATTTAATAAAACTGAAACTGCTACAAGAACTTGTAGATCGATTTATAGCCGTGAATCCCCCAAAACGTTAATTTTCAAACAATTACACTTCTTGTTCCATGCTATTTCACTATGTACATGGGTTCACTGACCCACAAACCACACTAGATGTGGACTGCGCATGCGTCGCGGAAATTGTCTATTGTTGATCAGTTCTAAATAATCGGCTCTAGACTGTCGTCTACATCAACACATCAACACAGTGTAATCACCGAGATCCTAAATTGTTGCGAGTCATCATCTTTTCCCATCCTGTCTGTGAAGCTAATTAAAATAGAACACCTATTACTGGTTAATATTATACTTTATTGTGGATATTTCGTTTTTCAGAATTATGTGAAGCCATTTGTATGATGATGATGATGATAATAATAATAATAATAATAATAATAATAATAATAATGCGGACCAAAGAAACTGCTCTTACCATCAATAGTTATTCATATGCTTTGTATAGTTTTCAAGAGAAGATATACAGTTACCCTCACAATAGTGTCTGATTGGATGATTCGAGCTTTCTGTACACCTTTCTACTGGACTCTAAATCAAACAGATAATTAGATGTTAGACAATTGATAGATTTATCAGTTGAGGGTAAAAGCCTTGCGGTTGCTATGATATCCCATCAACGGTTATGGCATCCTATCAACCGAGTCTGTACAACTAGATGTATATAGAATACCTGATTCTATTTCTACTTTAGATATCAAACGGCTAATAGTCGACATATTTTCACCTGTAACAAAGTAGAATATTAACACATAGCGTGACATAACACAGGTGTACGGACCAATGTGGGTAAAGCTACTGACAATTAATGTCACACTAATCTAGATAAATAAAATATCGATCATTTATAAATATGGAATTTTCTTTTTGGAAGTTTATTTGCTAAAGAGGTTTTTATTAATTACCTTTGTCAATTAACATTAAAAATGGTATACAATAATTATCTAGATTATACAGTTAAATGTAATATCAATCGTATATGTTTATATCAGTATTCTATATTGACAAAGTATCATAACTTGTTTATTTTATATGAACCGTGAAAGTTGATTCAGACATAAAGCTTTATTTACACGTTTGTTTTAGCTTCCTGGAGACAATTTTGCCCCAGTATTGATAAATAAGGACCAGAAATGCGGGCAACATCAGATATCTGCAACGTTTGGCGCGACATACGGGGATTCACAATACCAAATGGAGAATTACTTTAGATGCACAATCTCTGGACGTAGTTTACTGTATTTAGAGTCTCCTGGATTATCAACAACTTTGGCTTATCACAGACAATACTGGGTAAGTAATGTGATAAGAATATATGAAGAAAACATATTCCGTACGTTTGTCATCAAATTTAGTTATTAATTACAAGCATTAGTATATGTTGTTGACAATTTATCATTCTTATCATAAGATTAAGAGAAATATTTTATATTAGACTGAAGTTTATCATATAATATATTGTTTTTATTAAAATATTAAATAAACGGTACAATACATCGGCAATAGTTATCTTTTTTATACATATTATGGTAAACCAAACTGACAAACAGTTATGTGATTATATAAAAGTATATATATAGATGTGGGCGTGCGCGCGCGCGTGTGTGTCAAAAAACTATTTTATTATTTAAATTGGATAATAATTATCGTAATTTATATATTCCTAGTAATTATCATCAATTACAACAAATAACAATAGTTTATCCTGTCGTATAATCAAACAATAAATACATGTTCATAAAGGTGACGATGAAGACCGGGTCATGTTGACCTGTCTATAAAATATATCCTCAGTTAAACATTGAGGTACTCGGTATAGTGCTCGTGGAGGTAAATATATACGTCCAAGTTAAGTTTATTTTATTTCTGATTGCCATAGAAACCAGTAAACGTCCAATTCACAGTCACATACTCATTCAATCCATACATACACCCACCCACCCTCACACCCTCCCACCCACTGACCCATCCATTCATTCGCTCACTTACTCAGTGACTAGTGTTTATGAACTGGAATATTTGGAGTACTATCTAATATTTAGAGTATTATCTAATATTTGGAGTATTATCTAATATTTGGAGTAATATCTAATATTTGGAGTAATATGAGAGTCCACGTTAATCTAATCTTGTTTCGGCTTAAATTAGGATATTACCAAAGTGTTATTTTATTTTAACAAAACGGAAATATGCATTCAATTGATCTCAATTCGTTTTACAAATAATAAACGTAAACACTGTATAAACTGCAAGTTATTGATCAATCTGCTTGGATGGCATATTATTTATGTGATAATTAGACCGCTTCACCCAAATAATAATAATAATAATAATAATAGAATAAATGTGATTTATGGGTAAGTGGCTTCCATTAACTACGGTAGCACAGTTATAATGAGGGAATCCCACAGTTCTGTTTCGTTTCATTTAGTCACTTTACAATGTTAAAGTAATAATTTCCAGGCGAAAGGTTTCCAAGCCAAGATATAATAATTCATATGTGGTTATTAGTTGTAATCAAGAGAAAATAATTTCCATGTGTGTGTGTTTTAGAATATATATATATATATATATATATATATATATATGTGTGTGTGTGTGTGTGTGTGTGTGTGTGTGTGTGTGTGTGTGTGTGTGTGTGTGTGTGTGTTTTAGGGTACATAGTAAGAGGCAACAGGCACAGAACATCAACATATCTAAACCTCCTTCGAAACCTACCTCCATAAATCTAAATACAACTATACATACATTAATCTAAATATTAAATGTTCAATACCTCCACATATTGATAAATGTGTGCGTATACCTAAGCATGTGTCTGGTCTACTCATCAGCCTGTGGGAACCAGCTAATTCGCTTTTCGTACGCGACAAATATGTCACGCCCACAGGAAAGCGGCTATTGCAGGCTACGTACAAAAAGCGAATGCAAGTAAAAAACATATCATTTGATACCACAGCTCGATAAACAACACGTGCGTGTGGTTCAATGGTGACTTGCTACATACATATCATAAACTATTTTGACACCACAGTTTACATTCAACAGTAATTTTCTGTGGTCCAAAAGAAACCTGTATATAAAGCATTTCGACACCTCAGATGCTGACCTCAGCTTTATTCTGGGTTCGAATAGCTGAATAAATCCTACCTATATGAACCGTGTATCAATACACGTCCGACTGGTCTGGCGTCGAAGTTCTTCTCTAACCTAAGTGAAAATTCAAGCCCTATATATAGCCTCAGCGTGTTAACAAACATTATAGTTTGTCCATAACAAAGAGAATGTACACTAACACAGTGTGTGGTGTGTGTGTGTGATTGCACTAGCTCAGAACATCAAAACCGATATACGCTTTAAAACCTATAACTCCTTTAAGCATACACAAAAGTACACATCTACATAAACGCAGACCTATATATGTTTGGGCTACTCATCGGCCCGTGGGACACAGATAATCCGCTTTTCGTACGTGACAAATATGTCATGCCCACTGTGAAGCGGTTGATGTAGGCTACGCAGAAAAGCGAATGCAAAGAAAAAAGTACCATTTGACACCACAGCACGTAGTTAATAACACGTGCATGTGGTTCAATAATAGGTTAACATATATACAAGATACATATTTGGACATACCTTCAGTTTACCTTCAGCAGCAATTTACTATGGCTCAAAGGTAACCTATACATAAAAATATTTCGAATTCACAGATGTGATTTCAGTTCCATTCTGTGTTCGAATAGCTAAACAAATCCTGTCTATATCAGCCATACCGATAAAGGTCAGGGTGAAGACTTATATAGAAAGACTACACACAGATGGGGGAAGCACATACAAAAGTACCATTTGACATCACAGATTACATTCAGCAGTAATCTACTCTGGTTCAAAAGAAACCTGTACATCGTAGTATTTCGGCACCACAGGTGTGGACCTCAGCTTCATTCTGTGTTCGAATATCTCAAATATCCTAGCTTTATCAGCTGTACGGAGAGAAATCCGACAGGTTCCTCATCGCAAGATTATTCTGATCAGGGATTACTGGACAACGGATTATTACTAAACTAGAACGAAATATCTCCTCAATCCTGACTAAATGCTATGATTTACTCAAATCTCACGGCCATTCCTCATATTTTACATGTGTCTTTTTCTATCATTCTATCCATCTGTCTGTTTTACTATATATATATATATATATATATATATATATATATATATATATATATATATATATATATATATTATATATATATATATATATAATATATATTATATGACGTTGGTAATGAAAATGCGTTGTCGTTGTTGCTCTTTCTTAATTTACCAGATTTTATTTATTTAATCAATATATTTTTGACCTTGTCGTGTTTGGAAATTGTTTAAATTAAATTAGGCACAGGATGGATTGGTAAGGTTCAGGATTATCCTTCTTCTGACGAGATGTGGACTAATAAAAGATACTACACAAGGTTATATAGGACTTAAAAGCTTGTCCGTGATCCACATGAGATTATAAACAAATATGTTTAGGTAATCTGCTCAATATTGGTAAGCTGATTTGATTTTGTTATTAGCTTCTCTCTAGCGCTACTTTGATTTAATTATTTCATGCTAGAAATAGCTTCAATATATGTCAGGAATACACTGCGAGTTTACACGACACACACGCACGCACACGCACACACACGCACGCACACGCACACACACGCACGCATGCACACACACACACACACACACACACGCACGCATATATATATATATATATATATATATATATATATATATATATATATATATACACGGAGGCAAACACGCGCGGGCACGCACGCATGCACGCACACAGGTAGGATTTTGGAAAATTCTTATTTATGCCTTAAATGATTTGGGATATTCAATCAAGAATCGCAGTATATAGAGGAGAAATCTTGTATCACGCTCTTGAACTGCCCCTGTACAACACAGGAAGACATGATATTCCTCCAAATTATCCTGCAGCTATCCTCAAGTCCTCACTCTACGAAGTATTTGTTATTGATTGTTTTTTGTATGATTTAAAGCTTCCAGCTTTGGTTAATGTTTTGGTGGGTTTCATGGCTCCGGTCGATGTATTATACATTAGCTGCTGAACCAAATCTATCTTTGAATAAAACTATAATATTATACAAGCTATAAGACGGCCACCTCAAAATGACCTAAGTGTATGTTTTAACGTCATTTACTCGTAGAAGTGAAAAACAGAAACCTGCTGTTATTGCGTTATATGCTAGTATAGGGCCGATCTATTCTTTAGCAACCAGCCTCAGGAAGAGACAGTGAGGTCTTCCACTGAAGGTCATACAGACAATCTCCATTCGATTTGGTGTAACATAATTGTGTATGTTTAATGAGAGAAACCTTTTTGTTGTATTTCTTGGTGATCTTTATCAAAAATGGTTATAACGAAATATTTAGAGACGTTATCATTTATTTGTAAGTGATATTATTATCATAAATAAATCTTTTATTATCTGATGCGTTATGACTAGATAATGTAATTGGCAAATGGCGAATGAATTCAAAATTTGGCAGATAAACATCCGTGTCTCTATAACATCGCACCATATCCACTGAACGGCTCGAACTTTTATGACTGTTCAAGAAAGGAGTCATTTTTGTAAATTGAATACCCAAAAAAATTCAATAATAATACACGCTAGTAGCAAAACGGTTTTCACACAGTAAAAGGATTATGTAATTTTTAATTTTCCTTTTTCGTTTTGCAGACGGATTCACAATCAGCCTATCACAGAACTGATATACGTGTGAAAAGGCATTTAGGAAACAAACGTGTAACACCTGAATTATAATAATCTGGAAATATAATTAGAACGCGGACTTATTATGATTCAAGGTATACAGTAGTCAAACCCCGCCCCACATAATTAATTAGCTCCAAAAGCCGTGACGTACGCCAGTGTTTGGCGTAAACCGGATATAATGTCTTAAAAATCCCTTTAAATTGCCTTTCGATTAAACATTTTGATTGTATATAAACGTTTTGTGTTTTTAATGTGTTTTTATTGTATTTAAAATAAATTATTTGTTTTTTTTATCTCTTGTTTCACGAAGATACAATTTTAAGGCAAAATTAATTGAAGTTACGTTTTGAAACCTTAGGTCCTAGAACTTCAAGGGATTCAGATGAAGATATTCCTTCCAGGTGTTGGCTGAGAGCATCGCACATCTTCTTCTTATCTGTGGTGGTGATGTTATTGTCCTGTTCATTGTTGGTGGCTAGTTATCATCAGGAGACTTGTATCCGGATGAGGACCCCGGCAGCGGGTATCTTAGGGCTGAGTTTGATCCTCGCCGCTGTCTCTGGATTCTGCGCCATTTTCGTAGAACTTCGTCTTCAGGATAGGAGTATCGTTTGTAAACGGTTCCACGACATTGTGTGTTCTTCTGGATCTAACAAAGGCGAGTCTAAGGCCGAAGATTTCACGTACAGTAGAGTTACGCCTCAGTACAAACCTTCTGTTGTATGTAGTACACAAAATGGACTCCCGTCATCAAAGTGTCACATCGTCTTGTAATATCATGTAAATAAAGAACATACATGTACTTGTATTTGATTATGTGAATGACAGAATTACGTATTGATTTATTGCTAATCACTAATAGTCACGTGACCTGGTCATCTGATAACAAACAAGAGCCGTATGTATTGCTATTTGTACTCATTGTTCTAATAAATATGTATATTTATTATGATATTCTATTAACGTGACGGTTACAGACTAACAATCTCATATTAAGGGAAAATATTATTGTATTATGTTAATTACAAATTGTATGATGAATTATTTTTAATAACTTTCAATTTTAATTTATTAAATACACGTGCATAATTACAGCTGCAAAATGTGGACTATATTATGTGTATAATGTTGTTGTTATGTGCCGACATAATATTATGTGTATAATGTTGTTGTTATGTGCCGATGTTATCGTGACAGAGTTTCAGTAGTGACGGGGATTCGTGTTATATTAGTTATGTTATTGTCTTGTGATCTAGAGATAATAAAAGTTCGGAAACAACGACCTGGCTTATAATTAACGGTGATCAATGGGGGACATTTGACGTTCTGCTGCACAATGGATAACGAGGGCTGAGTTGTTTCTCGCGTGACACACGTACGCACACATACACACACACGCACACACGCACACACGCGCACACACGCACGCACACACGCACGCACGCAATATATATATATATATATATATATATATATATATATATATATATATATATATATATATATATATTATACAAAACGCACATCTTCGTCGGGCCACCGGCGGTGTTTAGCGGTAAAACGTCGGTTATGTCGCTAACTACCCGACAATGGACCAGACTCTAGGCTGTGCCAAACAAGCGACAGCCTGGGGATACTCCCCGAACTACAAGCAATGGACCAACCACTGCATCACACTTAAAATGTTATTAACGCGAACCGTAACAGCAAGTCTGTCAAATAATTCAATCAAAGAGTAAAAAATATTACTTAAACACTTTTTAAGATCACTGTCACGTCGCCTTGCTCCATCATCGTCTCTACTCGAAGATATAGCATAACATTATATGTTGGAATGATTTATTGTCCTAATTAGTGGGTGGTCTGTTAATGACGTGTATACCAGACACATATAACCTTTAGATCCAGATTGAAATAAATATATTGATTAATTGATTGATTGATTGATTGCTCACCAGAAGACCCCCTCCGATTGACTATCTAGATAGTGTTTTAGTAAATTTCGACCTTTAGATAACGAACTTTGATACATAGTCCTTCGGGTGAATATAGTTTTGATGATTAAATATTTTTCCGTAGACATATTAATATGAACGATATTGTTTTTGACACTAACATATGTATTTATTAATGATGATAAATAAGCTTATACATTACGTCAAAACTAGTTCTTTGATATCTGTTTTTCTTCTTATTGTAGAATCATCCCTGACACAAAAACAAACTTTAAAAAAGCCGATATACCTAGTTGAGTTGTTGATTGGTGGATTGCTGACAGGCAATTGCTTGTTTGATGTTTTACGACCACTTATGTGCACGAAGTAGGCTAAATGGCCCGAACGATCTTCAGAGGTAATGAGGCGAAGTCAAAGATGAGACACCCTTCAGATATGCTCAGACCGAGATTTGAACTCAGGTGGTTGAGATATGTGACTAACCGCGTTACCAATTAGACCATCGACCCATAGCCAAACTAGTGGCAAATAATACCCATAAAATCTTATTCGATATAAAAAAGTAACATCTCAATGAGCCAATGAGTTGTTTCTGATCCAAGCATTAGTACATAACCACATTACATAATTGATAATTTTGTAGACAAATTCTGGCCATGTTATATATCTGACAATATTTCACATTGTAATTCTGGATGTCAGATTTAGTTAGAAATACGGAAGAACGGTTGTTTGTGTCACTGGGGGGTGTTCAATAATAAATAATAATAAATTACTTTTTACCATTTATTGATGTTCAATGGTTTATTTGAATCCAACATAAATAATATCGTTTATGCTACATGGCTAAGCTTAAAATAAGAAAGGACTCCATAAATCATCTCATTTGATTGATTATCAATCAACCAGTTGTCACATGAACCATTGTCAATAACTAAAGTTTAGACAAATTATGCTCTAAGCAATATAGATAATTGTTTTTATACACAACTTAAGTTACTTATAAACAATAGATTGTGTCAAACACAGATAGTGGAGATTCTTTTATACCATTGTCCGAGGTTCAATGAGAGATGACAGAAATTGGCATTTCACTTTCTTTAGATAATGATGATGATGATGATTGATGTCTTACGGCCACTCTTGTGCACAAGGTAGACTAAATGGTCCGAGCGACCTCCAAAGGTAGTGAAGCGAAGTCTTAGATGAAAGA
Organism: Paralvinella palmiformis; assembly: GCA_025642065.1. Lineage (NCBI taxonomy): Eukaryota > Metazoa > Annelida > Polychaeta > Terebellida > Alvinellidae > Paralvinella > Paralvinella palmiformis. The sequence continues at coordinate 257,394 of JAODUP010000364.1, forward strand.
CCATTCATATACGCCCAGGCCGAGATTCGAACTCAGGTGGTAGTGAACTGTGATCCAACGCGCTACTATTCAGACCACCGAGGCGCGCACACTTTCTTTACATATAGACCCTTTAATAAAATGAGAATTGCAAAAACTGGAAATGTTTGATGTTTACTTGGTAAAAAATCTAGATAATGTTAATCATTACTATCTATATACTTCACTTACTGTGTTTATGTTCACGCAAAATACATTATTGGAAAATACCAAATCAGATTGTTTTGGTCAAGTTACTGGGTATTGGTATGTTCTAAATATACTGAATAATGAAGTTTTAAAGGATTAAACAATTACGCCCCAAAAATGGGAAATTCTTATCTTCGTTAAAAGAATGGTTCATCTATTTATTATTAATATTTTCATTTCTCCGACAGATTATTTTTTATTCGTTTGTCATTTTCTCTTTATTTGTTATAAAATTATACTTAGAGACATCAATAGTTCTCCCTACAATAACTCGTCGATGTTATTTTGACATTTCAGTTTGTCATCACTAAGGATCGGGTTATGGCTAAACACATACTGCTACTGACCTCAACGAAGAGAACAAAGTCACCGAGCTGTTGAAAATATCTCAAAGTTTCGTGATAATGGGATGATGTTGATTTGGTTTAAAAAACATAGTCTGTTTTCTATACAGTATTGATGAGTCACTGATTCTTGAACTGGAACCATCGAGCTTCTTATTTACAAACAGATAGACATAAGACAGGAGTTTTCTTAGATAGATGTTCAACTTGAGCATACTTGAAACAGTTTAAATCCTTAAAAATCCATTCTGCTATGATTGATGATCTGAAACCCAATGACAAGTTTAAACATACAGCTTTCCGTTCTCAGAATTAAGGAAATCACACAACTTTTACTGGTGAAGAAAGTGGCACATTCGTCCATTATTGTGGAAGAGTTGGGAGAATCTGTGACACAAGTCAATGGAAGGTTAATGAGAGCTGCAAATTAATTCTTAAGTAGAATCAGAGAAATGCTTGGCATTCTCTTAGCTAATATGTGTCAAACAAATAAAACGCTAGCATAAACGTTCATGATTATAAAATAAAATCAACCTTTTAAATATTCTATTCTTTGTACAGTTGTCACAATAGACCTTTTAGAGATTGGTCACAACCTTGGTCCCTTTAATTACTAAACTTTGTTTTAATTGATGCCTAGCTTGTTGCTGTATGAATACAACTGTTAATGTGTATATCACTTAACAATATTTCACACACATTTCTTGTTTCTACGGCTTTATATCAAAGGGATGGTAGTTATTAAATTACTGAGTTGCCTAGAACAGTTGTAACTTTAATTATTCACGCTAAAATACTTTATTCATGGCGCATGCGCAGTGCGCAATCCAGACGTCAAATTTTAGTTGTGGGCCAGTCAGCAATGATTTAATTTTAGAGAATGAGAAAATCTCTATAAAGTCATCACATCAGCTTTGGGAGATAATTAAATTACTAATTGGCAAGATCCAGCGATAAAATCTCTGGATTTAGTATCATGTACGATATTGCTCTACAGCTAGTAGCAGTACTGGCAGTAGATAGTTGTACTAGTGTGATCCCCCTCGCTAATACTAGTACTATTTAAACTTGTCCAGATGCTGGAATCCATATACTAAAACTGATAAGTTCCCTTAAATTTTATTACAATTTCAGAGAATGCTAGCTGCAGATATCGCAATTTTATTTATATAAATACATAATTTGGTATCTCTAAGTAATATTCCATCCAGAAAAAAATTCTATAATCGACCACTTGATGGTCAGAATACATAACAAACCGAGTAAGTACGAGCAGAACGAAGAATACGGGTATGTGATTAATCTCGGTTTTTCAACCGATTATTTTAATAAATCATAATAAATCATTGCATCTATTCGAAGACAATTGCGTATATTCGCAATACGTGGGCAATTCTCTTCAATTATGATACTTTCATTTTAAAATATCACGCTTATCATGAAACTTCCGCACATGAAAATGAGATCGAAACACCGTTTTGCGGGTTGTGGGGAAAATGCGACCCACAATCGTAGTTGTTCTGGCTGCCACTAGATGTCGTACGTGTTGTGAATAAGGCGTATTTTCATGTGTCAGTAATAGAATAAAACATTCAGTAACCAATATATATGATGACCGTGATACAAGTAAACGAAAACAAAAGCACTTTATGTAGTAGAATATATTTGCTTTATTATTTTGAACAAATGTTGATTTGTAGAGTTCTCTTTGTGTAGTTAAATTATAAGATAAATAATTAGTGTTATATTAATTGCCAGATGAATTATGTTAATTTAGCAATATTTGTTATGTAACTTGTTAACATGGTAGAGTGTCTATAATGTACTACTGTATGAGTGGCTTTCAATTTGTAATGGATGATTTATGATTATCATCAAGGTATGAATGGGAATGATCATATATATATATATATATATATATATATATATATATATATATATATATATATATAGATGATGATGGAAAATATATATATATATATATATATATATATATATATATATATATAAGAAGAGAGAGAGAGAGAGAGAGAGAGAGAGAGAGAGAGAGAGAGAGAGAGAGAGAGAGAGAGAAGAGAGAGAGAGAGAGAGAAGAGAGAGAGAGAGAGAGAGAGAGAGAGAGAAGGGGGGGAGCCTCATCTCAAACACACACCACACACATATGACTGATGTCAGCCAGAAAGGATGTCTTACTGAGGAAGAAGCAGAAGCCATCAAGCGGCTGGAGAGTTGGTGTGTTGCTATTATCTTTATAAGTGTTCTGTTCTACTCAGATAATGATATCTAGCTACACGGAGATAATTGTTTATGGCTAGGTGAATGTGTAAGACTTCGAGCTTCATTGTCTGGCAGATAACTGGAAGTATACTACTCGAGTTCCCGAGTGCTTTATTGCTGTTATTGACATCGCCATCGCAATCATCATCATCATCATCATTATTATCATCACCATCATCAATAGCAACAGTAACAACATCACAACAATAATAAATTTTAAATATTATTTAAAGTTACCATTTATTTATGTTGTGATTATTATTATTGTTGTTGTTGTTTTGACTATTGTTATGTTATTTACGGCTACAGTTTTATGTAATCGCCGACATTCTTACTCGTTTGTTGCAATAATGTGTTATTATTATTATTATTATTTTTTTATTTTTATTATTATTATCAGCAGCAACAGTAACCAACGTAAAAATAAATATCTCAATTAGCTTATGTATGGTAACGTTATGACATTTGTATAGCCTCTAACATGTCAATGACGTTATGACATTTGTATAGCCTCTAACATGTCAATGACGTTATGACATTTGTATCGCCTCTAACATGTCAATGACGTTATGACATTTGTATCGCCTCTAACATGTCAATGACGTTATGACATTTGTATCGCCTTTAACATGTCAATGACGTTATGACATTTGTATCGCCTCTAACATGTCAATGACGTTATGACATTTGTATGGCCTCTAACATGTCAATGACGTTATGACATTTGTATCGCCTCTAACATGTCAATAACGTTATGACATTTGTATCGCCTCTAACATGTCAATAACGTTATGACATTTGTATCGCCTCTAACATGTCAATGACGTTATGACATTTGTATCGCCTCTAACATGTCAATGACGTTATGACATTTGTATCGCCTCTAACATGTCAATAACCCCAGACTCTCGTCATCTTTATTATCCATGTTTTAAATCCGTAATATTATTACATAATTTTAAATTATCTAAGAAGGCTTTATAGTCCAGCAGCAGTGGCACCAAGGTTGGCTTTAGGGTCTATACAACGTTTTATCGTTATTTTGGTAACATCGGGGTGTCTGTGGATAGCATCAGGGGGGTGACCCTGTCAACCCCGTGGGGAAAAATGCTATTCCGATACAAATATGCCCAAAATCTTCACTCTAAGATTACATAACGGTCAATGTTTGTGGCGAATTGTATTTTTGCATGGCCTGGAAAACTAATAAGATGCATAACGACACTGATGGTGTATTAGGTTATATAACTATAACCCCTTACAGGTGTTTTTCACACCAAAATACTATATTTGTATTAACTTATTTCATAATTCCATCCACAAAAATTAGGATATTATAGTCCATATGTACATTCGTGTCAACTAATGTGAGTTCAGCATTGCATGATATGCACAGGCTTTGTGTCCACTTTGTGAATTAAAGGTAGCTGAACAATACACAGGAACACATTCCAAAAAGTATCTGTATATGCATGGCCACATATCTATCAAGCATAAATCACATTGGATTATCACCATACACTGCATAATCTCTCATTGTTATTCAGATTCACATTATCTGTATCTCCATCACCATTACAGTCGTATTCAATATATTCAGAGTTACTTGTGTTTTTACAATTGTGCTCGCCATGGCAGGAACAGAAGTACATCAGTAGGAAGTGGGACGGAGTCAAGTGATTGCGATGCTTCATCCAATGACCATAAAAAATGACGAGGATTGAAATCAAGCGGATCTTGCTGGAGAGCTGAGCGCAAAATTGCTACTTGGAAATGAGCACGATGGACATGCTCACCAAAAGCCTCTGTTTTTGGAGGCAATGTCTTCAGCTGTGGTGCAGTCGTCAACTTTGTATTTGCCATCTTAGATGTACAGATATCGTACCTTGTAGTTACATGTTGGTTCTTTCGTGTGAACCATAGCACGCAGCAATGAATCTAACTGACTACTCAATCACTTCATCCATTCGGGCTGAGACTTTCCCAAGATTGTTCAGTGGGCTCAGTGATCGTATTACCTTCAGAACTGTACCTTTGCCTATTCCATACATCTGTGACACTGACCAGACAAGGCACGAGATGGTAGTAACTGGTCAACAATGGTGGAGTGTTTATCTGTTGTAGCTTTAATGTCAATAACTCGGCGTGAGCTGGTACCACACATGATCAGGTCAAATGTCAAGTGCTTTCGTAGCAACTATCACTTGTTGATTTGCCAATATTATTAATGGTAATACATATTTTGTTGAATGTTGTATAAGCAACATAGTATTTTTAGGTCCTTTATAGCGACAAATGTGAGCTGTTAGTTCAATACGTTCTTTCATGTCTTCTTTCTTCAGATAGAGAAACATCAAGATGAGCCTTACTTTGTATTTGAGTTATCAACAAGGCCAAAGCATGTGTGGAACGAAGACCATTTGCAGATGATATATTTGCATAAAATTTATCAGCAACAGCTTGTACAAGTCCTGATGTACTGTTCTTGATACCTCGCAGCTTTGACAGTTTTTTTGGCAGCTGAGGCATATGAACAAGTTACACCAAACTTATGTAACTATCTCATCAGACTTGTTAGTAAAAGTCCGAGTGCAACCAATGAGTGGAGCAGACATTGAGGCGTGCAATGAAGTGGAAACTAATTTGAGGAGTGATAGAAGGGCTGAACTGCAACTTTCATCATTCTTGAGTTCTCTACATTCGCGAATAATCTGCTTAGCCACAATTTCCACTGATGCACTAACATTGTCCTCATCATCGTCAACCAATCGGAGCACACTTGATGCCCTACTGCGGAAAACCAATTAACAACTCCACTACCCGACAGAACCAGCAGATCATTGCCAAACTGTTGGATCAACTTTGTTGTCAATAGTCTACGTGATAGGCAACTACCATTTGAAATGCTAGGTGAGAAACCCCTGATTCATTGGAAGAACACGATGAGTTGTTAACTGCTGCAGAGATGGAACGAGAGGCAATGAATGACGTGTAACTTTCTTTATGGTATGTGGCATCAGCGGCATGCAAGTCGCTCATCGCACCCTGAATCCGGATGCGAACATTGTTTGCCTGTGCATCATTTCGATGATTACATACGCTAACTATTGCTTGTTTAAAATCATGTTTACACCCTTGTTCGGCAGTTCTACACCTAATGACCCTTTTCCAGCATTCGGGATGTCGAGAATCCGGCCCTATAGTTGACAACGTTTACTACAGAATAGACAGTGTGTCTGGAAATCAAAGGTGGACAAGATGGAGTGGCACGCCCGCTTCAGTGGTGGTGTTGTAATGCTAAACTGGAGCTGGTCGTTTGATTTTGAGATGCTATGCTTGATATCAACTTTTTGACACACATGACTTGTGGCATATTGTGGCGTAGTCATTGTTCTGAGCCAACTATTCCTCAAGATCAACGCGAATACCATCACCCCTAAGTTTGCTTGATCTAATTATGTTTTCAATACGAACACGCCCTGGTGTAATTAGTGATTTGCTACAGTCATTGTCACACAACCATATTTGGGAGTTAAAGAAGCATGCAGACATTGTCACTAACTATACTATCACCACCATCACAAATTAACATAACTTCACTGATACAGCTGCTCCAATTCCTAAACGATATATGTTAGCTACCAATAACAGGCAAAGTATTTATACATAACATATGCTTCGAAACTGATTTCTGCTGGTCCTACAATGAAAACATATCAATAATATCGTTGACAAAGATACATATTATACTTTCTTTCCTGGATCATTAAGACGTACGGTTTGCCACAAAAAAATCAGCCTTTTGTGTGGTCTAGAAGTGGAGTTATGGAGAATTTTGTATCGCAATGGTGGCCATTTTGAATTTTAGCCATAACATTTTTCCCCAAGGGTGAAATAGTTTGTTTACACATTAGCTGAAGCCATTCTAAGGTTTTGACTGGGAAAACTACCATGACATTATACATTGGACATCTAGATGTTTTAAAAAGAATTTCGTTTAAAGTTGCTGTCACAAAGTTCCAATTTATGTTGTGTTAGGTTGCATTATTTTGCCCAGCTAGTTATTTGCATGGTTCACTGCACACCAAAACTGTTGTCACTGTTGTGCCGCGGTGGTCTAATATTTCACTGGGGTAAGCTATTGTTAACTTTGGCGTCCTGTATTTTTCTGTGTACAACTCCATCCTAGTAAAGATTTATAAGGACTTGATTTCTATTACACGCCAGCATTTTTCCAAGGAAGCCAGTGGAGTAGTATGTTCACATATGATTGTGAAATTTGCAGAATATTCTATATGTATTTGTAGCTGGTTGGAAAATGTTCGTGTGGACGCCAGAATTGACAGCATACCTCTGTTAACTATAGCGTGGTGTGAGTCAGTTACTCTGTGCCTGTGATGTCAGTTACCGTGTCGTGTCGGTCATTATCATGTACCATTAGTCGACGTTGGGCTGTAGCTGTCGTATGAGTTAGTGTATGTCGAGAGTCTCAGTAATTAGAACTGTGTGTGCATCGATATGTCAGTAACTGCATCATAGTCAGTCGTCGGAAAATTGGTCGTCCGAATATCTGTCCTCCGAGTCGTCGTATCAGAACTCACGTCGAGTCTCGTGTTAGTCAGTCAGTGCCAGAACTGTGATATTTGTACGAATGCGTATTAATGCGATTAGTTAAGTTTTGATATGCCGTATTTTGTTGAATAAATTCTTATTATTGTATATCCTGTGTTCCGTTATTTGCATGTATACTTGTGGCCGTATGATACAATCCGTCAATCAAGCCAACATCTTGACAGTTATAAGTGGCACGAATGAAGAATTATATAAGTTACATTTATCAGGTAAATTAACACAAACATAATCAGTCTATTGAAGAAAATAAATTGGTTTAATCTTGATAACATTTAATATTTTACTAATGACAATATTTCTTCAAACTTTATAATATTGACCCAGTTACCTGTTATCTCTAGGATAGTATGTGAAGGATGCTTCACCTCTCATTACTACTAATTGCTTTCAATTAATAGAATTGATATTTTGATCAATTATTGGACGTTGTGGTCGGCGTATCATGTCGTGGATTGAGATGTGAGAAATGTTCTCTTTACCTGAGTACGATGTCTTATGTTAATCTACAGACTAGACGTCAGTGTTAGGATCGTGAACGAGCTCAAAGTCGGCGACTCAGACAGAGCTCGTGCCCTGAGAATTCTAAGATATTTTATGGAGAACAGCATCGTTTTCTGTTGTTACTATGCCAATATATTGACCCAAAACGTCAGCTTATCAAACAGAAACGAAACTTACCTCCTGGAATGACGATTAACGGATTCTGACTCTCTCTCTCTCTCTCTCTCTCTCTCTCTCTCTCTCTCTATATATATATATATATAATAGAATTGATATTTTGATCAATTATTGGACGTTGTGGTCGGCGTATCATGTCGTGGATTGAGATGTGAGAAATGTTCTCTTTAATCCGATTAATCCGGACATCGTTTATCCAACAAATCCACCATCCGACACATTATTGCCTGTGACGGATTTAGCTCCATTAATAATGACTCTTTAATCCAACAAAATCGTGTTCCGCACTTCATTTCGACAACAGAATGTTACATTTCAATGTAAAATGACCTCGATAAACCGACAACGCAAAAAATGTTGCCAAATATCGCTGGTTCAGTCATGCATGACAAACCGACTTGTTGTCAGTAATGGTTAATTAACCTGCCAAAACGTGATAATTGCTATATAGTAACCAATTACAATCATCCTCGACCATACACACCGACACAAGATGCTTCCATTGCCTGTGGCTAACTAATAGCCAATCATAACAATTCATGGCTAATTAAAAACACAAATGTGTGATCTTTCCAACGAGAAGATAATGAGTTAATCTGATGGACCAAGTGACACAAACATTTCTTTATAATGTCTATAATTAACAAATATCAAAATAATCAATGGCTTCAATGACATTACATATCTTGCGCAATGTTATTGAATATTAGTTTAAATACGGAGATATATCTTTATGATTTAAAAATGTGTGACACTGACAACCGGTATGTCACGGACTCGATATTCCCTCATTCTCGTTTATCCGACGTATTATCATGTGACAAATCTTGTCGGATTAACGGATTCTGACTGTATATATATATATTTTGCGATACAAAAGTAGCTCCATAATAAATTATAATATAACATTTTATATTATAAGTCATTATTGAAATAGAAAATATTATATAACAAGTTATTATAGAGCTACTTAAATGTTTTTTCTTTCCTTAATTAATTTTGCATTTTATAATGTGGCATTCTTGTGTGTGTGTGTGTGTGTGTGTGTGTGTGTATGTATGTATGTGTGTGTGTGTGTGTTTGTGTGTGTGTGTACCTAACCGTGCGCGTGTGCGTGTGTATTTGTATCAAAATCTGAATAACTTAGCTAGTATAATTTTTACAGTTTAATTATCAATGTTATGTATTTGTTCATATTATATATACAATTGTTCTGTTTCTAACAGATTATTAATTATTACTAGTTCAGTCCTGTGTAATATTAGCATGCTGCTATTCAAGTTGTAACAAGCATCTCTTTACATTTTGGTTTCCAATATTAGCCATGACAACTGAAAAAATGCATAATGTTTTATAAAAATACAAGGCTGAATTTATACTTACGTCAGACACCGATATATTTAAAGTAGCCCCATGACTGGCTTAATGTGATTTTATTTCCTGTATTAGCTATAAAATTACATCTATTTATAATAATGACCACACTTTGAATTAATTATAATCCAGTTTTGAAATCTTTATTGGCTTTTTTAAGCGAACTCTGTAGATTTTACCTCTCTCATTAAATCCCCCCCCCCCTTCATAAATTGAACAATGTTGAGTTAGCAGGTGCACTATTGTTATATAAACCTACATGTTAGGTATAGTGATTGACAGTATATTTACCCAGTCGATCACGACAAGTGTTCGAAACTTTCCAGAGATTAATTTCTCGGCTCACAACATCGTGGGTGGATGACCACGTTAAATAGTGCTGCCGACTGAATTATTAAAAATAAAGGGTGACGTTAAAGGCCCCTTGGGGACGTAAAATACTCTAGCTGTGACCACCCTCAGGGTATTTCGGCTCCATCTTTCCGTACTGCTCCCCTGTGAGTGGCTGGGGAGGATTTCTCAAATCCACACAAACATATATATATATATATATATATATATATATATATATATATATATATATATATATATTATATTGAATGTTGAGTGTTTAGAGTGCGCTAGAAATACCTCCCCATTATATATATATATATATATATATATATATATATATATATATATATATATATATATATATATATATATATATAGAGAGAGAGAGAGAGAGAGAGAGAGAGAGAGAGGAGAAGGGGGATGGAATAGATATAATTAATCCTTTTCAACTTCCAATGGAGTGAAGCAAGGAGGAATATTATCACCTATACTGTTCTGTATATATATATATATATATATATATATATATATATATATATATATATATATATATATATATATGAGAGAGAGAGAGAGAGGAAGAGAGAGAGAATAGATAGATAGATAGATAGATAGATATATAGATAGATAGCTAGATAGATAGATAGATAAACTAATTAGTCGATTAAAACAATCGGGGTTTGGATGTTTCATCGGAGGTATCTATTTAGGTAGCTTAGGTTATGGTGACGACCTTTGTCTGCTTGCATCAACAAGGAGTGTCACACAAATAATGTTAGGTATATGCGAGAAATTTGGTAAAAATTTGATGTTATGTTCAATTCACCAAAAAAAATCTGATAACCAATTATCAATATATTGACAGCCCCCAATTACATCTAAATGGAGAAACACTACAGGTTCAGAAATCCGCTTGTCACCTTGGTCATCCTATTGGCAATGAAAATGTAAACAAAATCGCTTGTAATAATACTTTACGTGATATTGTGTGGTGAACAAATTATGTTATGACTAAATTTGGGTCTTGTACAGCTGATATTCGTTCATTCATGTTCCGCACATATTGTACTAGTTTCTATGGATCTCCATTATGGCGTTTGAGTTCACCTGATATAAATGGACTATATGTTACTTGGAGAAAATGTGTTAGAAGAATATGGCATGTGTCACCTAGAACACATTACAGACTTTTGAGACATCTCATCGAAAGCAATGGTGTCCAATGTGATCTAATTTTCTAGATTCTTATCTTTGAATCAATCCATCAGTAAAAGTAATAATGAGTGTATTCGTTTTTGTTCATTATTATGTAACTCATCAAGTTATATATATATATATATATATATATATATATATATATATATATATATATGTATATGTATATTGATATATTGATATAACAGAGTGTTTTATTTTATACAAATACTATTACTACTACTACTTCTAGTAATAATAATAAAATAACAATAATAATAATAATAATAATAATAATAATAATAATAATAATAATAATAATAATAATATTTTATATAATGCTTTAAATAACTTGAGTTTCTCTGAGACGTTTTAAACAGCCCACATAATTTATATATATAAATACGTTGGTTCACAGATATTATAAATAAGCTAATTTAAGTGAGTAGGCTTTGAGAAGCATACAAACTATTTATTTACTTAATGCAATTTTAATATGATTTGACAACGTATTCAAAAGCTTGTGAACTGATGCTCGGAAAGATTTCTCTCCGTATGTTGATTGTACTATGGGTTTTTTGGTGCCGTTAAAAGTGAAAAAGTCTCATTGGTATATACATTTTAATAAAATTGCTTAGATACAGTGGTGCTCTTCCACTCCATACATTGAATGTATGAACCAGGATATATTGTACAGTGATCTGAAACGTACAGGAAGCCGGTACAGTTAGAAGAAAGCTGGGGTTATACGTTCCCTTTTGCGAATGCGTGTAACCAGACGTACAGCACAGTTGTTCACTAGCGGTAGGCGGTTTGTCAGAGAGAGGGGGATATCATACAAAAATGCCTTGCCATAGTCCAGTCGGGAAATAATAAGGGTTTGGACTAAAGTCCTGTATGTTTCATCATTTATGTACTTAGGAATAAGTCATATATTTCTTATTTGACATTTAGAATTTACCTGCTTCTCCATTCCTATGCTATTATCTAACATAAGCCCTGGCAACACAAACTTCAATTGACAATGACAGATCATGTATACTTGTGTATCATGGGCCTAACAATGATATTTAATATTAGGACGTTTAATAATTTTACCAATTGGCTTGGTATATCTACACTAATTCTTTGGTCCTAAAACGGATACCTGTTGTACACACAAATGAAGGCGTACGTCTGATGATATTTGTTCCCGATTGAGAAGCACTGATTTCTGTCGATGAGGTACGACTTACCCCAAGTTAAGGTCTTCTCCTTTTACTGTATTTTTAGTACAATAAATATTGGGAGGGGGTTGTTGATATTATGTGATCGCTTTCAATTTGGAGTTAACTTGGAATAAAGCGAGCACTCATTGAATAACCTTATATATATATATATATATATATATATATATATATATATATATATATATATATAAAAAATAAAAACATAGATACATAATTAGACGCGAATATGTGTCATAATGTTAAACATGTATATCAATATATCATAACGCTTACATATCGTGACATATATTAGACCTCGACATTGAACTAACTTGAGACATTTGGCCGAACAGTTACTGTCTCTGTGTAAATGAGATGATGAGACGATAAAATGAGTTAATGTTGACATCCGAATCCACAATCTGTCCACGAAAACGTACTCACGTTCTTTAATGATAAACTGATGCTGATAAAAATATATAAAATCTGATTGACCCACAAGTTTGGTATATTTTAAACAAGATAAACATACACTAATGATGTCTTATCGTTGAACATTAGATATCTGATACATAGTAAATGACAACGGTCGCTTCTCCCGAGTAGAAAAAGTAACTTTAATTTCTATATCTCTCAATAATATCTATCCTACATCAGGTTTTAAACCTGTCAATGAACGTTAAACGTTAAATATAGACATTTATTTTCTTTATACTAAACATCAGCCCGATAAGTTAGCTCCTCGGGGTTCTTTCGTCGATTTTATTGGTTTCTTTGTCAATTCTTCATTTCCTTTTCAAATTTCCTTTTTTACTACTTTCTCCAGTCTACATTTTTCTTCCTTTTTCCCTTTTCACTATTGAGACACCGCCCTCCCCTTCCTCATTTCATCCATCTACACGTCCTTAGCCGTCGTTAGAGATATCCTTATTGATATAATATAATATATACTTATTTGTAACATAATCCAACAATCAAAACATTAAGCAAACAACTAACAAAGAAGAATAGTATCATCTACACACTGAGAACCACAAATTAGACATCTTCTAAAACTGTTTATCTTCTAATATAAAGCGAACCAATCAGTCGATTACAAAACGCCCTCTCGTCCACCCCCTACCTACCCAGCCATCCCAGGGGTGTCCCTCAAAATACTAAAAACGAGCGGACAGATGGCAGCTGGTTCATACATCAGCCCCAGGAGTGCCGTGCCCGACAGAGACGGGCTTGTTGAGATTGTCTAACACTTAAATGAGACATTATCCCTCGTTTTCACACCGACGCAATAATAGTCAAGCGCTGTATCGAAGTCACCTTTGGCGATAAGATGACGTTTTGTTCCCAGTGCCCCGCGGTCACGTCGGACGGGCCTCCCGTCCACTTCCCCCCTCCCCCGGGGGATAATAACGATTGTAGTCTCTAATAATTGGAAATCTCTTAACCAAATTTTGTTGGGCGGCGAGAATTGAGAGTGGACGTAATATGAGTATTGACTGTAATGTGGAGAGTGAACGTAAAATGAGTACCGACTGTAATATGCAGTGGTAATATGAGTACTGACTTTAATATGGAGAGTAAACGTAATATGAGATATAACCGTGATATAGAGCGTGGATGTAATATGGGTATCGAATGTGATATAGAGGGTGAACGCAATATGAGTATTGACTGTAATATAGAGAGAGGTAATATGAGTACTGACTGTAATATAGAGATAGGTAATATAAGTACTGACTGTAATATAGAGAGAGGTAATATGAGTACTGACTGTAATAACCAGACTGATCCGTAGACCGACCAAAACATAAAGATACATTATCATAAGTTAGCTAACTGACTGAATCTGTAATTGGCTAAACTTTCTGTTAGTCGGTGCCCGACCTTCTCAGGCACAGTTCACCATTCGGCGGGAAACCCATCCCCCATTAGCCTGGAGCTATCATCCAACATTAGCTCACGCAGTTGGTATCGCAATGCGTTACATCACACCAGGTCATGGGTTCGAGTGGCAGTGTTACCTGTATTCGCGGGATGTGTCATCTAATGATCTCTCAGTTCCCCGAAGAGTCGCTCCTCAATATGACAAGCATCCAGGTTAAATAAAGTTTACATTTATTCCACCAGTCGTTCATACCACCACCACCCCCATAAACTCCCATTTACCCATTAACATTAGTTCCTATTTCCTCTGCCATTATCCCCCATTTCTCACCGTCACTGGATCCTATTCCCCTCCACTTTTAGATACCAACTCCATCCTTATATATTTAGGATTCCATTCACCGAGATCTACGAGTTTCAACCCCCCCCATTATCCTTGAACTCCTGGCCCCATTAGCTTCGATCTTCCTCATCCCATTAGCTTTCACCCTGTTCTTTAAGCTACCTCCTTCGCATGGCGCTAGTCTCAACCACCGTCCACCATTAACACCGAAATCCCTTCACAACGAGGTACGAGTCCCATTCATAGTCAGCCACCGACAACCTTCCCCATTCGCCACTAGCCACCATCAGCTCGGAATCCCATCTTCAATTAGCCAACCGAATTTTGCTCCCTAGAACTCCCTCCCCCCATCAGTTCCTAGTCGTGCGCCCTCTTAGCCAGGAACTCCCAACCGTCCAACAACATCCCCCAGCCCCCCCCCATTAGCTACCGACTCCATACGTCAGTCGGTCGCTGTTAGCTCCACCATTAGCTATAGCCGTGGAGCGGCCGGTGAATGGTGGACTGCGGAGGACGTCTTGGGCTCGGCGACGTCGTCGGCGAAACGTCGGCAAAACGTCAGCAAATTGGCCAACGAAATGTCAGCGTTTTGTCGTACAATGGCCGCCGACATTTCGGCGGAGATGAGCTAAACTACTATCTGGCTAACATCGAGGGTAGTTATTGTATTATTGTAATTGTTGTCGATTGTCGTTCGTAATTTTCTGATCTCTTCCAGAGTAGAGTGCTCGGCTGTTTCTATCTCTATCTGTCCATCTATAAATGTCTATCACTCGTATTTATATGAATATGATATGATATGGAAGGTAGGGGTGGGGGGGGGCGGGTAAAAAATTGTTACTCATCTTCGGAGGTAAATTTAGTTAATTGTGAGCGATGTTTGATTAGGTGCTTCCGAATGCTATCACAGACACTTAGAGACGGACAGACAGCGGTCCTCTCCACTACCATCACCACCACCACCACCACCACCACCACCATCATCATCATCATCATCATCATCATCATCATTGGGAATATGGCTTTAGTGGGGTATAGAAACTAGAGATAGTGATTTTCTTTATATAATTATGAAATAGTGTGAGTGTGTGTGTGTATGTCCGTGTGCGTGTGCTTGCTTATGTGCGTGCGTGCGTGCGTGCATCTACATACATACCTACATTACGTGCGTACATAGGCATGTATGTAAGCACGCACGCAGGCACACACGAAAGTACGCATGCACACAACAGGTTTCTGAGGCTCTATATTTAGTCTGGTTGCCCCGGGCCTCACATGATCCAATGAAGGCTACTGCTTAAGCACATATCTAAACGTGTGTACACACGAATATATATATATATATATATATATATATATATATATATATATATATATATAGAGAGAGAGAGAGAGAGAGAGAGAGAGAGAGTACTGGGTGAAAAGGCACTCGCATTGAGAATCACAACTCGCGCTTACGGCATCTTGATAGTTCATCAGGAGAGACAATAGATTTAGTTATTTTTGCCACAAAGGCAAATCACTGCAAAACTTCTAAGGTGAATCGATAACAACAATGAGAAGGATGATGTTGATGATGATGATGATGATAATAATAATAATAATAATAATAATAATAATAATAAAGGTAATATTTAACAGTAACACTACTAGTAGTACTACTACTACTACCACTACTACTACTACTACTAGCAGCTATTTATAAAGAAATACATAAATATACAAACACACAAACAAACAAACAAACAAACAAAATAATCAAAAATCTTTGACATTTCAACAAATCACGCACGGTCACTGACTTACATAAACACAAAGAGATGCCTCTCAGACACAAAGGAACAAAGATACCCCTTCATCGACAGCGGGCCTCGGTTGGATCTCGGTCGGGCCTCGGTCGACAAATCCCACAATCGGCTTTGTTCTGAATGAAACATCCTCCCGCCGACGGCGTGAAGAGGACGGCTGACTAACGGTTGATAAACATTTATTAAATCTTATTCAGAGGTTACGGTCACACGATGAAGCGCCATTCGGCCTAGCCGATGACTTCGTACCCAATACCGCTCGCCACTCGCCAGCGGACCGAATGAACCTGGGGCGAAAAGCCGAACAAAACCGAGGCCACTCGGCGCGCCGTGCGTTCTCGGTTCGGAGCCGGTGCGATTCGCTCGAGATCGGCACGACGGATCGAAGCCGATTTGTCGTCCGATATCGCGTCAATATTCCGGATCGGGAGAGACAATTAGCGACAGGATGTCTTTGATCCAGCCGCTGATCTCGTTCCGGCATTTGCGCCATCCAAAAGCCGGGCATCGCGCCATTTGATTGGTTAATGGCGGTGTCGGGATAGGGTGAAGATGCAGGTCGGATGGGGTCGGGATGCTGGTTGAGATGGGTTCGGGACGGTGTCGGGATGCAGGTCGGGATGCTGGTCGGGATGGGGTCGGGTTTCTGGTTGGGTTGGGGTATGGATGCTGCTCAGGATGGGGTCAGGATGCTGGTTAGGATACTGGTCGAGATGGGGTCTGGATGCTGGTCGGAATCCTGGTACTGATGGGGTCGGGCCGATGTTTGGTTGTGGAGGGGAGTCCGCGTTCGAAAATAATGGAAATTTCGGGAGCACGACCGCGCCGAGCGAGAGACAACAAATGAGGGGCGGAGGGGCGGGTTGAGATGAGGATGTTAGTTGTCACAGGAGGGGCGGGGGGTTATTTGGTCTAATTCCGCTATTGTAATAAAAGATGCGGGCGCGCACACACACACACACATAAACACACACGCGCGCACACACAGTTGGTGTACACTTTCTGGACGGTTCATCAGGGAACAGTTAGGGTCCACATTTTCAAGTCGAGCTGTATTATGTGTCATCAGTGTTTGTGTGTGAACTGAGTTCAGATGATTAACCTCGGCGCTGGTCACATTTGGAACGCATGTGGCTGATAGATGAGTGTCCAGGGAAACATCCCACAAATACAGATGACAGTCGGATTTGAAACTACAACCTGGATGCTTGTAGCGCAATGCTCTAGCCACTGCACCATCGGAGCGCCCTATGCAAGAGCGTTTGGAGGGGGGGGGGCTGTACGAGCACGCACTCCAGAATGCA